>VZTG01001419.1:940998-994259 GCA_013397845.1 Melanocharis versteri | reverse complement strand
GTGGTGGTGCATTGAGATACATCCAGCTGGTGACCAGTCACCAGTGGAGTTGCCCAGGGCTCAGTGTTGGGGTCAGACCTGTTTGATATCTTTATTGATGGTCTGGATGAGGGGATCAAGTGCACCCTCAGACACTTTGCAGATGTTAACAAGTTGGGTGGGAGTGTTGATCTGCTGCAGGGTAGGAAAGGGTCTGCAGATGGGGCAAGGCCGGTTGCATGAGGCTGGAGCAGGAGGAGTGCCAAGTCTTGCTCTTGGGTCACAACAACCTCGTGCAGCAAACAGGCCTGGGGCAGAGTGGCTGGAAAGTGGCCTGGTGAAAAAGGACTTGGGGGTATTGGTCAACAGCAGCTGAACATGAGTCAGCAGTGTGCCCAGGTAGCCAAGAAGTCCAATGGTATTGGGGCTTGTGTTAGAAATAGTGTGGTGAGCAGGATCATGGCAGTGATTGTCCCCTTGTACTTGGCACTGCTGAGGCCACCCACACCTTGAGCCTGTGTCCAATTTTGGGCTGCTCCCTGTAAGAAAGACATTGATGTGCTGGAGTGAGTCCAGGAAAGGGCAGAGGAGCTGCTGAAGGGTCTGGAGCACAAGTCTGATGAGGAGTGACTGAGAGAGCTGGGATTGTTTAGCCTGGAGAAAAGGATGTTCAGGAGAGATCATACTGCTCTCTGCTACTACCTGAAAGGAGGTTGTAGCCAGGTGGGAGTTGGTCTCTCCTCTAGGCAACCGATGATTGAATGAGAGGAAATGGCCTCAAGTTGTGCCAGAGGAGATTTAGATTGCATGCTAGGAAAAATTCCTCCACCAGAAGGGTTGTTAAGCATTGGAAACAGCTGCCTGAGGAAGTGGTTGAGTCACCATCCCTGGAGGCATTTCAGAGAGGTGGAGATCTGGCATTTAGGGACATGGCTTAGTGGTGAACTCCAGTGTTAGGTTAATGGTTGGACTCAATGATCTTAGAGGTCTTTTCCAACCCAAACAGTTCTATGATTCTAACATCTATGCTGTTTAAGTGCTTTTTTGCAAGTTTATCTCCTTATTTTTAAGTTGCAGCTAAGTTAGCAGTAATCTAAACCCAGCCGGGTAATATTCCACATTGGCCAGTATACGGTAATACTGTAGTGATCAACAGCTGAGATATTTCCTGCAGAAAAAGGATTTTTTTTTTGTTCACAAGCATTAGGTTGCTGTAATGTTCAAAATTTTCTGTCAAAATTACTGATTGATTGTGAGTCTTGATTAAAAAATAATATTGAAACTTCAATTTTCCTCACGTCCAGTGAGTAAGAGTCATCACAGAGCAATGATGCCTGCCTCAACAGTGCTGCAGCACAGTGCTTAAATAGGGCAAGAGACAAGCAAGGGCTGAATTTTGTGTACTTGAGAGGTTTACTGCTCTATGTTGACAGTGACACAATATGATACATCCTTTATAACAGGCCATTTGAAATGTGATTAGTGCATTTAGTCGAAACCTAAATATAAATAGAAAATAACCATGCATATAAAAATGTTTGTTGTGTGTAGATTTTCCCCAGGAGCAATAAATTAGCCAGTAAGAGGTTTTGTGCAGTTTTGCGATGTTTATTAGCAACTGTGCCACATTGTACTTTAGGAAAAAAAATCTCTATTCAATTTTATGAAGCACTAGAAGAGCCTTTATTTGAACAGTTTGTGACTACATGTCCCAGATGATGGGTGCAGGGAACAGTACATTTAATTTTTAGTTTAACTTTGCTTCATCAAACACTCAAGGCATCAGTAATAAAAATGTTTTTCATTGCAGTTTACACTTGATCTCCCTTACCTAAGGGAGCAGATTTTGTGTCGAGGAGTTTGGAAGCACAAGGACACCAGTTCAGGGTCTGCAGGGTTGGTCCTCTGGAGCAGAGCTCAAGGAACGATTCACTGTGGTGCACACAGTCAGGTAGCACCCGGTATCAACATCCGGCACGTCCCGTCTGTACGCAATGAACAGTTCTGTACCACACACCAGCAAACAGCTACAGATTTTTCCCCAAGCCTGGACTCCTCCTTAACCTCCTCTCTGTTTCTAACAGTGACACAAAGTCTTCCTTGTTCATGCCTGCATTATTTATGTTTTGCTGCCAAGCCTTTCTCCTGGTTCTTAATCCACCTTGAAAAATCTAGTTTTTTCCCTCTTCTTTTGCCTTTGCTAGGAGGCAGAAAGCTACAAGTCAGCTATGTTTTCTTTTTCTGTGTTTAATGCAAACCTCTTTTACTGCTTTCCAAACTCAAGAAGTCAGCTTCAGGCATCAAGACCACCTGTATTCTTCTGTTGGTGACTTGACTTCAATACTAAATATATCCACATGTTATTGGGTGTGATACATTTTTCAGTAGTCTGTGGCAGTCTATACTGTAATGCCTGAGCTTTGAAGTCTCCTTAGTCGTGTTAGCTTGGGGCTTAAGCTTATGCTCAGCCTCAAATTCTGTCTTGTCTTTGTTTATTCAGTTTGTTTCAAGGGATGTAGCCCTCTGATCCTGAAATGAGAAAAGAGCCAAACTTCTAGTGGTTTTCCCTAGTTGGTACTGGTTGAAGGAGGACCTTCAACCAAAACATAGGCTCGATGATTCAGACCTAGATCTTCCTAAAGTGTGCAGAGTATTTCTAGCCTGTTCAGAGCCTTTTTCACTTGCTATTTGCAAGGGATTTAGGATAAAAAGGTGGATGAAACATCTGAAATAGACGTGTGAACCATTCTGCTAATGTAGTTAGCTGTCCTTGTGTGCCAGATACAGAAGTACCTTAATTCCACGTGATTTGGCCACATTTATAGTTAGGAAAAAATTATATTTTCAGTACTTTTATAGTATTTAAAATAAACCTGTTCTGTTCCAACAGTTAAAATGGAACAGCTTCTTCTTTTGTGTCAAGTTTATTTGTTTTCTACTTATTCTTTTTGCTCTTAATTTTCACCTGAGAAATGATTCATAGGATTTGTTAAATCTTTCTGTAACATGACAATTTTGGTCTGATTCTAAGAAGTTTATAATTGTGCATTTGCTGTTGAGATAAAATAAGCAAGGGGAAAAATGGAAAACTGCTTTGCGGAAATGAACCTTATTACAGCTTTGAGGAAATGACACTGTAATTAAAGCTGAGACATATTTTATTCAAATCCCTTCTCTTCAGCTGTGCATAGCATGTTGAAAATAATGTTGTGATAATTTATCATGCTGATGCTCTTTAATGGGCAGTTTGTGGAGAGAATTTGTACTTAATTCTGAGAGAGAACATAGAATATTTCTCTGTATATTTAGACTTGGGTGAACTTTTGTAGAAAGTAACTTGGAAGCTGGCTTTAACTTTCTGTTTTGTCTCAAACTCCATGTATACTATTTCCATGGATGTTCCTATAGAGTGGAATTCCATCTTCTCTCAAGAGCTATAAAATCAGAGTTTGGGTTTTGACATCAGTACATATGATATTTTCTAGTGATTAATGTTTTTTTTTTTGCCAGAGTAGAAGTGGAAAGGGAGCAAACAAAGGAGAAAACCACCAAAATAGATGCAATTGACTAGTTTTTGCATTGCACCTATTACTGAACCATGCGGAAACTTTCCCCATTTGGGATTTTGAGGGAAAAATAATTTTAAAAAAAGGATATGAGTAGGTACTAGCATACTTGCTCTCATTTGCTCCCATCTCAGCCATGATATTTACTATCGAGCTGAAAAAGTAATGAGATCAGACACTTTTTTTACTTGGAAAGAACAGTTGCTCTCTTCTTTCTTTCTTTTACAATTCAGTTCCAGTAAGTCAATTAGATGTCAGTTCTCATTTTCACAGCTTTTCCATCCCTCTTTTTAAAACCAGCAATATATATTTTTCCATTTACGAAAAAGAATATAGAATGGACAGACCAAATATTGAAGAACTTAAGAGTGACTCAGACATGTTTGATAATTAGCTCTTCCCCTTGTTCTGGTCTACAGTGCCTCATTTTCTTTTTTCAGTATTTTCTTATTGCAGCCTTTTTTAATGCCATCTTTTCATTTACCATCAAAAACTATTGTTTTTCAGAGCACAAAGAATCATTGCAGTTTCTTTGAACAAAATGAGAACCAAAACAACTCATAGCTGTAGCCTGCAGTTAGATTGTCTGTTATTTTTTCATTGCAATTCCATCTTTTCCAGTTGCTTATATTTTTGTGAAAATCACTCCATACCAGTAAGTACTAAACTAATTTGCAGTGCACAGAAGGCAAATTTTATCAAGCATATTAATTTCCCTGGCAAAGGAGAACTGTGTTTTAAAAGGTGTATACTTACATGAGGAACCCAGGTTATATGCATGAAATACAACAAATTTTGTATATACGTACAAAAACACGCAGTAGTTGCAAAGATGGAAATATAAATATTTGAGGAATCTAGGTTTTTTTTTAAAGAAGTGTGAATTTTGTGATAGTAAGAGGTTACTATTTTTAGACAGGAAGAGTAACAAATGCTGTTTTCAGTTTTATTTGTTGGTGAAGGGTCAGGGTTTCCAGCGATGGGAAGCTTATAAGGTCTTCAAAGTGCCTTCTAAAAACTGCTTAAGTAGGTAAGTGGTATCTCATATTAAGTTTGAAAACCTTTGAGACAAGCTGTGTGGACTAAACTAAAATCCTTTCAGGTGAGGGGAAGGGTGACTTTCTGCCCTGTCTTCTGAATCCATACAGAGAGTTTAACTACAAGCTTTTGACTCTGAAAATTGATGGTATATTGTCACATATAGAGGTAAAGTAGGGAAACAACCTTTTTTTTTTTTTCTTTTTCCTATGGCAAGCTTATATTTTAAAAAAAGATATATTTTTGTTAGCAACAGGAAAAATGATGAAACAACTACCACAAAATACTATACAGCTTAAAATCTCAACTGTGAGGGACACTTACCTAAAAAAAAAAAATCTCCCTGCTTCAGCTTTAGTTATCTTTTGTGAGAATATTTTTACAGGTGCTTTTCGAGGAGAGCCTCCCCAGTACAGGTGCTGAGCTGGAGAGGAAGACCTGACCAGCAACTCTTAACAAGCTCAGATTAGTAAAATGTTAAGCTCCTGCCATCTTGATCTGTAAGATGAAATTTGTTAAGTTGTTCTAATAAAGTCTGTGCAATAGCAGCAGATAACTTATTTTCAGTTTTCAGTTTTGGAGATACATTTAGATTTGTAAGATTGTTCAGAAATAACCATTAATAGTGCCATGCACCAAAAAGGTCTGTGATGCTTCAAAGGGATGCAGAAGCCCTAGAGGGATGCTCACAGTTACTGCTGTGTGTGATTGCAGAAGAAAGTCATGAGGCTTGCGTACTTCAAAAGTCAGGGCATGCGAAAGTTCAAGCAGCCCAAGCAAATTCTCCTCCCCCTTCTGCTAGCTCATTAAAGTGCATATAATTGCTCAATCAGTTTCATTTCTTTGGAGCATCTCCTTTAGCAGTTAAGAGATTTGATGATCTAAGTATGAATGGAGTTCTTAAATGATGGTTTTTTTGGTATTGAGCTTTTTGGCCAAGTAGGAGTGCAGAGTTTTTGTTTCATTACTTCTGCTTTGCCTTTACAATCAATTTTTTTTTGGCTGTGATCTGGTCTATTAAAGATCTCTGCTGTGTATCAAAGCAAGATACAACTCTCAAATGTCTAAATGGTGCATAATTTACTGGTTTTTGGTCTGTGGGTAGCATTTTTATATGCTCCTATAGCTGAAAGAAAAATTAATCATGAGCAGTACCCTGTCTGCCAATATTTAATCTCATCTATGAAAAAGATTTTATTTCTATACAGAAAAGAAACATACTTTAAAAAACATAAGACTAATCTGTGGGCTAGAGTCTTAACTTAATGTGTTGAGAAAAATGACTCTAGTGTGATGCAGACACATAAAGGCTTCAACCTGGCATAATTTAAACCCTCTCTGGAGCGTATAGAGGAAGGTGAAAATATACTAATCAGTATTGTTACAGATTTATACTGTAAATAACAGTAAAAACAACAGCAGAAAAAAAAGATAATAATGATGATGATACTACTTACTACTGCTACTACTACTACTTTTGCTTTTGTGTTTTTAGTGAGAACATACAGCCTCCTTTTTGCTGTTAGTTTCAGTGGTGTCAGGCCACATGTAGAAGTGCTCTGGATTTGAAGACTGAGGTCTTGTCTCTAGCAAAATAAAACTAATCCATTCTTAATGTGACCTCAAAAATACCCAAGACTGCAGAGCACTGTCTTCATCCCTGTAGAGTCAGGTAGTTTCAATGTAATGGCTTCAAATAAGTGCTTTTTGACATTTGCATTTCTTGCAGAGCACTTTCCATAAAGATAAAGGCAATAAACGGGTTGCAAATATTACTGTAAAGGATTTTTATGATAAGGCAAAATAGTCTAAATAAATTTATATTGACTGATTACACTTGAGACAGAAGTGGTAGGCGAAATTTGATAGATTTGACATGTACTAATTACCTCTAGGTCTAGCTATTGCTGACTTACTAGTTAGTAAAGACATACAGTAATGTCAAATCTGCAAATAGAAGCTATATTAAAGTATTTGAATTTATCTTCCTGAGATATTCTGTTCCCCTGCACACTGAGACAATTTACTTCCAATCACTGAATTGTGAGGTTTTGATGAGGCTGCTGCACTTCAGGCTCATTTTTTTAAATCAAATTGTTGTGTTGGTTTTTACTTCTGTCTCCCTAAACAGAGAAATACTAAGGCTAGTGGTGAACTAGGATGTTAACAGCGAAAGAGAGATAAAGCAGGACATTTTGAAAATGCTGCTATTTATATTAATGAAAAATTATTTTAGAAGGAAAAGGGAATGGCTTACAAGTAAAACAAAGAAATAAGAATCAGGCATGACCTTTATTTGCAGCTCTAGCAGAAGATTGAAGATGTCATTTAATATTTTCGCATGTTTTTGTTTCCATGCCTGTAAAATGGCATGCTAAAGGTTTACAGGAAAGCTCAGCTAATTCACGGCTGCAGAGTTTTTAGAGACCTGTGGATGTGTAAGATGAAAACAATTGCAATTTCTTTCAACGTGAGAATTTACCTTATTTAAATTGACTTGATTACCATGCTACTTACTTTTTTATCTAGAGCATAAAGCTATTGAGTGGCTCATTTTTGTAAGTCATAACTTTTATAAGTCATACAAAATAGTGGAAAAACTAGAAATTAATGTCATTTTCACGTCATACAAGAGAGACCATTTTGAAAGTCTATATTTAGTTCATTCCAACTCTGAAAGAATGTGAAATTCTGATCAGAACTGTACAACAGCAATAATTTTCAAGTATTATCTAAAAAAAAGAAGCTATTATAGATTTTCAAATAAAGTAAAATTTGGAAATATGGATAGCTTGAACTCAAAAAGCCCAAAACCCCTGAATCAACTAATTTTCACAGTTTTTTAATGGATGGTCTGTCCTCCCTGGCTATCTTACCTATTTGGTTTTGGAAATGCTTTTAGAGTTCTCCAGAGATCCTATTGTTTGGGCTAATAGGGGGCTGAAGTTCTTTGGAAGTACTTCGGTTGAGATGAGTGAAAAAAAGTTTTTGGCTTTGACATTTGGATCTGGTTTAATTTCGCATTAGACCAGAAGGTGAAAAGTAAATATCCTTCAGTACAACTGTGTTCAATTAATCATATTTTTCTACTGGAAAGAAACTTTATATTTTATAAAATATCTAGCCCATTAGGGCTGAGCATACTTTTGGTTTTTATTTATTCTGGATTAGAACATTTCTTGTCCCATGGTGAAATATTTAAGAACCAGTCTGTGCAAATGAAACAAACAGCTAAAAATAAGTGAATAATGAATTAATCAGATGCGTGTTACTTACTAAAGTGTCTCTAAGGATTTATTGCCTTAGTGAAAAGAAAATTAAATACCGTGTATATTTTTCTGGTAGAAAAATCAGTCATCCCGAAGATACTGTCTTTCCCATTTTTCTCTGGGAAAAAATACAGAGAAGAAAAATCTGAAACCAAATTAGTTCTTCATCTAGGAAAAAAATACTGAAAGTACCAGGATTAACCTTCTTTTAATTAAATGATAAGCTTTTTCAAGTTAGACAAGCACTGCATATTTGAAAATTTTATCCCTAACATATTATCGTAGTTACTAATTTTGCAGTGCTAATAAATATGGATACATAGAGCAGGTGAAAGGAGGAAGTTATTTGAGATCCAGAAAGGAAACTCTTCTAATGTTTCTTTTCAAGTTTGCAAGAACTCAAGGGACTTGTTTGCAAGATATTATATAAGAGAGAGGAATGAACAACCTTTCAAAGTGCAGGCCTTCTGAATACAAAATCAGTGTAGATTTCAAAACCAAGTAGTAACCAAATTCATTCCACCTTTTCCTCCTGTACTTGGCACTGGTGAGGCTGCATCTTGAGTCCTGTCTTCAGTTTTGGGCCCCTCAGTACAAGAAAGACATTGAGGTGCTGGAGCGTGTCCGGAGAAGGGCAACAGAGCTGCTGAAGGGTCTGGAGCACACGTCTGATGAGGAGTGGCCGAGGGAGCTGGGGTTGTTTGGCCTGGAGTAAAGGAGGCTCAGGAGAACCTACTGCTCTCTGCAACTACCTGAAAGGAGGTTGTAGCCAGGTGGGAGTTGGTTTCTTCTCCAGGCAACCAGTGAGAGAATGAGAGGAAATGGCCTCAAGTTGTGCCAGAGGAGATTTAGATTGGATGCTAGGAAAATTTTTTCAGTGCATGACTTGTCAAGCGCTGGAACAGGTGGCCGAGAGAGGTGATTGAGTCACAGTCCCTGGAGGCATTTAAAAGAGGTGTAGATATGGCACTTGAGGACGTGGTTTGTTGGTGGACTTGGCAGTGTTTGATTAATGGTTGGACTCAATGATATTAGAGGTCTTTTCCAACCTCAGTGGTTCTATGATTCTATATTGTACCTTTATACAAAAATGGATGCCCCCCTCATTTGAATGAGTTTTAGGTTATACAGTCCACACCTCTTGCAATGTATAGAATAGGAATGATAGGAATTAATCAGTCCAGTGAATTGTCAGAGCCTCATGGTGATAATCAGAGTGAATGAATGTGCCAATCTTTTTTTTTTTTTTTTTTTTAATTTGAGGAAAGAAGATGTGATTTTGATTATTAGATCTGTTGAGCCACTAATCTCAGTCCTTCACAAAGCATCCCTATATATCTGTAGTTTTGTATGTTTCTACATTGTCAACTCTTACAGAAAAAATTGATCAAGTGTATCTGAGGCTGTTCCCTAGCTACATGTTTTGTTAATGTCTTACCTGCTTTACTTGTTAGTTCTTACACTTTTTTCATGGCAACTTCAAAAGCTGTTTCACAGTGCTGCCCAGATAAAAGTGATTGCTTCATAGATGCAAAGAGCTGTCTTATCAGAGCTAAGTTGCTCACTGCAACTAAATCAGAGCCAAGTAAAGAATCATGGTGTAAGTAAAAGGCTAAAGATGGTGTTATGAAGCTGTATGACCTAATAAATTACAATATTTCATTGTCTCTATTCCTTCCACTCTTAGAGCTGTGGATATGTGTTTCATTTGTGTAAAAATTAGTTGGAGTAAATGATTTACTTTCTTCTTACTTAAATCTAACTGTGCAGAAGACAGAAATGTTTTAAAATTGAGACAAGAAAAAATTTCATTCCACAAAATTTGGCTTTAAAAATGTTTATTTTTGTCCTGTTTAGTAGTGACTTTGGAAAATGATTGTAACAAGTGAACTTCAAGTTGGCTTTTCAAAATGGGAGTTTGAAAAACTATAATTCCTGAAAAAAATGAGGTTATTTGCACATAAAAATCTTTGTTTTCACATAAAGGTCTTTGTCTGACTAGAACAGTTTTTCTTAGCTAGTAATATGTAGTTTCTTATATGGATTGTCTTTTGACAGCAGTGATTTAAATGGAAAATCACACAAGTTAAAATGCTTTCTGGAGACCCTGTCCTTAAAAATGGTAGTTATGAAGTGCAGGTTAAACCACACTGATTTTTAATTGTGTTACATAAAACTTTAGAAGACTATCCAGGCAGAAAGATATGAAACACCATATCATCTAGTATGAATATGCATGGAAAGTTAACTGAATGATAATCTAAACTCATAGGCAGTTGCCTGTAGTTACGTTTTTTAATGTATCTCTAGAGAAATTTAGAGGAAATCCATCAGGGGAAGATTTTCAGCTTTCTCATAAAGCTTTTTTCCCCCCACTATTTAAACGCAAAAATTAAGAGGCAGATATCTGGGTGACAGCTATTGGAAATAGAATGCAAGAATTTTCTTATGAATGGGAGTAGAATTATTCTTAGCAATTTATGTCAGGCTTGTAAAACATCTTTCGCCTACTCTTTCAGAACTACAGTAACAGATTCATAGTGAGCTTGAAAGACATCTGGGCTTTCAATTATCTTTCTTCCTTTTTTTTCCTAATGGATTGAACAACATATGATACTATCTCAGTAAATAAGGTTGTTACCTATGCTGGAGAGCCAGTGATTTCACCATGTTTCTGTTAGCCTCATGGGGAAACAGGTTGTGTCTGGCTTTTTTGAAGTTCCAGCAGCTTGGCTTCTGAAGGGAGTTTCCAGCTCACCTGGATTCTCCAGGGTGAAGATTCATCTTAGGAAACAAACTGAATTGTTTATGGTACCTCTGAAACCCATGAAACCTTTCAGACAGAACTTCCCTGAGAAAGTCCTCTGCTCACTTTGAGTAGGGTCCCAGTGGAGTCCTGTACAGAATGTGGTGTAATTGTACCTAACCAGTAGGCCAGGCATAAACAGGCTGTGTATTCGAGTCTGTACTTGAGTGGGAAACAGTGCTTGGTCAGGTAGATGGAAGCCTGAAGAACTTACTAATTTTAATTGTGCTTCCCAGAAAACAAAGTATGATGACTTTTGTCCTTTAGACCTTCTCATAGTTCATGTTCTACCCTCATTACAACTTCCAGGAGCTATTCCTGAAGCATTACACTTGTTTATTTGGCAGGGGCAGGTGCGTTCATTGGAATGTCACATGCATACATCTCTTGTAAATCTCTTCATGATTGTGGTGATGTTGATGATGTAATGATGATCCACATACACACAGGTTAGAAATAAAGTGGAAATTTCTCTTGTAGCTATTTAATTCCTGATTTCTCATTTTACATTTCTTGTGGCTGGGGACCATGCCCAATTTCTTCCTGCAGTGGTGTAAGTTGTCCAGTGTCGTGCATGTGGGTCACTGACATGTTACTCTTCATACTGGTGGTAGAAATGGTCAATGAGTAAACCATCCTCTTTGCTTGGCCTAATCCATCTAAACATTATTTGTCTGTATTTAGCTAGTGTCTGCACTCTCACCTCAGTCTGTGAAAAGAGTTTCCAGAGGATGAGTCTCCTCCCTGAGATGCTGTCTCTCTCCACAGACTGTAAAAGAGTAATTTTGCTCTGGGTTCCTCATCTAGCATTCCTCATCCAGCATATTGCTTTGCTGAAGGCATCCCTAGTTCAGAATGATGTTTGACAAAAGTATTTGTGTTTCTCCTAATGTACTGACTTTTTTTTCCTTGTATTGTGTGCAACCAGATATATATTCAAACAGCCAAGGGTATATATTAGCCCTACCTGGATTTATGCTGTAAAAAATACAGCCTTTAGTATCTACTTTCCTACTCCTGATTTGAGCTTGGCTGTTGTGGTACTTCAGGTTCTTGGACCCAAATCCATCCTGTTTTCTAGTACTGCCCTACCTGCAGACCTATCTAGGCTAGAAGGTCAGTGACTCAGGTGTGTGCATGACTCCTTAGCTGCAAGAACTTGACATGTTTTCCACCTGAGGTTTAGACCCCGTTCATTCAAAATGAAGCCTGTTTGCAGCAATTAGGCTTTTCCCCATGGCTTCTCAGCAGGCTGTTATGTGCTAGTCATTCCAGCTTCTGCTAACCCTCTCTGCAACCACTTCCTGTCTTTAACACTGCCTTTCCTTCTTGGGAAACCTTCCAGAGAAGGAAAAAGAGAGAACCATTTTGTATCTGGGTCTTGACCACAGTTTCAGGAAAAGTCAGCAAATTCCTGGACCCATATTCAGAAAAATTCCCATCTCCGCTTTCTGCCACATGGTGTGAAGGAGCCTTTTATTCAGATGGGAAAGACTCCTTTAAAACACTAAGCCTACAAACCGAACTAGATGATTTTTTCTTTTGAAAAAAGTTTTAGATAGGATTTACTTTTATGAAACTTTCCTGAGGGTTGATATTTAGTTGAACTGCAGTCTACTGCAAAAGGGGACAACTGAGTGCTCTCTTGAAGTCCCTTAAGCAAATGTTAATTGTCTACAGTACATGAGGACAGTAAGTGCTGGGGGAAAGACGCTGCCTGCAACCTTGTGGTAAATAATCAAAGATTGACTAGAACACAAGGAAGGTAACCCTTGGCTAAGGTTAGACTCAAAGTAAGCTGTTGCCTGTGAAAATCTGAGCTAAAAGCAAAAACACATGATGGCTGGGGATTTCTGCTAGCTAGAAAATCTTTCTAATAAGAAAACAAGGACTGGCAGAGTAGTGCTGCTTTTAGCAGGAATTCTGCTCTAAGGCTCAGGCTTGGGCTGTACATGAAGCTGTGACTTTCAGTCTCTTCTGTAAATTTTATTTAATGAGCTGTAAATGTTATGTGCGAATAACCATCTTAATATTTCTGAGGCTGTCTGCCATGCCAAATACTTTGTTCACCCTCAGATAAGCCTATAGACTATGTACATTCTGTGACAGAATTCACATCTAAGTATCTAAATGTTGATACTGAATTGAAAAGACCTTTAAAAAATGCATGAACACTGACTTCATAATTTTAATTTCAGCTGCTTTTTTTCCTAAGAAAACACTTCAAAGACAAATTTCTAGGAATTATTTCATTGAGGATTTATTAGCATATGTGTCCATCTCTCTTGCAGGCTCATACAGTCTCAAGCGTTTTGAAAAATCATTGGTGTTTTGGGGTGAAGTGCTAGTGCAAAACCAAGTATCAGTCAGACAGCCTAAAGAGATGTAGGAGTTGATGCAGCAAAAATTTATACAATCAATTTGGAAAGATGGTTCAATGATCATTTTACAGCCCATGAAACTGTCTGTTTTGACTCTGCTGATATTTCTGGTAAGAATCATTAGGAACATGAGTTTGTATGGGTCCAACTATTTCATTGTCCAGGGAGAAAAAACATTAAGAAAATACACATAGTCTGAGTAATCCTAGTTGGGCTTAGTGACAATATTTTTACACTGTAGGCAAAATACTGCAGGAATTAAGAAATAATTTCCTCTCCTTGCCCAAGTGCTGTGGAATTGTATTGCATTTTCCCTTGAAGAGATGGAGAAGATCCCTCTGCAGCTGCTGAAGTTAAACCAACCTGGACCTAGATTGTGCTTTACCCTTTGTGGTGTTTCTACGAGTGTAAAGTTTTTCCTGGAACTGCTTTAGTTTGTTCCTTCACATCTGCTTCTTCTTGCACTCATCTTTATGTACCTTTCACATACAGAGAAAGGACATCTCCAGCAAAGCTTCCCACTTCTCCCAGATTTTCTCTGTAGAACTGAGTATGTCAAACAGTTCACATGTTCCAGAACCATTCTGAAATGGCAGAAGAAAATCTTTGGGCTGAGATACTGCATCTTCCAAGAATGCTTATTTCTCTCCACTGTCTCTAAAAAGAACCTAGATTTAGATATCTACAGTCCAGGCATCTGCATTTAATCATTAATGCCCGCGTAATGCTGTGTATGCTAAGTGTCTTCTCTTTGGATTCCACATAAAATTAATTATAAGAATAAAGGAGAGATTAATCCTTCCAGATTTACTCTTCCAGTACCATTTCATTGATAAGGTCTAAGGATGAAAAGGAAGAAACTGGTTGGCAGGACCTCTTGGTTAAATGCTGTGTTAGGGCACTGTCAAAGCCTCGCTTTACCTGACTGCAGAGAAAGCTTACTTTTAAGTAGCTGGGAGGAAGGCAAGTTTCCATGGTGCCAACCTTCATGTAAACAAGTTCTAGGAATATGTTTTCAGAATGAGCAATGAGAGCCCACATTCTTGTTTTTTAATATGTTAGCTAATGGAAACTGCGAGGAATGTTGTCTTTATCAATGAGTGAGTGGTTGCATGTGTATAAATTCTATGTAATGCATATATTTTTTTATAACACATATTTATTTATAACACATAAATTATAATGTGTATATCCTTATATGTGATTTTGATGTATTTTAAAGAGAGAGGAAGAATCAACTACTGTGTAACTGTTTTAATTTCACATAACCGATGCAATCTCCTTCCATTCTGCCTGAATAGTAGATACTGTGTACCTTTTAAGCATAAAGCTACAGGGCTTAACAGATTAATTGCTGTAATGTGAAATGACTCCAACGT
This sequence comes from Melanocharis versteri, assembly GCA_013397845.1. Lineage (NCBI taxonomy): Eukaryota > Metazoa > Chordata > Aves > Passeriformes > Melanocharitidae > Melanocharis > Melanocharis versteri. The sequence continues at coordinate 979,841 of VZTG01001419.1, read as the reverse complement.
CCCTGCAGATCATGCTCTGTGAAAATTGAAACTAATTACGGCTTGTTGGCTATCCAAGTTGATGCAAGTAGAAATAACTGTACACAAAACTATATTTTTATAATGAATTAACTAAATAGCATTTTCTCTAAGCTTTTTCAGAAATTTGTCACATGCTTACATCAAATAGATATATTCATCTAAAATTTTGGAGCAATTAAACAATTACTGATTTCTTGGATTTGAATTATGCTAAGAACTCTCGGGGCAGGGACTTGTCACTTCAGAGTTTGTGAAATTCTGCTGTCATTGCAATTGAAGGCTCAGTACTACCAGAAATGATTTAATAGCAGAAGGTAGGAATCTTTGGATTTCATATATTTAGGATGTGCTTTAAGTAATTTATTGAGGTTTTTACTTTGCTTTTTCTGTATAGGCAAATTTCACAAGGACTTTCTTAAAAATAGCCATTTCCTTTTTTTTATTTTCACAAGTACTTTATGAATATGACAGGTTAATTTGCATCTTCCTATGTAGTAGAAGTTGTAAAATTGTAAGATTCGTACATTTGCTTGTCTCTGAAGAAATGTCTCTTTTATATAGGCTTATTTTCTTCCTTATGTGAAATACTTCATATTTATCAGGGAAATAAAAAGCCCTTTCAAGTGCAAGGACTGTATAAATTAAAAAACAAAGAAACTGAAGGTAAAGCCTAGAAATCATTTAGGTAATGATCTGGGTGTGCACATCTTTATTTTTGAATGAGTCCTGGTAGTTATAGAGATAAAAAACTTAGTAGTAGTTGAATTGTAGGTTGTGCACTCTTCTGTACTGAATTGGTGGCATTTCATAAATGTATTTAGAGAAACTGTTAACTGCAGTATTTATGAGTGTTTACAACTCCTTAATGTCTGCTTAGCAGCAGTCAGATAGCAAGATGAACAGATGTCTCTCCCAAGCTTCTTAAAAAGAGCTTAAGAAGAGTGGGATATGACTTATTAAGCATAACTAATGCTGCACAGACTACCTCTCTCTTCATCATAAATTCACATTTGCATGGTGTGGTGACATTTCAGTTATGAATAAAGCAAACCTGTGCCTGATTGCATCCTGACTGTGGTACATTTATAGTGCTAGCCCTTGGCATAATCTCTGTGACGTTTGCATGTTTAGGAGAGCTGCATGCATCTATATTATTTTCAAGCTTTCAGGTAACCTTTTCGGGTTTTTGGGCGTATGGAAAGGAGACAAAACATACCCCAGACTGATTGTTGTGAGGGTGCAGAGCATCAGGAACCTGGCAGAAATAAATTGGTGATGGTCTCAGCATCTCAAACATTTTTAAGGGGCTTGGGGAAGGTTTTCTCACTGTCTTCAGCTCAGCCTCTGTAGTCCAGGAAGCAAGGTGACTTTTGGGGACTGTCTCCTGACACCTATCCCAGTCATTATCTCCAGCTGGGTGACTTTTCCGAGTTGCTGATGCAGGCCTGTGATTAAAAAGCATTAGCTCGGAACATATAGTTTGTTCTAGAGGTTTATCTAGAGCAATTTGTACAATGCATAGTCATCCCTGTCTCGTTTATCTAATATAGGTGGAAAATAGCTCAGGTTACGAAATTTGCAAGAGAAGCTTGTGGCCACAGCATTTTGAACATAAAATGCATGATTATTGTTTATGCTTTTGTTGTTCTTTATGCAAATTGGCTGATGAAAAATGAATGCAGTATTTTTTCTGTAGGGAGACTGAAATCCTTTACCCTGCACAACTCTAGCTCATCAGTAAACCTGAATGACTGTTTATATCTTTGGTTTCTTTTCTCTGGTGTAGCATGGAGAATGGCAATAATTATTGCTGCTTTAATAAATATGTCACTACCTAATCACACTGTGTCACACATACCGTTAAAGTAATGTTAGAAGTACTTTGGATGTGGATGCTTATGTAGAGATTCCCACTTCTTCCTTTCAATACATTTCACATCCAGGGAGCAATGTCCCAGCACTGCCTCTCTGAATAATGCCACCATGGTGTCCTCCTCTGTTTGCTGTGCTTCTTCTGCCTTTAGATTTTCTGGTAAATCACATCCCCTCCCTTGCTGAACAAGCCTTTAAATTCTGTTCTGGGCATCAGGAAACTCTGCAGCTCCCACGTGGTTAAGCTGTGCTCTGTGCTGCAGCACATACCTTGTGCGCTCACTGTGTGCACTTGCACTGTAACTCCTTGTGTGTTTACCTGTCTCACTTCACAGAGGAGCACTGCTGCTCCTTCCCTTTGGCTCAGGTACATGTGCATCTTACCTCATCAAATTTTCTGTTTACTATTGACCACAAACTCCTTTGGTGACAATTTTGATACTGTCAAGGAAACAATAGCAATACCTTGCTTGTATCTCTGGCACAATATAGGCAGATCATCAACAAGAATACCAAATGCAGCCTGTTTAAAAATGCTGTGTGGTATTAAGAATTGAACGTTTCTATTCATCTATATTGAAGAAGTCAACATGTGATCAATGTTACATCATTTGATGAGTCTGTATAACTTCTGTCCTCACTTCCCCCACAGTGACAGGAAAATCAGTCAAAACAAAGCTGTTCAATGCATTTGCCATCTACTCCATTCAATGCTACCAATAGGTGTGTTTCATACAGGCTCTCTTTTGAATGTGTTAAGATTGACTTTGTCTTCTTGCAGGCTGTTCTGTTTCACCATAGTGATGTATCATCTCATAGCTTTTATGTAATAGGTGGTCTTGCTTCATAATGCTTTTGTTAATTTTTCTCCAACTTTTCCAGGCCAAAGTAAAAGCTCACTGATCTTCAAAAGTCACCTGGAAATCCGATTAGGACTTGTGAGTTTTTCAAAATTTCAGTAAGTCTATAAATTAGAAGCAGGATTGTTTTATTAAGGGCTTTGGTGGCTGATGGAACACAGGAAGATGTAATGGGAACACTTAGGACCCTTTTCAGGAGCAATGCCTTTGGCAGAATTCTGACAATTCCAAATGTTAATATTACTGGAAATTTGAAAACACAGTATTCAATCATCTGTCAGATGACTGAATGAAGTACCTTTTGTTTTGTAAGCAGCTCGCTCCTGTTCATTGGATAAAATTCATACTGCAGATAGTGTTGCTAAATATTTGTCAAAGTTCTGACTAACCACTCTCTTCCAGAAACAATTATTACAGGGAAAGCCAGATGTTTCCACTCATCATGTCGTCTGTTTTTCCATTCCTTATCCAGTAGATTCTGGTTCCTTTAAACTTTGCAGGAAGTTGCAATGGAGGATGTGGGAAACAAAGAAATAAAAGAAGACAGTAAAGAGAGAGTAGTCTTGTGAGAAAATAGTAACTTTTTGGCTATCATGGATACATTACCCACACATCTGACTGGTTTGAAATAATATAATGGGTATACAGAAGCAAAACAATCATATTGCAAAAGCTGGAAAATATTGAGACAGAAAGTCACAGAGATAACATCTACAGGAAGAGACAAGAAAAGCCCCCCATCAATTTCTGAATTAGCAGTGTGTTTTTCAAATAAAGATACTGGTATTTTTAGTAGAATCTAAACATTTTATCATATTACATGTGTGAATATAGGTTAGAAACAAAGTAGTTTTAAACAGCTCCCTCCAATTTTTCAGCTACTGAGGAAGATCCTATGTTTCTCTTAAAGGACTATTTAAGTTACTCTCATATAATGAGGTAAGGGAAAGAAACTATAGCTATTTTCTCACCAAAGTTTGGTGATTCCGTTGAAGAAATCAGGCGGTGACACATGGAAAGAGAGCCCTGTATACAAATAAATCATTCTTGACATATCCCTTAGGCAGTTGGCTTTCTTATGCTATGCAGTGCACTGGGACGTACTATTATTATTTCCCATGTGATTATATGTGTGCATATGCTGTCACTTTCCATTGCTTGAATAAGCTGTTTGAGCTGGATTTTTAAAATATTCCTTCTTTATTCATCAATGAAAATTCAGTTTGATACAAATGAAGGCTTTACTGAATTTCATTAGCAAGGAAAAATAATCTTTCTCTCCTCTGTCCCATCTCCAGTTGTACAGCTAAGGCAAATCAACAACCTCTAAGGTGTTGCCTTAGATGCTGGAAGTAGTGTGAAGTGAAATAAAAAAGGTGCAGCTTTAGCTATCCATTTCCCATTTGAAGGCCTCCAGTTTGAGTGTGTTGAGTGTTAACAGCTAGCACTGAAACCCAAAGGAGCTTGTGTGAGTATGCGTTATTTCCCCATATGTAGACCTAAGGAAAGACAGCTTTGCATGAAGCAGTGGGAAAGATAATTGTCTTTTGTAAATTGCTACATGATGCCCTGTGCAGTTTTCTGGGTGATTTTGTTTGTGGCTTTCTGTCCTTCCATCTCCTGCTTAGAGCCTGGTAAGATAATGATGTTTTCACTGTATTAAATCAGGACTAAGACCTCTGTGACTCCTGGTCACAATAATCTCTGGTTTATCTTGAAGGGAAGAAGAGTCTGGTTACATTTGTTTGTTCATGAACCCTGTTCTGTCATATTCCTTTTGATGATTGTAATTTCTCACTGGCTTTAGGTGATTGTTGTAGGGGGAAACAGTGTTTAGCATCCTTGTCAATACAGGGAATATAACACGCTTAGTGTTTTGCACAACTAGTACAGATCGTTCTGTGGCAGATTGATTATTCTAGTAAATATTGCTGGAAGTTTTAATGCTGAAAATGGATCATTTTTTTGTCAATCACTGAGTGTTTCAGGATGTGTATTGCTGTGGAAAGGCATAGAGATTGTACAGGTTGGCTACAGCGAGAGAGGAGCAGCTTCCAAATGCAGCAACTCGTTTGCCCTTAGGTTGCTGTTATTTTCCACCTCTAATCACTCAGTTACGGGGGAAGAGAGGAGATTTTATCACCCAAATTCAGGCATTTCAATAACCAGCCACAGCCAAGGGTTTATCAGACAAAGCCATATGTGATATTGGCCTGTGGCAGTCCTTCTTTGTCGTGGACCCATCATTTTCCCTCCCACTTTGCTCCCTTTGCAGTTTTGCCACAAAGCTTTGTGCAGCTGTTCTATGAATTGATTTTGGAAATGAATGACTTAAGAAGTGCGTGAGCTGGGAAAATTTAAGTCAGAAAACCAGTATTTCTGATGAAAACACAGGCAAATTCAAAGGATCATCTTCTGAGGAACCTTATGTTGTATGTGAAGAGTATGAGTGATTCCTTACTAATTCTCTTTTCTCTACAGAGGGAAGTGGCTGGAAGTTAATTGGTGTCCATATGTCCTATAAAACAGCAGAGGAGCCCTAAGCCTGAATTGTGGCTGTAAATATAGATTTTTTTTTTAACAAGCCTTCCTATGCTCACAAAATATGTAGCGTCGTGTATCTTGTGCAAACCAAGTTGCTACCAATGACATGAGCACAAACAGGATCTTTTTCTTGCATTTATTCATTTTACCTTCAGTGGTTCAGTGGTACCTGCTCTCTCTGTGCTTTTTCAGAGGAAATAATGTAACCTAAAGCTATTTTGTGTTTCTCCTTCAGCAGCTCCTCTTGCCTGAGACTTCTGAGATTTTCCTCGTCCCCTGGGTCTTGTAATGGCTTTTCCTGTTCGCAGTTAATAGTCACTGTGCTTTGGCTGCAGCTGCTTCAGAGCCTGCTCACTGAGCCGGTGCTTTGGGCAGAGGAGAGGTGAGAAGCCACAGCCTGAGGGGTTGCCTTCAAAACGCACCTAGCACTTGGCTGGTGACTTCAATCAAGTTTATTTCAAAGTATCTCTGACTAGCTGTGCAGGCAGTGTGAGTTATCGTGCTGTCAAACGTGCATGCTGATCCGACCCATTCAGACCTCAGAAGGTTATTTCACCCTTCTATTATTAAAGTGTTTAAAAATAAACTGTGGCTTTCAGCCGCTGTCCAAGGTGAGGGGATGGTCAGTGCGCCCTTCCCTGCTGGAAGCACAACTGAGAGCCAGCAGATTCAGCTCTTCCCACATTGTCAGAAGGAGGTGAAGAAAACTATGCATCTTCCTGTCTCTTTTCTTCCCCATAATCAATATCAGACTGTTTTGCATGTAATGATATCTGTTGCTAGGAAGGAAGACTGCTTTTGACTCTACGGGTTGCAGAGGGTACATAGGAATTACCTGATAGGTGAAATTATGGGTCCATCCTGGTCAATATTCTTTGATAACTTCAGATCAGCCAGCAGCATTTCTTATTTCTTTGCTTTCTCCTCTTTTAACAGTGCGATCTGTCATGATACAGTAGAGGCATAGAGAGAAAATTGTTTCATATAGAAGAGGATACTGTTTTAGGATTGAAAATATTATCTTGGAACATACAGAAGACATTTGTTTGGAAGTGAGAAATATGCCTGTATGCATGTCTATACAGAGATGGTAATTTGAAATGATTTAGAGATGGTATTCATACTGTCACTTCAAATACATGTTATAGATTTTTACGCAGAGAGGGTATGGGGAAGGAATGGAGATATAACTCTCTAATCCTTGTGGTTGTGCGTATGTCAATGCCTTAAGGAATAATTTAGAAGAAAGTATTCAAGGCCAAAGCCTTCTAAACAGAAAGGTGAATTTATGGCTAGTCCCAAGCATGTATCTTAAGAGACCATTGCAGAAATGTATGTTTTGTATAACTCACTATTTCATAGTTTGATTATTTCATAATGACTATCATAGTGAGTCAACTGGAGTATGAAATTATGTAAAGCAACCATTTCAATACCAAAAAGAAAATGCAATCAAAGCAAGTATTCAAATTTCTTTCTTTATTCCTTGTTTACACAGCAAATGGAACAATAGTTAAATGATATATCCACAAAAGAGTCCAGTAGAATTGAAATTGTGCAAACACCGTCTGTTGTCTTGTGAAACTCTCTCTAAACAGTATCTTACATGTAACCTTCATAGTCAGTGGCAAAAACATTTCCCTGCCTCCTTTTAATTTTTCCTTTCACTTCTTTTGCCCATCTAACATCTTCAGTTTCAGCCCCTTAGTAGTGGCAACGTCCTGACTTCCGTGGTCTCTTGTGTAAGGGATTCCAGTTGGTGTCATGCCCATGTCGTTCCTATGCTGTGAAGCACTTACTGTAAAGTGTAAACCTTACTGCTAAACTATCTTACTCAACCGCAGTAATGTACTCTGAGGGCTGGATGCTGACACGTCATGGGCAGTTGTGTAGGTGTTCTGTGGGCTGAAGTGTGCCTCACCTCCTGCGGACTTGTCTCATGGGATGTGCTTTTCACTACCCAGGCTGCTGACTGCTCATTGCACGAACTTTCAAAATGACAGTCATGGACTTGTATTCATAGTTACACCTCCCCGCTCCATGACACTGCCCTTTTTGCTGCAATTTTCCTTGTTGCTGGCTTCTCTGACCTTTTAACTTCACAGCTCCTTGACTGTCAACAATCCCAATGTTTCCTTGAGAAGACCTGTAAGGAGGATACGGTTCTGGAGAGGACTGTGTAAAAAACAGGGTTTTGTTGAATGTTAGGAAAAACAGTTATTGATTCCCTCTCCTCTACTCTCTCCTCTCCTATATTTTAAGAGGGAGGTGCCTGAAAGTGAGGAGAAATAGCCTGTGTAGCAACAAATAAATTTGCCTTTTTGACTTGCAGAGGTGGAAAATACTGAGAAGGTTCAGGGAGGGCTTTGTCGTGATCAGCTTCTGAGCTTTGAACAGTGAAATATGGAGACTTCTCAGCCCTCTTACTGAGTGGTGGCAGATGAAACGAGGGAAGGAATGCTGTTTTAACATTATATGATAACAGGTTTGATGGAGTTCTTCCTTTCCATTGGCTTCCTGCCGGTTTTGGTGGTCAGTCAGAAATGCCACCTTCAACTCCACTGACCCTGAGAAAGGTAATAATAAGTAGGCTAACGAAGCATGCTGCAAATATTGTATCTCTTCATGTGGAATTTGAGCTGAACATTCTGATCTTAGTTCATTTAGCATTCTCAAAGAGCCTTTTATGGTGTCTCAAGGGCAAGCACAATTTGATTATTTTTTGATCTGCAAAAGGAAGACACCTGGATTTCTTATGTCTAATTAATTACTGTTAAATATTTGTAAGCAGATGGAGACAGTCCATACAAGGGAGGTAAAGACAAGCCTTCTTGGAAAGAGAAAAAAATTTAATGGAATTATAAATATATGGGAACTTAATTTTACAGTTGAAATGAAAATTAATGTGAAGGACTTTTCATTATCTGAAAGCAAATTTAAGAGTCAAACCAAACAATGTTGCACCACTGCTGTAAGAAAATACTTCCCTAAATTGAAGTTGCTTCTAGGTCTCAGCAGTGTATTGATAATTAATCCCTATTTGGTATGTGAAAGGCAAAAAATGAAAGCCTTAGCAGTTCAACTCACACGTAAACCTGTTAAGGCTCAGGCAGTTTTTTTACATTATGTGATGTCTAGGGATGAAGGACAAGGAGCGTAAGGCAACTAAATACTTTAAGAATTCTGAGAACTCCCAAGGCGTTAGCTCTTAAGTCAGACATCCTTTCCCCTTGTGAGGCTTACTGATGGAATCAAATGAGAAAAGAGAGTGCTTGCTTTCTTTTGTAGTCTTACTTTTGAAGCAATAGGGAAAGGAATTAATCAGGTACTGAATTCTTGCTTTGATTTTCTTATTTTAACGAAGCAATATTTATTAGATTTTTGTTTTGCCTTGCTTTGTCTTGCATCCATAATTCCATAGGAAGATGCAGTCTTCATATACGTAGGCCAAGGATATAAAAATAAAGAGGAAAATATCACAGGTTCTTTTCAATTATATGAAAACCATATTTATTTGTTAGAGGATGAAGTTAACTAATGCCTTCAAAGGCTGTCAAAAATTTTTGATTTTTACTTGAATTTCATTAATTTAAATGCTTCTAATTCCTAATTACTAATAATTTCTTAGCTTTGGAGATTTAAAGAGCTATCTACAGTGCAATGTTTGCTTCTTTTGAACATCCATTATAATTTTTCTTCTTCATTTGCTCCAGAAGAAAAAAGAGAACATAGAGGCTAAAGATGCATCTGCTAGGCAACAAGTCAGTTTTCTCTTCATATGCTGAAAAACCTAGAGGTGTAAATAGATGCATTTATCAGTGGTTCTAAAAATCAGCAATTTGAAAAATTAAGTTTTCAATCCATAGGGACCTTATTTCAGTTAATGCTTGCACTGAGTGGTTATAAATCTGCTTATGTTAGTTTATACCTGTTGCTATTTCTTACACAGGAAAAGTTCACCAAGCAACAAAATAATCATCCTCCTTTTGTGGGTGTATTAAAATGGTTACTCTTTTCTATTCATCTGTTTATTTTTGCCATTGCTACATGCATATGAAGTCCTGAAACAAGAAATGCAAAATATGTTACAGTAAGATATATCCAACTTAGGAAAATTTAGTAATGATAGCACATCTAGGAAATAAGAAATTGGTTGTGAAAATTATTGACTCATTTCTCAGATATTTTGAAGGAGAATATTAGCATTGGCCTCTGTGTATCATGGCTGTGTATATGCATTTTGTGAAATGAGTTCATAAAAACATTCAAGAGTGCATTTTTTATAGAGCTAGAATATTGCGGTATATGGGTTTTTTTCTAAATCAGTTTTTCTATGATGCCTTGATAGCTTATTTTTAAATAAAATAATTATAACAGCAGCTATGTAGCATTGTATATTTTCAAAGCATTGATACAAGGGAGAAAACATGAAGAATCTTTTTGAAAAATGAAGTGATTTTTTTTGTTTTTTCTCATAAAAGAAATCATGTGGTCTCTAATTACTTATCTTTGAATTCAGTGGCATTTTACTTTGGGAACGTGAGGAAGAATTAGGCTTTGTGTTAGTAGGCTTTGTTCTGTAGTCAGAGTGGGAAGTAGCCAGATTAGACTGGCTTTGGGTAAACCAGAAGATGTGATGGCAGTTTTAGTGAGCTAGAGACATTCTGACCTCCTGTTAGTAAACTCATTTCACCTCATTAAGTGTCAGTTTCTTAATTTTTAAAACAGAGATGAAAAAGACGTGTGCTGTGATGGTTTGGTAATGTTTGTAAAAAAGGTTTGTTACGTTGCAGTCACTCTTGCTCTCAGCAGCTCTCAGTGCCTCTGAAGAGCCCACTCTCAGCCCTGAAATCTGAAAGGTTTCACATGTGTGTGTTAAAACACCTTTGAATTTCTGATGAAGCGATCTCTGAAAATCCAGTCTTGTTGGTAGGTCTCTGGGGAGACCTTCAGAACTCGTGTTCTCTGAGTCATGATGTCTAGCTTGAACAATAGCCAGGAAATCCAGGTTTGCCCCTGTTAAATGGAATTTTGCTAGTTTAACAGGAAATGTCACTGGTCCCTGGGGTTATGAGCACTCTTTAAATCATACTGTATCAAAGATAGTTTTCTCTTAAACTATCCTGTACATTGTTTCTCTAGAGCAAAATATTTCTCAATTTGTATTTAAAGTAAGAGGGTTTGTTGATTACAGTGCATTGTTGCTCTAGGATAAAGGTTCATTTGAAGACTTACTATTAACTGATTGTTTCTCTGCCCTAGGTTATATACATTCTTTAGAACAGAAAGAATTGGCCAGCCATTCAAACAAATAGAGTGTATCTCAAGATCGAATTAAGATGGCACACTTTGTTTCCTGATGAAATTGCAATGTCATTCTCTTGCTAAAAATTTTTTCTGATCTGGCTTTATCAATACATCGGGAAAAAATGTTTTAAAACCTGCCGTTATATTACAGTTCCCTTTAATGCCTAACTTAGCAGAAATTTCTTGGAACATAGTTTTATAGCTACTGTATACCTATAGTCTGAGATGCAACAAGCAGAAGTTATTCTGTTGTGTATCAGGATCTGAGACAAATATTTTGATTTGAAATTAAAAAATTTTAATGGACTTTCAAGGATATCTGAAGAATCTGATGCAGTCTGGTCTTAATGAAATTATTTCAGAGTAAAATAATCTCACTGAATTTTTTTTTTGGAATGAAATTTTACAAGTCTGTAAACATTTTGAATTTTCTCTCCAATATAAAATCTCATATTCAGTGTTTCAGATTCTCCTCATGTTATGTAAATTTTGCATCTGAACTCTCCCTCTCCTCAAAACTAGGGTGACTGAAGCCTAACAGTTCTTAGTAGAATTGCTGTCACTATCCATCTACTGTCTTAAGAAATCTGCTCTCTGAATATGAAGTATACTCAGGTTGTTTCAATGGTATTTGTATCCCAAGTGCATTAGAAGTGAGGATGGGAAGCATTTTCTCAAATGTTGGTGTGTGCAGAGTTGTTCAGACTTATCTCCTTCCATAATTCGCAGAGCCAAATGTCCACTCTCATGCCCTGTGGTTCTGTTCTGAAGGAGACCTCTTCATGGGACAGATGAATGGTAGCTTAAAATTGCTTCACTCTCTCTGTTGACTATAAAAAGAGGCTAGAAGGTAGGAATTCTGTGCAGACTCATCGTAAATGTCAGAGAATATCTATTTTCTGGAGCCCCAGTGAGCTTAAGGAGAACATAGACCTCAAAATTCCCCAAGTGGGGCAGCTCTGAATAAGGAGAACATGTATATTTCCTAGAAAATTATTAAGACACAATAAGGAGTCAGCTGGTAATTTTGGGCACCTCCAAGCTCAGAGGACGGATGAGGAGGCTTTATTAGATCATAGCTTTGATAATTTTGAGGACTGTAAGTCACATGGTCATATGTGATTAATACCTCTGAATTTGGCCTTATTAACCTAGGAACCTGAGATAGGTGGAAATTTTTAGCTGGGAAGGAATTGACACTAAGATGCCAATTTAGAAAAATAGGCAAGTGCTAGATTTTCAATGAAAGCTTATTTTCCACTAACTTTGATGAGATTTATTATTTCTACAATAGCAGGAACTTACAAGGTGTTAGAAAACATGCTTTAAAAACACCTCTTTGAGATAACTTCCAGCCTGGTTAAGGATTTCGTAACATTCACCGTTCAAAGATGGTTTGTGCATGCACATTTTAGATACAGTTATTGTAGTAGCAGCTATGTAGAACTTTATATTTTCAAAGCGTTTCAAAGCACATTTTCATAGTATTATATGCGGTTTCAACTGCCCTATCTCAGCACTTAAGAAACATACATCAAAGAGTTTTAAATCCTGCCAATCCTACAAGCTCTGTTTCCCCCTTTCTACATAATTAAGTAAATCTTTCAAGGCAAGTTGACACATGTAGTCAATTGGTTACAGGGATTTTTAAGATCATATTTTGTATTCTTCTAACAGGCTAGTAACTATGGTGAAATCTAACTTGGGAAATTTTCAGCTTGCACTGACAGTTCTTCATTATTAAATTCACGGGCATATATGCTGATTGATTTCTGATTAAATCCGTGTCCTCTGGAATGCTGTGTGTAGTTTATCTAGACAGTTTCTTTTATAGTCAAATATTAAGAGGGAATAATTCACTGTGTTATGTGCAATTATTTGAAATAATAGTGCTTTGATTGTTAATATTTCCAGAATTCCAGACATTGGCAATGTAAGCTGCAATAAAATGTTCATTATAGTTCATATTGTTATAATTTTCTTCCTATTTAGCTACTTTCATGCATTATTAGTTGCTGTGAAATTTATAGGCACCTAGAGAAACAAACAGCTACCTGGTGTGGAGCATGAAACCTGCATTTAGTGACTGCTGGCATCTTGACTGATGTGCTATTATGCTGAAAACATGGTATATAAACAGTTTACTGATGAAGGAAGAATCTTTAATTGGGAGTTTGACCAAGGTCAACCAGATATTAAGGAGAAGGTCACGGGCAGAAAATTGTTTCACCAATAAATAGCCTGATTATCTGCAGAATGAAATCAGGTACTTTTGAAAAATGATAGCCAAAAGGAAGAATGTAATAGGGGCTATGAGATAAAAGATTTAATATCATCACAGTGAGCTGATGGCAGGTCACATGCTGGTCCTAACACACCACTTTGAATCTGGACTTCTGAAATTGCTGAACCAACATGGGTTTCTGTTACCATTACTTATCACTGTTGCAGAGCTATTTCTGCTCAGTGGTTTCTGGAGCAGATGTAGCTATCTGTGTTTATCTCCACTTGTTCCTGCATCCCTGTAGGAGAAGCATCCTAGGGAAGTGAGCCAGGCAAAAGGAAGAATGTAATGACCTCCCACTAGGACTGGGACCTTATGCCTAGGACTGTTTGCTGCCCTTTGGCTTGCTGAACCACCATGAGCAAGCCTTTCCAGCTGTTCCAGGGGAACAGCTATGATGAAGGACAGAGATAGGACTGTTCCATTCAGTGGAATTAGTCCAGGCTTGCAGTTACTCGAGTGGCCTATTGTTGACAATGGCTGTTGTTGCTATGAGAAACCAGTGATGTACTGGCAAGAGAGAAAGATTGCAGATTAAGTGTTTATGGCATGTTTATTTACCTTTTCACTGGAAAGCAAACAAGTTAATTACCTATTGCACAGTCAGGTTAAAGACAAGATGATTTTTTAATTGTTCTGGTGAAAATATGGTCTCTCTTTAGACGCACTCTAAAACCATCCTAAATAGAGGATTTAGCATGCTGTGGAAGTTACAGAGCAGCCTGTAGGAATGGCATATTTTCAGTTATGTACATTTGCCAGGGAGAGGTCCTGTCTTATAAACAGCAGCTCTTTCTCTCTGTCCTTTGTTACCAAGTGTACAAGAGCAATTCCCAAAACTGCTACACTGACAGAAGGAAACACTTCTTTTGTTCAATGTTTTCCAGTTACGGTAATTGTGATCAGCCCCTTCCTCATGGATTTTCAGTGTTGATTCACCATGGCAGACATGCCTGTGCAATAGTAGAAGTGTCTGATCTCATCTACACTCAGTGGTCTGAGTCTAAACTACACATCTAAACCCGGTCTTTCTGTGGGAGGTGGTTGATGTTTATGGAGAGCTTGGTTTTGATTGTGGCACAAGTGACTGCCAAAACGTGTGAAGGGCTATTTGTGTTAAATAAGTACTAGTGATCAGAACATATGTTCTGTCCATGCCCCATTTTTCCTTAACCAGGCTGTCTACTTGAGGAATCAGAATACTTCTCCCAGGAGAAACACTGTAAATAATCATCTGACTGAAGGTCAGCTCTAAGAAAATGAATTACAGTTATTTGTGGTGCGTTTCTACGCTGCTGGGCTAAGAACAACTCTTTTAAAGGTAACCTCCAGCTCCCACTTGTTGACATGTTCCCTCAGGTAGACTGGCTCCTTATTTTAATGTTTCATTCCAATATATAGTGTTGCTTTCGGAGATCCTGATGTGTTCTTCCTTCTTCTTTACTTCTTCCTTAGTCTACCAGGTTGAGAAAATAAACTTTTGAAGCCTGGGATTTATTTCGTCTTTCAGTGATTGTAAGAAAATCTCTGTTACAGTAGTCAAAATGCAGAATAGGTTACTACCTTTTCTTGGTTCTTACATTTTCTTCACTTTTTAGAATTTTCTCCCTAGTCAAAATGTAGGCTGAGAATCTAAAATATGTTAGAACTGCACAGAACATTCAAACATACGAAAGAACACTTACACACCCAGAAGAGGAAGACCTCCAGAAAATTTAAACCTTTGCCTCACTGTGTTTTTATCTGTAATTTAGACCTACTGTCCAAATTACATGTATCTAAGAAACAAGAAATTCTGAAGAAGTGCTCCTTCAGTACTGCATGGTGGTAGCAAGCCTCTGAAATAAATCAAATTGCCATATTTGCAGGTAACTTACTAAAAGAATAATTAAGAGGACAATGAACTGAAAAAAAGGTTTCCTTTTTTTTTCCAAGTACGTGAGCCTTTCTTTCACTCCTAACCTGGGAATTTCTTCTGTCTCCTCCATGAGCTAGTTAGCCCACATATTATAGCAGCTCTCAAGTCTAGCCTGAGGTTTAGAGTAAATTCATGTTGAAGATCAAAACAAGGCTTCTAATCAGCCTTTAATTCAAAACATTTTTGCTGGCATTTCATCAACTTCTGTTGCATCTAAGATAAGAATATCACCAGAGGTTGAATAAGGCTGTGTTTATTTTTTCATTTGTAGTGAGCTGCATTATGTGGTATAATTATTAGTGCTATTCATAGAAATTAGGACTCACTTTATGAAACTAATGTTTGGAAATAGCATCAACTGTTTGTCTCCTATAAGTCATTCCAGCTAGTAATCTTTAAAAAAACAGTATAATAGTCTTGAAGGCAGTATAGTAGTCTTATAGTATGATAGATGGGTCAGTTTTATTTTACTAATCTTTTCTGTTACACCAACCTATCCACTCAATCCTGGTTTAAAGTGACAACTGAGTACCTTAAATGTGGCTGGTTTGGTATGTAAAGATTCCAATGGCTTGATGCATACATATCATCCAGATTCCTTTCAATAAACGCTTTTATCATGCCATTAGCTTAGTGGAGATATTGTGAGGACCTGGGAGAATTGGAGCTTTCTCACATAACCTGTCACCATTTTGAACTTCGTTTCAAGCTTACTTCTGAGCTAAATGTGTAGGAGAATAGTAATTAATGATTCATAGACTGGCATCTTGCTGAGTGTCTGCATATCTTGCAAGCCTGTACTGAATATATTTGTTGGGTACTTTGAAATTACATGAGTTTTTACAGATTTAGTTGGAGTAAAAGAAAGATTCCTGTTCCGAGCAATGGATGTCAGGTTTTGTTTTATGGCTTCTCTATAATTTTATTGCACCTCGTAGCTGCAGAGCAGTACAGCAGCAGTCTGTGCACACTGAGTGAGCTTATGCATACACAGGCACATGGAGTCAGCGTCACATTACCAAAATCAATGTGCTTATTGCTGTCTTAGCAAGATTCTCAAGCACGTGCCTCATTGAAAACTCTGAATTGCACAGTCACTGTCTCAGATGGACTGACATTGCCAGGCTAGGTTGCTTTTTTTGGCTCACTCTCTCATTTCCCCAGTTCTACAAGATTTGGTTTGTTTCTGTTCTCCATTCCAACAGCATGAAACTTCATTGTGTTTTACTAAGTTATTTGGTTATTACACCAGTGCAGCTGCATTTGTAATCAGGTCTTCTGTGGTGGTTATCAGGCACTAAAGGACTACAAACCTGAATCAGCTTATATTTTTGGAAGAGTGTCGTTTTTACTGGGGGCATTACAGGCAGCCTGGATTTGAAAGAAATGAGGGAAAGATGTCCTTGCCTGTGCATGCTGTTGCTGCGCTATACCACGGATGCATGTATACCACATTGAATCTTACCTAATGGCCTACTGCCTTCCCTGGTGTGTCTTGTAAATGCACATTCAACTGATAAATGTTCTTATACTTTTGCCTGTGACTTGCCTTATTGCCTTCTATGATGATCTTTCATGGGCCCAGGTTTTCAAATGGGCTATTTCTGATGTCTGTGTGCATCTGTTCATAAATGTAAGTCGACCCTATATTGCATGAGCCAATTTTATGCTTTGTCATTTCTGCAGCCAAGAAACCACTAAAATGTTTTAATATCTGGCTCTGTCTACACAGAATTTGGCTCATTTTGCTTGGAAGTTTTCCACCTACTTTATATTCTTCCCTTGGAAAGTGCAAGAACCTCACGTGTCAAACCAGTTATGGCAATGTCACACTGTGACCTCTTTAGCCTCTTGCAATGTGCGTATTTTGGCAGCAGAGAACAGCAGAAAACAAATATAATCATGTCTTCACACAGTACTATTATCAGATTAAGTAGAATAAAATAAAAAGTACTCAACCAGTTCAGGTAGTGACTTAATGTTTTCCTGTCCTGGTTATCCAGTGTGGTCATGGATTTGGGACAGTGGGTAAGGTAATATACCTGTGGTCGGTTCTTCTAGAGGGGGCTCAGGTCTAGCTACAAGTGCACAAAAACCTTCCCAGGCTTCTTAATCCTGAATTTCTAACATCTGAGTATTCGGATTGTTAGCCAGTGGTAGATAGAGATTTAATAATAAACATATGTGTACTGTTTCTGGTCATATCTTGCATAATTTTTCATGCATTTTAAATAAACTGTTAATATGAAGTTTTGAAACATACATTTTCACACTTCATATCTGAAGCATTATATGACTTGACAGCATGCTGGTAGCCAAAATTCTTAATGAAATCCCTACAGGTAACATGGGAAATAAAACTTATTTTATTTTTTAAATGTAGATCTATACTCAGTGATCAAAACTCCATCTTAGCTCTCCTGGCATATATTTCAGTTGGGGTCATAACCCTGATTTTTATGAAAATACTCTCATAACCTGTTCCATATTGGTAGTCTGCTAAGAGAAGTAATATTTATGGATATTTATGGAAGTAATACTATGGATAGCTCTTGCTATCCATAATTTTCTAGCTTTTAGAATATTTTCCCTGCCTATATTAAGTATCTTTTCCCCAGAATGTCTATTGATATTGAGATTCAGCTGAAATTTTATGGCTGAAATCTAAAACAAAAACAAAAACAAAAAACGACCCAAAACAAAAACAAACAAAAGACCTCCCTCCCCATGAATAACTATCTGCTCTTTGTACCTCAATTATCTGTACTTGAAGGATTAGCTGTTTCCTACTCATTTATCTTACGAATAAGCTACAGTGAATTTATGAACAAGAAAAGCCCCACAATAAGGAGGCTTGTGTAATGGTCACATTCAACAAACCCTCTTAATCTTGGTAGTGATTTAACCTCATGTGACATAGAGAATTTTCTGAATCCCAGGAAGTTTTAACAGAGTGGGCCAAAAGAGAAGGATGTACCTGGCAGTGTGGGTAACAGTAAGAGCTGCATTAGAACATTATATAATCAAAGAAACAGATGAAATGTTCATCAAGAGAAAATAATTTACAAAAGCTGTGACAGCAAGGCATGAGCTCTAGGAGGAGGAACATAAAGTCTGCTAAAAATCCCATGCAGAAATGAAGATGAAAGCCCAAGAGTGTCAGTTGAAACAGAGTGAAAAAACCTGATATTTCTATTGGGTTTATTTTCCATAAAGCTAAAACCTTTGTCAGATTCCCACATTCATATGTTTGCTGCGGGCAGCCTGGGCAAGCAGCCCTTACCAGACCAGTCCTGTGTTCTGCTTATCTCTCCCTCTAGTGAGTATCCCCAGTTTCCACTGCAGCAGGTGCTCAGTATTTCATAGGACTGAGCCTAAATGGCTACATATATTTGGTTCCACTTGAGCTCAAGATAGCTTTTTTTTTTTTTTTTAAATAGAAATAGTGTTATTGCCAGCTGTGCAAAATGGAAAATAAAGAACCCAAACCCGTACAAAATGCTCACCCTTGCTTTGTCTGATTTCTTCTGGAGTGAAGCTCTTGTATTGAGTGAGTGCCTGGCCAGGCCATTTGTCTGAAGGCCAGTTTTTGTTCTGGACTGGCAATATAATATTTTTGTGAGCTCCCTCCTGCTATCACTGCAGCTGCACCTGGCAAGAGGAAGCAACCCACAATCTAAAAAGCTCATGAGAACAATAATGTCTGCTTCTCTCTTGACAGGTTAATTAATTGCGTGCCATTATATTTTGTGCGTGGTTTTGGATGGTTTTGATACTTCTCTTTCACATGTGTTTCCCAGTAGGATTTGAAAAGGCTGGTGCATTGTCTGCCTGTCTGTCACGTCAGATGGTGCCTGATGCAGAAAGAAGAGATGGAGAGGAAAAGAATGAGAGAGAGTACGTTGGGGTGTTACAGTTAGAAAATCATACTCATTTGGGAACTGGGATAAAATCATGGTTATGGCTTACTGGAAGACAAAAACTTTGTTTCATTAAATTTTGGGGTTTGAAGTTTGTTTAGCCTTTTGGAAGGCAGGGAAGGGTGAGCTCCACATCAGTCCAAGGCTGTAGTTTGGGCACACATCGACTCCTTAGAGACTTTAACATGGTCTTTCATCTCCCCCATGAGCATCTGGACCCCCAGATACTTCTTTGGTGGGAAACCTCTTTTGTGGGGGTGATACGGGGGAGAAAAGAAATTAAATTCTCTCCTGAGGAGACTGGAATCCCCTATGAAAGTTTCACGATCAGTTCTTGTCTTAATAATAGCAGCTTTTTACCTCTTGGATTACATTATTCTAGAAATTGAAGTAGCAGCATGTAAATGATGTGCTAGAGCTAAGGGAGTTGACCAGACATTATGATTTTTCAAACTGGAACATTTCCAAAGGTTGTATAACACTTCTTTATGTCCTCCCACCCAGAAATATATTGAGACTTATGGGAGGAAGAAGTTTGACAGTTTTCAGTGTTCTTGGAAGATCCACTGCCACAGAAAGTTTTAAAATATTTAAGTGCCTTATTCGTGCCTTAAGACTATCAATGTCCACATTCAGCATAAAGATATTACTAGAAGAGTGTTATTCATGTCTGTAGGTTTGGAGGGCATCTGTTGTATAGCCTGAGACAGAAGCTTTGTCTCCACACAAGAACTCGGCAGTGAAAGGCCCTGCATGCCATGCAGTGTGCTGTCCTTCCAAATGTTCTCAGTAAGCTGGAAATGTACTGGAATTGCTAATGGCTCTTCTCAGCCACTGCTCTTGTGTCCACTCTGTGTGGTACTGACGCAGAAATCGTGCCCTGGCATCGAGGGTTCAGCTTCACATGAATGAAGGTGAAGGACCAAGAGAAAAAAAATCAAACCAAAACAGAATCACTTATCCAAACGCCCTCGCTTATAACTGGATGTCATTCACAGTTTAGGAATTTTTCATTTCTAGATTAAATGAATGTAATGACAGAGAAGTGAGAGGCCTGAAGGTCTGGGAAGCAATCAGACTGCATAGGAGATGTGGGAGACAGGTTATTTTTATCTGAACTTTGATGGTTTTCATCTCTGTTCTATACAAGGAAGCTAGAAATAGTCCTTTTTTTTTGGTACTGGGACAATCTATAATAGTGTTGTGGCCTGAGGTCTGCCTGCTCTTGCTGTGGTGGGATGGAATTGAGCTCAGGGTCAGGAAGCTCTGTAGGCACATGGGATTCAAAATCCAAGCCCACTCAGTACAAGTAGTATTATGCATGGATCTTTCTGGAGTACTTGAGCTGGGGGGGGATGAAAAATATTAAGTATAGGTGAATCTCTTTATTTACTAATTTAGAAAGTAACTCCTCTTTTCATTGTTTTCCTCTAGAGGAGAGGAGGACTGGGTTCACAGATGGGAGTCACTGCCGCTGCTGTGAAATCAGATGAATGTATTTATTGCAATGCTAAAAATTCCCTTTGTCCCAACATTCTTCCATTTGTTGGGTGGAGATGCTACTCTCAACCTTGGTACCTTGTGTGAGTCCTGCACCACACTCACCTGGCACCAGTCACCCCCATCTCTTCCTAGGGGCCAAATTCATAATTGTTCTGAGAGATGTGCACCAGAGCAGCCTGATGTAAAACTGCGGGTCAAACACAATAATGTGTAAGTAACCTGTATTGCATATGTAATTATAAACAGAATACTCAGTAAATCTTGCACACAAATGATTTTGTTCTGAGCTATTCATCTGTTGATGAATAGCAGGGGAAATACCTGACTGGCCGGGACGACATTTATATTATAGCATTTCCTTTAGTAAAGGGAGAAGCAGATTTTTATTCCTAAAATGGAGCAGAAAGAAAGTTTCTCTCTGCCACGTGCTGCAAGCGAAGAACCCTCTGATGATGCATTTAAATTTCCTTCTGTTTCCCACAGTCTTCCTGGTTTGTCACATACAGTCTATTAATGTGTCTCTGCTCTTGCTTGGGAGAGTAATCTTGAACACTGCAAGTGATAAGTTTTTATTAAACTATTTTAATGATCATCATCTGTCCAAGTAGTTTCAGTCCAAAAACACGCCCCCCCCCCAAAAAAAAAGACCAAACCCCACAGCTGATGTTTTAATGCAGTTTTTTTGTAGTTCTGAGCATCTTAAGGAACAAAGAGTCTTAATGGTTAAGAAGTGGATTTAGGATTTAGAAGGCTGGTAAGAACACTGGCATCCAGCTAATTTTTTTGGTTTGCCTCGTAAACACCACCAGTGACCAACTTCTGCTGGTATGTCACATGCATATTTCAGTAGAGACAACACTTTTAGTTCCATGTACAAGTAACCTGCTCTTTTTTTAAAGAGAAGTATGCAGGCAGATGTAACCAGCCTTGAAAGGAAAGTGCCAGCAGTAAATATCCCATGTAGACCTTAAACTGGAAATAGAAACTGCAAAGTGTGCCTCAGTGCAGCATTGCGTGCCACTCCTTTTGCAGATTACATTCACAAAAGGTCTCTAGTGAGCATAATCTGCCTGGTAGTGGCAGCAGTGGCAATTCATTCCCCCATAGTCCCCATTGGGCATAATCATCAGCAAGATCTCCAGACATGTGAAGGATCTCCTTTACTGCCTGATCTCCTAACTCTGGTTTCACCAGAGAAATGCTCTCTAGAGAATTCCCTTGATACAGAATTTCCACTGAATGCTGCAAATGTTGCTTTTCGTTGCTGAGAGCATCATTGGAAAGATACCAGCCCAAATAAGAAATAAAATATATGAAGAAAGAAAGAAAGAAAAATACCAGCCAGTTTTAAAGATAACCAATGCAGAGTTCTTTGCCTTTAGCTAGCCCAAAACCCTAGTTGCACAGAAAAACATCCACCCCAGCCAACTCAACGGCATGTTCACTCTGACACATACATGATAATCAGGGTATTTTTTATTGCTGGCTGCTTTACTGTAGGTGAATTTTGGACATCCAGAACATCCAAAGGTTTATTGTATTAAGTTTATATTTGTTCCCACATACCTTTGTGTGGAAAATGTAATTAAAAGATCCTGGAATGGGACTGCTGTGTATTCCAGTATTGATTTTTTCATAAGTAAGCTAATAATGTAAGTTAAAAAATAAGTGGTGTTTGGAATCACAAGGAAAAGGATAAAGATATTTATTTTCTGAATAACTGTTATACCTCTGAAAGAGACGAGTTGTCATAAGCAGTAGACAGGCAGTATCTTTCCCTGGCATGTTGGGAAGGCTTCTTCTGAAGCCTGCTGGATTGGGATGAATGCTCTTGTCCATATCAGCACCTGGTTGTGAAGAAATATATGCCATGGTGGCTTGACAGGTCTGACAGGAGTTCATTCCTCGGTTTTCCTGAGGTCACAAAGCAAGTCTTGTATGGTTCCCCTCTGCTGCTAGCAAGCTCCTGCTCATCAATAACAAGCTCTTGAATAAGGAAATCTTCAGCAGGATGATGCACAACGTTGCTGGTATTTGTCCTTGTGCTGATTAGTCTAGCCCTGAGTGTATGTATTAGTGTCGGTCCTTAGGGCAAACTGGTGCTAAAGCTAAAGAGAATGTTTAAGCTAAATAATAGGAATACATTTGAAATGGCGCTATTTGCAGATTCGGTGCTAATGCTTCCAGTGGCAATAGCTTAGAATATAATCTATGTATTAAAGAAATGTGTAAATTGGATTTGGAAATATTCATGGGGACAAGGGGCTGGAGGAGCCTCTTGGGTCTCTGAGTCCAATCCTCTCTTATCACAGGCCCAGTGTCATATAATCCCTCTCATAAACTTGTGTCGTCTTTTTCATATGCTTCTCCCAGGTTCTAGAGGAGGGCCTTGAACTATCTTTCATCTCAGTTCAAGTGTCTGCTTTGAACAGGGAGTGAAATCTGAATGTCGCAGTTGTCTGAGTATCCTAATAACTGTTGCACTGGTGGCTTTTCTCTTTCTTACGTTCGCTTTCTCAGTTCAATTGAACTGTCACATCTGCATTCCTGGAGATGAAGGTAAATGGAATTTTAATGTATTAAAAACTGTAAGTAAGCTACATATAGTTATTTACCTATCTTTCAAAAAACCTTCAACAAAATTCTGGGCAACTGGCTGACCAATGCAATTTTTTTGCACTGTGGTGTGGAGCCAAAAGATAGGTCTGAAAAAACCATGTCTGTGTGAACTAGTATTGTCTGGGGTGATACGCTTGGTTCCTCAGGGTCCAGATAAGCCTAGCTGACTACAGTTGCAATGAATAATTCACTGTCTCTAAATTTAGCTTTGATCTATGTGATTGTGTTGTGAACTTGAAACATACTCACATACATCAAGCACAGGAGTTTCAGAAGCCTTACCCTTCCCTCTCTCATAAAAACACCTTTCTGACCTGAAATTCTTCTCCAAGTGCATCACTGTTTCAGCTGTACCAGAATGTTAAGGTGCATTGATTTAGGTATCTCAAAGATTTTTTTTTTTTTTTAAATATTAAGACTTTTTGGAGGGTTATGTGAGATCATGGAGGAGTTGCAAGGACACTGTCTGGCGTGGGAGAAGGTTAAAGATGAGATCCTGTTTCTATTGTATAGGCTGTCCAGTGATTTAACTCTAGAAAGGTGTAAATATTTCTCTGAAGAGGAGCTGTTTTAAATTTATTAGAAGACAGATTTTTTAAATTAGGGTCAGCATATATGCTCCCTTCCATTTTCCTGGAATCCTGTTGATGCAGGGGAGGAAGGCTTCATCTCAAAGTGAGACCAGGTTTGAAAGAAAAAGTATCTTTCATTAGACCAGTAATTCGGTTAGAAAAATCAGATGAGTTTCCAGGCACATATGCCCTTCAGATACAAATAAAGAAAGTCACAGAAACTTCACAGGGAATGTAGGCTGGCATGAAAATCCTGATGAGGTTGTGAGATGAGGAGAAAAGGTGCATGACAGTGAGTGGCTGGACCAGGGGACTGTGGAGTGGTGTCAGCATTTGAGCAGAGGGAAGATCTTTTACTTTGGAGATGAAAAAAAGGAAGGTGGTTGTGATTTATGTCAAATGACAAGGGCTTGAAGGTCCAGAAATGTGGAGAGAGATAGAAAGATAACAGAGATCGAGACTAACAAGCTGAGCAAACTAACTGAGCAAATGGCCTGGGACAAATAGCCAGGGTAGCATGTGAAGTGAAGGCTGAGGCTGGAGCCTGGAAAAGCGGAGGCACATCGGCTCTGGAAAGAGAGCTGCATATGAAAATAAAGAATGATTAGAGGTATAGGACATGGATATACAAATAAGGTAGGAACAGGTTGCTCAGAAGAAGAGAGAAAGAAAGTCTGTCATCCAACAGTGAGCCTGTGGAGCAGAACTGGAGCTGAGAACGGAATGGAAGGACAGGGAAGAGAAAGTGCCAGGGCAGGGACACACTGAAGTTGGAAATGCAGGAAGGATCAAACTCTGGACACCTGAGGGGAAAAAAAATAAATAAAATCTGTGCTTCCTAGAGGATTTTCAAGTCAGAACCAGGGAGTTGGAGAGTGCTGAGTCTTGGAACTGTGCGCTCTGCCTTGAGTCAGTTAAACTACTCCTGCTGTCGGCTACCCTGCTAGAGCAAATGGCAGAGAAGTTTTCTCTACAGGATTGCAACTGTGACACTTCCTGTAAGGAGCCACGTGGTGAAGTTTCTGTGTTCATGATTTGCTTTTATTAAATCTAGATTACTCCACAAAGCCTGCTCCATTGGAAGCTCATCATTAGGACTATCCCACCAAGCAGCTAAGGGTTAGGCAATGCCACAGTCTGGGTATCCTATTCCTTATGGTCTTGCTGTCCCACAACTAAGTTGCAATCATGAAGCAAAGGTACCAGTTACTATCAAATCTATTTTATTACTGTGGTGTAGGCTGTGGTGTAGGTAGGAAAAATTAAACCAGTGCTACTTAAACAGTGTATGGAAGGAAAAGCTTCCAGTCAAAGGAGACCTGTTAATCAGCGGTTTGAGGGCTCTGCATACACTTTTGAGTGTCTTGGAAATGGCTCTGTCCCTTCAGTTTTTAAGAAGTACTTTGGTAGTTTTCATTCCAGCACTTGCAGTAGAAGCCTTATTATATTGTACAGGAAAGACACAGGCCTGGAAAACTTGCAGGTGATTCCAGAATGTTTTGATTAGCTTCGGGATAACAAAAGGAGGTTACATGAGTTGGTTATAAGGCTTCTCTGTTGAAAGTTGAGATGAGCTCTGTAACAAATCTTAATGGACGTCAGGCCTTAAAATTTCTTCTAAATTCACCCTAGTGTAATTCTAAATTAGGCCATCAGACTTGTTTTCGGTGAGAGGAGACATAGACATAAATGAGCCTGAGTGCTTAAGTGAGACGGAGATGATACAGATGAAAATGTTTCTGTAATTTTAATGGATGTGAGATTTATGTACTAGGCAAACTACATTATAATAGAATTTTCATTAATTTATCTTAAGAATGTCTCTCTTTTCTCCATTTGTCTGCATGGGTGTAAAGGTCTATTAATAATAAATAGTATTATACTGAAGATTTTTTTCCAGTTTTGACCCATTGAGCCAAATGAGATAAATCAAGTGCAGAAAGAGAGATACTGCCTCTGTAGTATTTCAAGTTGCCAGGTCCCAGAGCCTAATCTTTGCTGTAATGATGTGAACAGCAGGTAGTCTAGAGAAGGGCAACAAAGCAAACAGAGAGGCTAATTTGACACATTATGTAAATTTGGGATTGGCTGAAATGCAAACTTCAAAATCTGCATTCATCTTCCCTTCAGACAATTTTAGCTTCCTTTTGGAATATGCTTTTTTAGTAATAGGAGACATCTGAATGTCTTATACCAGACCAGAATACAAGCTGTGAATTCCTCTTTTTCTCACCTTTGCTTTGACTCCAGGAAGAACATCTACTGCGTTTTTGCAGCTGCTATAAATATTTTGCCTGTTTGATTTATAGCAATGTTTAATGAATGAGTGGCAGTGGTTTGCTTATCAAGCCACATACCCATGCAGACCTTTTCAGTAAGACAAGGGCAAAGTGAGCCTTGCTGATGCCTTTTTAAAAAATGATTGCTAGAATATAAATGCCAAGTCTAGTTAAAATAACATGCACAGCTGGCTGTTAAACCAAAAACATTGCTGCAATTGTCACAGGTCAGAAAAATCACAAGTGAAGCAAGCTTTATAAATTCAAGTGAATGGAAAAGGAAGCTTCTGGAGGCAGCATAATTGCTGTTCAAGGACTTCTGCTGAGTCTTCAAGAGGCAATAGCATGCACTGGGATGTATGTTGTGTGTTGGTATGACATGTTTTACTTAGCTGCTCCAGGGAACAACCAAGTTAGATGATTTTGATTTGCCTGGTGGGAAACAACACTGATCATTTAAGAAATTAGTAATCTTCTTGGATGGTAGGCAATCAGGGATGGAGTACAAGGGAATGTCCTGGGCAGCAGATCAGCCCTAGTCCCCAGGTATCCCACTGCATGAGGTGTGGTCCTGCCACTGAAATTCATTCTCAAGTCTTCTTTCCAGTTACTTGGCAGAGAAAAAGTTTTCCATGCTGAGCAGGAGAAAATATGTCTAAATCAGGGTAGCTTTGTAAATCAGTTTTGAATTCTTTGGGAAGATATCTGTCAATTAAATGCAATTAAAATGCAGCATGATTTGTTACTCTGGTTTTCTTTATGATCTGCTTTAAAATGTAGATGTGACTAAGATTTGTTGAATCAGACGTATCTGGGTCAAACTGGTGTTAGACTGCTGTTTTACCTAAAAGCTTAGTTAGAGTGACTTAATTTTGGGCCTGGATTTCTGAATGTGAAAAGATGCATTAATAACCTTTTTATTTGTGCTCCAGCTGGTAATGAAAGACAACAGTTTTTTAAAACTATAAAAAATGAGAAAAGAATGAGCAAGCAAAAGAACATTTGTGTTCTCACTACTACATACAGATATTAGCCACTCTCAGCTGTAAATACCACTGCACTATAAATCTGTGCATTGGACATTAGCTATAGGCTGTTCTTAGTATATCAATAAAAGTGTATTGACATACAGATTTTTTTCATTCACTTATGACTATGTGTAGAATTGTAACAGCAGCAGTTTAACTGCTAAATTGAATGCCAAATATTGTTAGTAGGGGAGAGTACAAATGAGGTAAAACTGTACTGGGGATTTGAAAAGAGTAGACATCTTTTGTAGGATGAAAACAAAAATATTGGCAGGAACTGTTCTAACTGTGTCTTGGTGTTGGTTGGGATATCATAATGCCCAGCGTTTCCCAATTCAGATGTTAAGGTTGGGCTGTTAAATCTTTATGTAGACAGACATTGAAAAACCCACGTTAATGCTGATGTTCCACCTTATTCCCCAGAAGGAGGATGACTTACAGATTTTTAGAGACATAAAATTGGTCTCATTGCCTGATACTTCATGTATCATGGTTTTTTGTTTGTCCTTTGATGGTTTATTTAAAATGCTATGTCTGTATCAATTCCTTAATCTTTGGAGAGAGATAATGTAAGGGATTATGATTTATGAGTGGTGAAGTAAATTGATAGTGTGTTTGCCTTGGGTTTATAGTTTAAATGCCAGTAGTTTGGTTAGTAGCTACTGATGGTATTTGTTTTCTTACTAAGTGTATCCAGAACAGTGCACTGAAAATGCATCACACCATAAAAACATGTGACTTTTCCTTCTTTTTTCTTTTTCATGAAATGATAATTTTCCAAAGGCAACTAACAGCTAAGGAAGAATAGCAGCTTTGAGAA
Source organism: Melanocharis versteri (assembly GCA_013397845.1). Taxonomy (NCBI): domain Eukaryota; kingdom Metazoa; phylum Chordata; class Aves; order Passeriformes; family Melanocharitidae; genus Melanocharis; species Melanocharis versteri. The sequence continues at coordinate 952,294 of VZTG01001419.1, read as the reverse complement.
ATAGAGTTGTGAAGAGACTGATAGTATGTTTGGTGAGACATTTGGGTTTATGTAAAATGCACATTAATATTCAAGTTCCACCACACAGAACATTAAACTATCTAGAGAGGTGAGTTCATCACAAGAGCTCATTCTGAAATCACATTATGATTTAAACAGTCTCCTGATAGCCAGATGGAATTAAAGAGAGGGAAAAAAATGTATCATGTTGAAATCAGAAATGAGGACAATCTGTCAAATCTAAACACAGAGAACTCTCTTTAAAGCTGGAAGTGGTATCTAATTCTGTGATTTTGTTCCAATGTTAGTTGCTACTTTGAGTGAAGCATGCCATGTACTTTACAAATGCAGTTTCTTTTTCTGCATAAGTAACATTCATAGTTGAGTCATATTCTTATTGAATGCCCAAATCCCTCAAATTTATTGGAATTTTTATGGGATTTTTTTTTGAGACTTTGGTTTTATATGACTAAGCAGCTATAAAACTAGATTAAAAAATCAGCATTGCAAGTTAGTTGGGACTGATTAGAAACAATACGTGATTTTGGCTTTGTTCCCTGTTTGACTGGGTCTCATTCAATCCCCTGACAGAAGATTTTATAAACTGCCAGTTTGAATTCCTGGAAGAATAAAAAAGGCTTCTGGAGAATATTACAGGACAAATATATGGAAGATTTACAGGAAAAAAGACTTTTCTTTCCTGAACCTTGAGAGAGAGAAAAAAATCGTTATCAGCTTATAATGTTTATGATGGGAGTATATAATTTTGGTATAACCACTATTAACTGTTTTAGCCTAAGAAATAGATTGATGGGTCTTATAATACATGTGAAGAAAACTTGTAAAATAAGGTTTTGTAACGAATAGATATGATTAAATTTTTGTAGTCAGTGAGAGTGGGTGTGTTTGATGCATGGATCAGCTTTTTGTGGTCAGAGGGCTAGTAAGAAAAAGAAGAAATGGAATCAGTTATTTTTTTCAAATAATTTGTATTATATTCTGAAATATGAAAAGAAGAGTCTTAAGCTAACAAATGTGAACACGTATCACTGGCAATAATTTTTAAATCTCCAAAGTGTGGAATTTTTTTTTTTAATTAGTATGGTATTAAAAAAGCCACTGTTTTCCTTTTAAATATTCTGTTATCCTACAGAAGTTACCATGTTTTGAGGGTTCTGGTTAACATGAATGGTCTGGGAAAGCAAAGAACCCATGAGTGGAAACTCCTCTGCTCCTGTTTTGGTCAGAAAAAATTAAGTTGTTCAGTAAACTCTTACCTTTTGTAATAAAAACAGGATTTTGGCTACAATAGTGAGCAAGCCATCACAGCTAGTTTCTTTAGAAAAAAACCACCACGGTCTCTTTTCTTGTATGCTCTATAGTTGTATTTTTAGTCTATGAGTGTGGTGGGGAGGAATACTGATTTTTAAAAATCGTTTTAAGTTCTAGCAACACGCATGTATTAAATCTCATAATGTGCCTGTGAAGACATTTATTTAAAGCAACGTTTTAATCTTATTTCTTTAAAGGCAATTCTGTACCTGCTTTAGAGAATATGAAGTGTTGTATTTTCAAGGGCTCATTAAATATTCAGTCGTTTTCTTTTTCTGTTGTCAAGTGTGTCAAGGGCCAACCTTCTGTATCCTGGAATGTAACTCAAACTAAATGAATCTTAAAAGCTGCTATTAAGTGCTCATGTTAAAAAATATACATTACACAGTGAGGTGAGTTGAAAGAGAAGGTGTTGAAATCCAGCCCCAGAACTAGTTGTATCCAGATAAGATACAAACTTTTTATGGGAAAACACTGAAATATTGTGAGATATTTTATTCAAAACTTAAATGTGAAGCAAGAAGTAAGGATGACTGTGACTATTAACACTTCGCTGTGCATTAACCTCTTCACTGACTATGACCTGATCATCTTGGAACACTCGGTAATTGTGTAGAAATAGCCTATTTAAGGGTGTGGGATGGACAGATGAAACTTACTTTAAATATGGAATCGTATGAGTCTGATTTTATGAATATGTTTAATACACCTGAGTGTGAGGATCCGTTTCTATCTCCGCTGTTGTTTTGTCCGCGCTCTGTCTCAGCTGTTAAGCCTTAGAATGGCAGCAGTAAGGCCCTGGTTCCATCACAGGACATGGCCAGTCCTATGTCTGGGTTTGCTTGGAAGGGAAAGGTGCACATGTGGGTCAGATGTGAGCCACAGCACCCTCTGACCTTGTGCCTTTTCCTACTGTGAAATCCAGACACAGCCTATGAGATAAGGCTGTTGTCAGGTCATTTGCGGCCACAATTTTTAGTGACCTTAATTTTTCAAGGCACTTAAGGAGCTATGTGCGATGTAAAACATGACTTTGGACTCATAAAAGTTCTGCTAATCCACAGACTGCTCAGTTTGGTGTTCTAGAACTGGTTGTCAATTTTGAAATTACTTTAAACTCTGAGCTAGTCAGTCCTCCGTGAGACACTGAATTCAAAGTTTGAACCATAAAGTTTTCTACTTCCAGCAAGTTGTCTGCAGGTACCTCACACTCAGTTTAGATTTGTGTGCTTCATTGAAAATCAAGTTATAGATGATTAATCCACTTACTGTGAACAGTAGTAGAACTTAGCAACAGAGCTTGGCTGGTGATCCTGTCAGCTAGGCAAGCTGGGAGATGGAGTCTCTATGGTCTGAACATGAGATGCTGACACACAAGAACAAAATTGGGTGCACACTGCCTTCAGACTGTGAGCAGAGGGAGTCAGCAGCCTACTGGGAACTTTTACTGCTTAATGAGGAATGTTCTGCATGCTGTGTATTACATTTTTGTAACTTTTAACTGCTCTCTTCTGGCAAAAATGGACTGAACTTTGTATTAATTCAATTTATATTAATTTCCGTTTTGAAAACGGTGGCCGCAGAGTGTGTCTACAGCCATTCTGTCACTTAGAAAAATGGTTCCCTCAGGAGGAAAAAAGAAAACCTAAATGAAGAAAGTTAATTTTATCACATCTATTGAAGCAAACAAGAAGCAATTACTTTAAATAACCCACCCTTTTTAAGAAATGAGAAAAGGATCACGATTACTTGGATATTATTTGAAAATTTTGCTTCAGCTTTTTTTGAAGACTTTTAAAAAATGTGTTAGGGCTGCAATCTTTGGTTTCAAGAAGGGGGTGAATAAGCTGTTTTGCTCTATACCAAGGCTGAACTTGTCTTGCAACTAGTCAAACCCAAAGTTTTCAGAACTTCTCACAGTGAAAGGTTGCTAATGATTCAGACAGAAAATTGCCTCTTGCTGTAACCTTTCTGAAATAATGATCAGGCTAACTCCTTTTAGATTTTTGTGCTTCATAAAAGAAAAAAGTTGTGTGTGCTACCCTGGTTATTATGGACTGAGGAACTATTGCAGGTCTGAGGAACAGAACTTGGTTGGTCACATCCACCAGAGAATCTGTGAATTCAAATCAGTACTGTCTTTTTCTGAAATGTGGTGCTTGTCCACATGAACAAAAATGGATGTATTTTTAGAGGCTAATTGCTTTAGAGAAGCTGGAGTTAGGATGAAGGAGAAGGAAAGCATAAAATGAGGATAGCACATGACTTCATTTAATTTCTGTTGTTACAGATGTGTATGAAAAACGTGCTAGAGACTTTTCAACACATTGCCTGGTATTATGTAACATCTAAGGAAGCATCTTCGTTAATGTAAGGTTAATCCCTAAGCATTTTTTGTTTGACTGATAAAATGTTCCTTCTTGCATTGGTCTTTGCATTTGCTTCTTGCATGGTTTCTAACCCCTCTGATTATTGTAATAGCACTGTAGGTCTCTTCTGTCTGAGGCTTCTCCATGCTAGGTGCTATGCAAGCTCTGTCCTGATCCGAGGATGCAAAAACCAAATGCAATGAGAGATAAAAGGACTGTGTGTCTTTGCTCAAAATCAGTGATGCCATGCATATGCATGGCAAAATGTGTATACATTATTGTTTTACATTTCTATGAGTGGTTGTTGTGGGCTTACTAAGAAATCTGTCACCAGATTGATAGTGTTTTCTTGTCTTTGTTCTAACCTCTGGAACATTTCTGTCTTTAGAATAATGGAGTAAGATAGCAGATTTTGGACATGACTGAATGTCTTTTTCCTTTAGGAATAATAAAACACTGAATGTAGGTGCACGGCTAAAAATTTCTATCTGCCTTGCCAAGTGCCAAGTGCAATGTCAGTGCAGTGTCAGTGTTAAGCAAAACAGTAATAAATAGCTTGTCAGGCAGTTCTACCTGTAGTTAATCTCTTGGTATTTGGTGGTTTTTTCAGAAAGGTTCTGAACCTGGACTCTCTTTCCGAAATACAGTCCAGAAAACAGTGGTCATTTTTTACATACTGTTAGATTCACTGCACTGTTGAATGCACAGTTAATCCTTATTATATCTGAGTTATTGGTAAATTATATAGTTGTTGGTAAATTTTACTTTGGCTAGGCTGAATGAAGTTTTCTTTCATCTTCGTACAAAAAAAAAATTCACAGTTGTCTGAAATCACCAAAGTGTTGCTGTTGAAGAAGTTTCCCAATATTTTATCTGTCAAAAGTTTCCTCTGAAATTACAAACTACAGTGCTGACTTAGCTTCAGTGATTCTCGGCCTCTAAAGATTTGTTTGCTTTTTCCATCCTTGACTGTGTAGAAGGATTCTGGAAGATGCTCTAGGAGACACCCAAGGGTCAGTCTTAGCCCACCAGTGGCTTAGTCTGATAAATTCTCTATCCATCTTGTGGAGAGGTTTTGCAAAGTTCTGCTGAGATTAATTCACTTAGGTTGTATAAATCTGGTTGTGTTTGCTGACTCTAGCTGTCTCACACAAGGTTGAGGCTCTTTTGTGTATGTTGGTGTCAGGTGCTGTGAGCTATGAACGTGCAGCAGTTTTGTAGTTAAGGCAAAGGCGGAAAAGCCTGTTCAGTAAAAATCAGACAGTGTAAGGTTGTTTGCTTAGCCTGTGGCTTGAAGTCCAGACTGGGTGATAAGTGTTCAGTTCAGTCTCTGAGTCAGTCCTTTCTGAAAGGTAACAGATTCGGAGTGTTTGCAATTGTAGGGCATGGTGTAATAACTTTTTTTCCTTGACTGAGGAAAGGAAGCCATAAATAAACTGCAAATATCTGAAATAGGTAGTGATATGGGATTTTTCGTAGATCCATCTTGTGAGTCTGAATGTAATAAATTTGCCAGGCCTGCATTGCAAACTTAAGCTTGTTTCCAGAATAAAAGGAATTCTCTCCACAGGTTGTAGAGACAATATTTTGTTGTCTAACCAATGTTATGTGTTAGAAAAATGCAACCATTCAGTATTGTACGAGCCCAAATGAGTTCCTGTGGCACATAACACTAAATCTGAATGCTAATACTAAATTCAGTCACTGAATTACATCTGAAGTACACAAAATCAGTTTTGCTACAATGTTGTATCCTGGATTAAAGTGACAGAACAGAAACATTTCTGCTTATGGCTGTTATTTTGTCTGCCTTGCAACTAGATTTTTTCCAATGAGATTCAAGATTTCGGTGTGGTAATGTATAAGTACTAGATATTTTTGAAAACCTGTTTAGGTATCTTTTTGGCTCTCTGGGCCTCTAACACTTTCAAAAATCTTCATGTCTCCGGAAGACTTTTTCCCCCCAGGATAATATTGGCTATAAAATGTCTGTTAAGATGCAAATTCAAGATAAAAAATACTGTTATTTGTGTACCACACCACTGCTGTTCGAGTGCTAGCTAATGAGGTGGTAATGTCGTTGAAAAGAAGTTAGCCATTGTAGCAAAGGAACAACTGACCTCAAAACACCTTTTCATTCATTGTACATTCCTCAGTGTAAGAAAATCTATCTCTCTCTCTAGCTGTTTGGCTCAGTGTTAATTTTTGAGATCCTGTCCTGGATGTGCTCTGTTATTCGATGCTTGACTGTGATGGCTGAGTTGAAGATCAGGCAATATATGTTTTTTAAGTCCTAAACAATCCTCTGTGATGGCTGTTTCCAGGTTATTTACCTGTTTTTTATCAATTCATGTGCCTCTACTAGAACTGAATTTGTATTTCCCTTTTTGTTTGGATTGTCCTGGATTTGTTACTTGGTTAGCAGGATTGAGGATCCTAAGACTGTGGCAAAGCTCTGCCACCACAGTGTGTGAGGTTCTGCAAGGTTTACTTTTAGTGCTGCCCATGAGAATCAGTGATGGATAAGTACAAACATAATAGGCTATGCAGCCAACTCTGTCTGTAACACAGAAGGCATTTTCTATCAGTAAATATCTGGTATTTGTGAATCATTGAAAATCCGAAGGAAACCCAGAGTTCGCATCTGCTCCTAGATCCCTCTGAGGTGCTCTTCAAGACAGGTGCGAATTCTGAACCATAATCTCAAGACCATTAGGGTCAGCTCACATTTTCCACTGTGTGACAGGTGGATATCTTTACATGTTACTGTGCTTGGTGTGTACAGGGACTGTTTGCAAGGAACTTTGACAACTGAATCAAATTCAGACAATTTAGCACAGATTAAAGAATTTGTTACCACTTCCCTAATGAGCTGCATTTTGTCATGGTGTCCATTGCCAAGACTCTTCCTGCTCCTGATCTCCTGAGCTGTGTGTGAGAGCTGTCTGCTGCTCTCCTCTGGCCTAGATGGAAATTTTTATGCATATGAATTTGTCAGCCATTGGGGGATGAATGAGTAAAAGTTTTACTATAAACACCGACATCGTTAGTAGTAATGTGAAGAGCTATGTGGTTCTGATGTCTCTTGTATCTCTTTGTGTTTCAGTTCATCGCTTTTGCCTCTTTATTCTTCATCTTAGTTTCAATCACAACCTTCTGCCTGGAAACACACGAGGCTTTCAATACTATTATAAACAAAACTGAGCAGGTCATCAACGGGACAGAAGCTGTGCTGCAGTATGAGATTGAGACAGATCCTGCACTGACATACGTGGAAGGAGTCTGCGTGGTATGGTTTACATTTGAATTTTTAGTACGTGTTATTTTTTCTCCCAACAAACTTGAATTCATCAAAAACCTCTTGAATATCATTGACTTTGTGGCCATCCTGCCCTTTTACCTAGAAGTGGGCCTGAGTGGGCTCTCCTCCAAAGCTGCTAAGGACGTGCTTGGTTTCCTCAGGGTGGTAAGGTTCGTCAGGATCCTCCGGATTTTCAAGCTCACCCGGCACTTCGTGGGCCTCAGGGTGCTGGGCCACACTCTGCGAGCCAGCACTAATGAATTTCTGCTGCTGATAATATTCCTGGCACTCGGTGTTTTGATATTTGCCACTATGATCTACTACGCAGAGCGGGTGGGAGCCCAGCCTAATGACCCGTCAGCGAGTGAACACACACAGTTCAAAAACATCCCCATTGGCTTCTGGTGGGCTGTAGTCACCATGACCACCCTGGGATATGGGGATATGTATCCACGGACTTGGTCAGGCATGCTGGTGGGAGCCCTGTGTGCACTGGCAGGAGTGCTCACCATAGCCATGCCCGTGCCTGTGATAGTTAACAATTTTGGGATGTACTACTCCCTGGCCATGGCAAAGCAGAAACTGCCAAGGAAGCGAAAGAAGCACATCCCTCCTGCTCCTCAAGCCAGCTCACCCACCTTCTGCAAGACAGACTTGAACATGGCCTGCAATAGCACACAGGGTGACATCTGCCTGGGCAAGGACAACCAGCTGATGGAACACAACAGATCATCAGGTAGGACCCCACTGGAATTGCATGTCCTCTGAAAACACTTTATAGACCAGTATGTTTGGTAGGGGTCAGAAAGCAGCTAGTCTTTCTGCCAGGAGAAGATGTAGCTCCCACCCTTCTCCCCTCCAACATTTGCGTGTGTCAGTCTCATAGAGGACGAAATAGGTATAGTGATGTTCCCAAACCTCTATGTAGCTGGTCTATACAGTTTTGCTTGCTCCGTTGAGAATGCTTTCCTGCTGATGATATCAACCTTTTCTTTTGCCTGTTGTTTGTTGCGTTGTATGGATGTTTCTTGTTTTTCTGCATGACTGTGACTATTTGAGCAGCCACCGTGTCCCACCCTGTTGGACTCCATGGTGTTTTGCCTCAGTGTCTGTCTCTTGTGTCAGCTTTGCCTGTGCCACATCGTGGCCTGTTAAGCAAGATCCTACAAAGAAGCAGTCATTTAAAAGGAGCAGGTGCTTTACATCCAAAGCCCAGCACTCAAAGGAAATAGGAAGAAATTTTCTTTCTAGTTTTCTTTCCATTTGGCATTCTGCTTCCCTGGCTAAAAGAACCTCCTTCATCTGTGTTAGATGAGACATTGCATGATATTTACTATTCATTAAATTATACTAGCATAGCTGATGTAAATCTTGTCAAGAAAAAAGAAAATTACAGCCCTCAGCACCATCATCGCTATTACAGTTGATTTTTGCGATTTCTATTACCTTATTTGTTAGAGTTCCAAATGATGAATAAGGAGTATTTTACGCTTTACTCAGTGAAATTGCATATCAAATGACAGCCTCAGTCCCTCCAAGCCACTGCTCCATATTCCAAATCTGTTGCAATTAAAGAGTAAATTTTACCTCTCAGTATAATTAAATAGTTTAGCAGCAAAAATTTTTTTTTTTGTTTCTTAAGCATATTTATTCTTAAGCAAAACACAATCTGTTTGTAGAGCTCACATACTGGTCATTAGACTCCAGTTGTAAAGCTGCTAAAGAATAATAAGAGCAAAACCACTCATGACTGGTGTAATTCAGTAATTGAAATTTAGTTTTTAAAAAGAAGAGTCTGGAAAATCGGTCTCTGAACAATATCCTTCTTTGGTCTGTTGCTCTGTTACTGAATAGCACTTATGTTCAAAGAAGCTCGGTTTCACTCTCCGAGTTACTGTTCACAAAGTTAATACAGCTTTTGAACATCCTAAATATATTTAAGAGGATGGAAATGCTTGAAAAGACTCAGACTGACAGTAAAATATAGTTAGTTTTTCAGTGCTTTGACTGATACCCACTTTGAGATAACATCTTTAAAGTGTTAATGATAACAGCTTTTTCATGCCATCAGGTCCTACCAAAGGTATTCTGAATGGAGAAGGCTCAGTGTGATCACTCTGTCTGTCACTAAGAGACACTTTTTTTTGGTGTCTACAGCTTTATTTACAAGGGGTTATAATCCTTGAAGTTAGAGAGAAAGCAGACATGCAAGAAGGAGCCATTTTAAAGTGTTACCTTTCTTTTCAGTAGTGCCACCACTCACCTCATGCACTGTAGCTTTATTTCTGGTAGAGAATGTTATTAGAGTCACTATGAATTATGTGCAAAACTTCAAGGCTGAATTCTGCCCTTTGCATTCCCAGTTCAGAAAAAAAACATGCTCAGGTTAATATGCAAAGGTAAAGCTGAAGTTATGTGCTGTACTGAGAAGAGATTTTTTTCTTGAAGTGTGGCCTGAATTTGAAATAGTAGATATTTTGAAAGAGAGTCCTTTGGGAGTGACAAATCAAGAGAGGTACAAGTTTTGCTGTTTGACAAAATAAAGTACAGAGACCAAGACAGCATTTAATATTGGGTACTTATGATGACAAGCAGTGCAAGTGTAATAAATATGGAAATGAAAGCTAAGTGTGTTAATAAACAGTGTATAGTGCCAAAGGTTGAAAATATAGCCTTTCTGGGTGAGGGCTTGTCTTTAAAACATTTAACAATATATTCTAAACAAAAATGCCTAACGTGACCTCTTGTTTAGCAAAAATGATAGCCAAAATAGTAAATAAGTGTTTGAAATATCCAAGGCTGACTGCATTCTGACAAGTTACAGTCCAGAGTAGGTGACTTACTGAGCCTTGGTTTGATTATTTCTTAGTTCATGTCATTTTAATCTAATTTTATACAAATTTTAGAAGAAGAACAGGAAAGCTGAAAGATCATTTGTTCTTGAACAAAACGTATACCTTTTACCATTTTGTACTGATAAATGATGAATTGCAATCTTGTTTTCTTCTAATGATTTACTTTATAACTACTTTTTGAGTGATGGGAATATCTGGCATTCAGCTCTTTGTGATGTCTCATTTCCTCATTCATTATTGTCTGTAAATGGGCATGGTGCTTTAACCAGTGTTATCAGGTGAAGACAGTGCAGGAAGTGAGCAGCCACTCTCACCTGGTGAAAGGCTCCCTCCCATCAGACGTTCTAGTACAAGAGACAAAAACAGAAGAGGGGGAACATGTTTCCTACTGACAACAGGTGATTACACGTGTGCTACTGATGGAGGGATCAGGAAAGGTATGGACTTCTTTCATTAGATCATAAAAGGTTACTCAGCAATGTGCTTGTGAAAAACAATCTTAGAGTAAAATGTTGTGCACAATGCTCTAAGAGGAAAGACTGTACTCACAATGTATCTTTTTTTCTTTACTCCTAGTCATTCTTTTCCTTTTAGAGACACTCATCCCCTTTAGTCTTCAAAAAATGTGCTTAATGTTGGACCCTCATTTCACTTGTGTCTTCATGTGTCTGTAAGCTCTAATGGAAAACCCTGCAGTTCAGATCTTGCTCATTCTACCACTCATCATTCAATATAATTTGTCATTCTAAAAGACAAATTAATCATATTGTAACTTTGGTCTGCTCTTAATAAATTAATAAAATTTGCAGCTGAATACATTTTAAAGGTTGAAATGTCAGAAGTAAGCAACATTTTTTTTTCTGAACACAAAAAAGCATATCCTGAGATGCTATTTAGATTGCTTTCGAATAAAAATTTGAGCTTATAATGCCAAAAAAAGGTTTTTTTCTTGGCAACTCAACACTGATACTAAAAGATGACTGTCTACCCAGCCATAATTCAACTATGTAGTAAAACAATGCTTGACCTTGCAAGGTGTTAAAAATGCCTTTCTGGTTATTTGGCCTCTTCTAGTCCGATTTCTCTCTGCTCAGTAGGATGGGTGCCCCCAGGTGGAGTTTGCAAAGCTGTTTCTTACTTGTATTTCCCGCATGACTGATTGTTCCTACTCCAGCAGGCCGCATCTGGCTGTGGCTGCAAACCTCACATCAGGACATAGCCCTAAGATCAGCAGTGCCAGTGGTAGCCTTCCCCTTTCCTTAGATAGGAACTGCTTTTGTTTCTTGGCGAGTTATATTCTTCTGACATTGTATCATTCCGACAGATTTCCTGAGTGCTGATGTGTAGTTGTTTACCTCAGAGCTCATCTGAAGTAGCCATGTGGAACTGGACAAACATTTTTACCTGAGATTTTTCTGGCTTTTTTTTTTTTTTTTTTT
>VZTG01001419.1:853091-940989 GCA_013397845.1 Melanocharis versteri | reverse complement strand
CAGAGCTCATCTGAAGTAGCCATGTGGAACTGGACAAACATTTTTACTTGAGATTTTTCTGGCTTTTTTTTTTTTTTCTTTTCTCTTGGTGTGTAGCAAACATAGCTGTCCCAGCCAGCCATATACTCTAAAGGAATTCTTTTGGGTTGTTCTGCAAATGCTCTTTTTACACTTCTAAGCATGAGCTCAGTAGGTTAAACCTGTGAAGGCAGATATGCAACCAGTTCCATGTGTATGGTATTTGCAAAGAGTATGACTCTATGCTTGGGCATTTTACATACTCCTATATATAATTTAAATGAAAATTCATTGCAAGCATGTTTTTGCACAGATTTACTACATTTTCCACTGAGTGTATATTTCACACTGTCTTCTCAACAACTAGGATTATTTAAAATATCTCTAATGGTAAGAGTCTTTGAGGAGATCAAGAACACCTGGGTAAGGTAGATTACCATGGCATCTTGCAAGATCAGGTTTTTGACTTCACTCAGCAAGTTATGGCAGTAACCATGACTAGAGCAGATCAGAAATAATAAAAGAAGTTATCCATCAGCTACTAGAGACATATTTACCCATCAGCTACTAAATATATATTTGCATAACAGTATAAACTATTTTATCCTGGAACGTTTCAATTTGTAAATCTAGATTTAAAAGAAAACGTTTTTTTAGTTTTCACTAGAAAAATGGGGCTTGAGTTCAGAATGGACAGTTTTTTGATGAGAAATGTGCTCTTTGTCTGGCTCTGATGATAATCTTAGTTGAGGCTGAAATGTTTTAGCCACTGGCTTCGGAGTGTATTTTATACAGAGTAGGGAAGTTAGCCCATAAGCAGAAAATATCTTCAAGTAATATACGAATGGGTTCGAATGCTTGAATTTCATCCACACATCAAGTCTACTACTTTTACTTTTTTTTTTTCCCTTTCGTTCTTTCTTTTGGTACATTCTTCTTGTTTGGTTTGTCCCTTGGTTGATTCTCGGTTGCTCAATTATAATTTATTCTGAGCTTTTTTGCATTAACACCTTATCTCCATCTCTAAGATGATACTGATTCAGAGCTGATCCACTAAAATACCTGAAAAGTACTAATTTTGGATCATGCATCTCTCACTATTCATCTTGTGTATCTGGTTTCCATTTTTTAGGAGTTTCTATTTTATTTATAATCTTTACCATCTTCCTCTATCAGTTCTTTCCTTTTATCATTGGAAGATTAGCAAGAAAATAATCTTAAAAACTACTTTCCTAGTTTCTATGTAAAAAAGCTACCTGATTATTTTGATTTTTTTAATAAGTTTTATATTTACAGGGAGTTAAAATATATACACTAGCATTGTGCTTCCGTTTAATTCCCTTTTCAAACATCATTCTTTCTAATCTGTGTAAATACTGACAGAAACTCAGAAACTGGAGGCTGTTTCAGAAACGTATCAGAATTCTGTGTAGTATCACAGCCTAGCCTGCCCTTGCCATCTGGAGAGAACATTGCACAGTTTTAGCAGACATGAGGTTATACATTTGCTTTAAGTAAGTATAGTTTTACAATATGCAGGTCTCAGTAGGTAAGAAATGTGTTAATTGTCATAAGGGGAGAGCCTAAGAGATGATTTTTCCTAAAGATGCTGTTAACTGTCTGTTACCTAGAGATCTGGAATTTGAGCCAGTAACCATTTCAATCAGAGGGGGAAAAAAAAAGTTTGCTGATGTTCCATATGGTGTTTAGCTTTATTACCATTGGTATTTTAGAGTTTCTGTAGGGAAAGTCTTATTATGTCCCTGTAAGCAATTTAGACCTGAACATCTTAACCTGACAAATGCTTAAATGCATACTTGTCTTCAAGGAAATAAGTAGTGCCCCTGAAATCAGTGAGACTTCTCATGCTTGCAGTGAAGCATGTATCCATGTATTTGAGGAGCAAGGTCCTGCCCGGCTTAATATTTGTTGTATCTCCTTGCTGATATCTCTCTTCAGATCGATGAGCAGATCCTTTTCTTAACATATGGGGTTATTCAGGAGCTGCTGAAAATACTTGAATGTGAAGATAGTGATGCAGTGAATAGCAATGTTCTTTCGTTGTTTTACAGCATAGCCTCTACAAAGTGAAAACAATCCACAGTAGCAAAAAGTAGGTAGCTAGAGCTCACGGTGTATGTGAACAGAAATGTCTGCAAGTGCAATGTTCCCTTCAAATTGTGAAGCATTATGTGGTTGCCTCATTTAATGATTAATTGTTTACTACTTGCTTTTATGGATTAACATCACTGATTTTGTTCAAATCATCTGGAAAAGAAGTATAAATTCAATGTTTTAAGTTTGCCATTCAGGAGGCATTTACAAATCCGTCAAACTCTGCTATCTTACTAGACTTTAAAATTAGAAACAAAGTCTAAGCATTAATATTTCTGAAGATGAAGCTTACATTATCATTCAGTCCTCTGCAAAACAGATTTACACATACTGTATAAAATTTATCTGGGTTCTGGTTTATTTATTTTAAAGAGCAAAAATTGTCCTTTATTAGGAGTTGAATTTAGCAGAGATTATATAATTCTAACAGTTTCTGTAGTCTGTCTTAATGGGTTTTTGATTATGCTTAGCCGGATAGCTCAGTAACCCTGTTGGGATCCTTTATCTTGTGCTCTGTGCAAGCCTGCTGAAACCCACAGAGTGATACTAAGGGCAAGATGGGATGTGGAAGAGCAGGTCAGACCTCTTGTGTGGCGGTCTGTTTAATTTTTTGGGGAAAAAGTAGATGCATTAATTTGTAAATAATTTTATTTATTAATATCTTTTGGTAGTAATGTGTCTCAGCACTGAGTTCTTTTGCAGGCAGATTCCCTCTGAGTCCCTGATAGCTCCCTGGATTACATTACATTGTACTGTTTGTCTTTGTCTATTTTTGGCTGAATTCAACTGATGTCTGTGCATTTTCTCATACAAGGCTATGAAAAATCTCGAAGCTTAAACAACATAGCTGGCTTGACAGGCAATGCTCTGCGACTGTCTCCAGTAACATCACCCTACAGCTCACCTTGTCCTCTAAGGCGCTCTCGGTCTCCCATCCCTTCCATCTTGTAAACCAGATGGCATCAATCGGCTACATAGTATTAAATCAAATACTGTTTACCACATATTGGAAATAAATGTAGCATTAAGCATAGGCTCCACAAATACGGTCTAACTCCTGCATGATACAACTGTCAGTAGTAAGAAAAGCCACTTGGGTAGCTGAAGATTTTTGTCTTGGCTTTTAAAGATTACTCAAGGTAGCATTTCTCCTTTTATCTACTATATTGTCCTACTTTCCTGTGGCAATAAAAGGACAGTTAGTGGATGCTGTTGTCCAGTATATTCAATAAATAAGCATATTTTCAGGGAGATTTACTTAAAATAATGTGCTTCCAAGTAATTATCAGTCCCTCCATTGAACCTCCATTTCTTGTGACTCTAATCCATTCTGAAGATGTCTGCTCTGAAGGGTCTGCTCATTTGCATGGACCATCCTGTCTCCATCACCTGACAAGCAGTGTTGCCGATCGTGGAGACCACAGAGGGCTCTGGATGTGTGTTCTCACATTGTCACCATCCTGCTGAAATGAAAGCACTGATAAACTGGTCTGCATGTGGGATTGTTTTTCTTTGTTTAACCTTTTCCTTTATTTTTTAACTATCTACTTGTTTATAAACGACTTTATTTTGTGATTAACTTATTTCGGTACTGGATTGCTGTATCAGAGTTCTGAATGTCTCCGGTTGTTTGCACACAGATAACTGCAAAGAGGTTGTCATTACTGGGTACACGCAAGCAGAAGCCAGATCTCTTTCTTAATGGCTTGGGGAAGGCACAAAACATGCAAGAAAGGTAAACGCCATCCAGACTTGCAATTTTAAGCTAGCAAGTGCTGCTTGGTACTGTAGTAATTTCTCTACTCCAGGGTTCTTCAACATTTTCAGAAGCTGAGTACTAAGTAAAATTGAAACTATTATTGGGGGCTTTTTTGTACCGTTGTAAGAGGGTAGTAGTTCTCAAGTTGGGTTTTTGACCAGCCTTATACCTCTGGCTCATGGGCTTCAAAAATTTCTTCAGTCAGTGTTTTTTGAGGTGCTTTGTCCTATATGTTGTTTGTCTGTCTGTTTTGCAACCTGTCTCTTTGTATTCTCCATCTGTCTCCATAAAGCACAGAGATACTGTTAAAATGCCCCCCTCTTTTAAGTTGAACTAAGAACACTTTTTCTCCTTTTCTCTTTTTTTCATATGGACTATACATCCGTGTATAGATAGAAATATACATATTTTTCAAGTGCAGTTAGTATCATCTAGACTAACTCGTGTGCACTCCTAAGATTTTTCGAGCGGCTTTTCAGCACTGACCGGTTGCCTATTGCATCAATCTTCCTCCTAGCAACCAGCATTCATTACAATTTTGAAACTGTATCTCCTCTAGTGGCTTTTTCATTCTATATTAACCTCTGTTTATGCAACAGGACAAATGCAATGGCAAATTTGAGGTTCTGGGCTGGTGAGGAAAAATAACCCTTAAACTGTAGAGTTTTAGAACTACACGGGGAAGAACATAATGACTGAAATCTTAAGTGATCTTTGAAATTGTTGAATAATACCTGACTGTCATGTTTTATTTTTTTGCTAGGAAAGGAAATTCAATTTATTGTTGACCATGTAACATGTTCTTCTGTATATAGCCTAGCCCGATAGCATGACCTGCATGTCAGAATTCTTGTACAATAATGTATTTATCAAAGTATACATTTCTGATATTTAGAGATGTACATTGATTTACTTTTGGTAAAATATTGTCAATAGAGAGATAATTGCAAACAGCTTTTAGCAAATGAATTAATATAATATCTGGTGCTGCTGTTATATTAACTACAGTGTTGTACAGAATTTATCATGGATTTTTGACTGCTGAAAAAGGGACAATGGAATTTAGCCATACCAAGGACTGTACTGGAAAGAGACTGCTGCTGCTGAATGGGCCCTGATAAACAACTCACACCTTGAGGAGGTCACTGAGACTTTGCGTGCGAAGTAGAGCTTGTTAAAGAAGATGAAAGACCGCTCATAATTACTGCTGCCAGAGGAAGGGGTGACTAGTCACTGTTGATGAGTCAGTGTAAATAAAACGTGTGTGCATGGAATATCAGTTTTTATCTATATCAAGAAAAGCTGAATTCATGTCATCATTGCTAAGGCTCCATGCAAAGACCCACACCCCTGTGTTTATTATTCCTGGTTCCTGCAGTAAGTTGTGCTGTGGATCATGCAAAGACACACGCTTAATAATGATAGTGGTGTAAACTACATCTGTCTTGACTTCTGTCATACTAACGGCATATATTGCAAAAGTCACAAATTTGAACAAAGTAGGTTTGCATAAGTCCTTGCTTTCTCAGTTTGCCATGACCTAAATTGTTATGAATTCTAGTGTACATGCCAAGTCCTAAGTTTACTTTTCACTTTGACGACAAAAATGTGACTGCAAACAAACATCACTGACTTTGTTCACAGCACACAGTCTTCTTTCATTGTTACCTCAAACTATAAGTATTATCAGAAATAAAATTCTGGCAGCAAGACTATTTTGTGTTTTTTTTTTTTTTTTTTAATTCAGGGTGTTGCAAACCCAACATCAATAAGTATAAAAGTTGTATTAAAATTATATTCTACAAATGTATATTTTACATAAAATATATATTCTTTGATAAGTTACTTTCTGTGATTTTTGTGGTATATGGATCTAGTCTATTCTATGTTTATGAGACATTGTAGTGCTACGATGTGGTAATTATGTTCTCTCCATCCTATTCAGTGGGAAATTCTCCAGAATCTGTTTTGTCACCCTGATGTCCCGATTGTAGGGACCTGTCCCAGTTGTGAAACTCTGTATCGTGGAACTTCTGTGAACATGTCAAGGTGCATGCACAATCCTGGTGGAAACCAGTGGAAATGTAATACCTGAATTGGAGAATAAAAGGCAAAAGACCTGGGGAGGAACTTGGAACATATCTTCTGAACTGGCTCATGAGCTTTCTTTAGCTGTATCGGTCCCCTGCCTGCTACTGGCCATCCCAGTTCTCAAACCAGCCTCCTGGAATGCATGAGGAGCTAATTCAAAAACTAGCATGAGCTGGCTTCTGCAGCAATTGAAAATCTATCAGCTTGTTAATGACCCTATGCCTCATGTGGAAGTTTTGGTTAGGCTGAGTATTTTAAGTCTGATGGGAGTTTTGTTGCATCCTGGTGTGAAGTCAACCTAAAAAGCAGATGATAAATGGTTGCTTGAAACTTCTAATACTCTGTATTTGTGGCAGCCAGAAATCACCAAATACACAAGCAGGGTGTCTGAGAACAGTGAGGTAGCTAATACAGTTTTACACATGATCTGAGGGGCTGTAACACAGTATTTTGGCATATGTACTGTAATGTAAGAAAGGTTCCAGAAAACAGGTGTTCAATTTTAGAAAATGTGTTATAGCGATATGTCAGGAGAGCTCGCTGTGCTGAGTTTTCCCAAAGGTTAAAAGTTGCCTGTACTGTGACTGTGAGCAGTACCCAAGGGAAGAAAAGGTGTAGTGGTCAGCCAGCACAAGGCTCACAGCCAGCTCCAGTCACCCAGGGTGATGTCTGCCCCAAGCGCCTAGAGAGAGGTGTCTGGTTTTCCTCAGTGCTGTGCAGGGACAGGGATGATCCCCAGATGGGATGCAGACAAGGGGGTGTGTTTTGTTGGTCAAAATTGTAGAAAACCCTGATGACATCTACTGTCTCTGGATGGTAAGAAGCCTGGATGGATCTCCACCGACACAGGACTTTGAGTCCAGGATATCTTGGACTCCACATTATTTTTCTTCTAGAGATCCAAGCCCATGTTTAAATGCTTTCTTTTGAAACAGACCTGGAGGACAAGCTGATGGTGAGTCTGGTACCTATTCATGTGTCTTGAAACTACAACCCAACGCTGACTATTCTAAGAGGAAAAGTTGGCTTAACCACCAGCCCCCTCCTGTTCTTTATCTGTTTCTGGGCCCAGGAAGGGGTGAAAGGGCATTTTCATGGGAGGTGGGACACCAAGGTTTAACTTTCTCAGGCTGAGGAAGGCTTTGAACCTAAACCTTACTCTTCAGAGTACCACAGTTCCTATGTCTCAGATACAATGTAAAGATTGGGGTGCGCATTCTGATTCACTTCCTCTTTTGGCCATCCTTTGAAGGAAAGTAGATGCAATGATCAGAAGCAAGATTGCACCTGGAGAAAGGAGTTTTGGTGCAAGCAGGAAGGAAGATGCCGTGTGGGTGTTCTGGGGATCAAATAACCACCAAAGGGTGGTTGTGGCCATCTCTGGGCTTGACTTAGGAGTCTAAAAACTTGTTTAATCCTTGTATAAGTATTACTTAAGGGTTAGAAATCAAAACTAGAAAACAAACAGTGAATTTACAAGCAATGCATCTGCTAAGACAATTTAGGAGAAGCAGTTACTCATTCGCTTTCTAAAATTGTAAAGTCAAGATGTCAAAAATGAGCCTCCTTTTGAAAGACAAACTAATGCAACAGTAGGGTTTGTGTGGAAATCAAAAGCTGTGACGTATTGTGGAGATGAGCAGATTATGGGATGTTAGGACTTTGAAGGCAGTAATTGTTCTTATGAGATCTCATTCAGCACTAAGAAAATGTTGTTCCAGCAAATTTTGACACACTGCACTATGAGTTTTTATAGGTGTGTACTGCAACATCGTGCCAGAATTGCTAAGAAGCATGCAGCTAGTGATAATTAATATAATCCTGTATAATAAGGGGGCTTTATCATGTGTGAAAAAATTACTATTCATAAAAGTTCTCTTACAAAAGGTCTGGATTAAATTAAAGCTGCTAAAAGAGAAGGAAATTTAAGGAATCTCTTCAGGTGGGTAACTGAAAACTATAGGGGGAAGGGATCAATCTGACATGAGCAAACTTGCAAGCATAGTTAATGTGAAATATGAATTTTAAAAGTCATGAATGAATTAACTATATGAAAGAGAGCATTTTATCATTTGAAAAAATCATGCAGAAGTCAGATAAAGGAAATTGGAATGGAAAAATGCTATTAGAAAGAGAAAATTAATTTATTAATATGCCGTATTACAAGCAGTGGCTTGAACGATTCCATAATAGAGCCTTTGAATACTAACTGAGTGAGAAGAAATTACAAAAAAGAAGAAAGGTTTCTATCAGGTCAAAGTTATCAGAAATATTAATATTTTTATAATACATTTTTTTCCTCTTGGAAATAATTTTTATTTATTTAATTTCCCAAGAGACAAGTTATGTTAAAAATGGTGGGCTTTCAAAGTCAGGAGTTAGCTTGGGAGCAAATACTGAGCTGTTAGTGCTTGCTGGGTGTTGGGCGCCTAGCTGGTGTGCCATTACAAGCATTTCTCTCCTCCTTTAGTGAATGTCCCTGGGACACGTTGAAATTGCAGAGGTGTCTGATTTCTAGCCCCAGAGACAGGGATCTGTCACATGCTGTCTCCATGGGAAGGCTGGGATGCTCTCCAGCCAGGCGTGAGTGGTGCAGAGCTCCCGGCTCTGCAGCACAGCCTGCAGAAGCACCCCGAGTTTGGTCTAGGTGCAGCTCCTCATTGCCTCCTGGCAAAATATGCACGATTCCCCCACCCTCCGCAACCTCCTCCCCAAAACCCAGCCTTCTGTCACTTGCATTTTTTTATTACCAGCATGTTGATGAACAGCTGACAGATTTCAGATTCATGCTTTCACAGCTTCACATTCGCAGATGGCAATATTCTAGCATATTTAAAAAAAAGAAGTTGGAGGTGGACACTTTTTGAAAATTTGGCACAAAAATGTTATGCATTTCACTTAACATCTCCTGTATTATTTGCAGGTGGAAGACTGGAGATCAGTTTAAACCCGGGGCACGGCTAGGCTATTCTGAAACTTTTAGGATGTGTTCCTTTTATGTTCTGCATCTGGTTAAAGCATTGCTGCATTTTGTTATCACACAAAGCTCTCAGTTTTCTCCTCAAATGGGATTTTGAGATAAGATACTAGAGCAAGTCAGAGAGTACTATTTTAAGTTGGAATTGGAACTGGCTTCCCAGGGAAGTGGTGGGATCACCATCTCTGGAGGTATTTAAAAACATGTAGATGTGGCACTGGGGGATATTGTGAACAAGGCAGTGCTGGGTTAACAGTTGGACTTGATGATCTTAGAGGTCTTTTCCAAACTTAGTAACTCTATGATTCTTATAGGATTGCACTATGCAGAAAAAGATACTCCGTGGGAAATACTGAAGCTGTGAAAGATGTCTGTAGCTTAACAACTTTTTGTTTTGCAGAATGGTACGGGCAACTTTTTAAAACACGGAAAGCAGACAATTTTGTGTCGGCCTCCTCAGAGCAGCATTAGACTTGCATAAGATAATGAACTACCAAAAGAAGAAAGTGGAAGTTGTTCCCCTTGACCTTAAGGCAGCTTATTTGCAAAAGTAGCAAGATCAGACTTCTTAAAGAAGCCTAGCCTTTTCAGTGAAACAATGCAAAACTCCATCAATCTGAAGAATAGTAAACCGTAGCCACATTATCCTATTAAGCTGATGCTAAATATAGAATGGATTTTCAGTTCCTTGCAGGGATTTCCTTGCTTGTGATTAAATGCAGCACCAAGGTTTTACGAAAATCTTGTTTTCTTCATGCCTATGGTACAATGAAGTTTGGCAGTCTGAAAGTCTTCAGATGATGCCATTGTTTAGAGGCAATTATTGCATTTTTCTAGCATAAAAAATCAGGTTTTTTTCTGAACTGGAACACTGGAAAGGGGAGTAGAGGGACCACTGAAGGACATGGTTTACTTGAACTCTTATGAAATCTGCTGCGTGAAGCTGTGACCACACAGAAATAAAAATACACAGCTTTCCCTATGTCAGTGTCGTAACATTGGCTGAAACTCCTCTTAGTTTTGTTTGGAAATCACAGCAACAAAATTTATTTAGTTACTGCTGTTTGTAACCTCTATTTAAACTTTGAGAACTATGCTTTAAATCTCTGAATAATGGAGCAATTAGAGAGCCTAAGAGTGTGAGGACTGTGCTCAGAGAAGATCACATGCACAAATTTAATAGTTTCATCTGTAATTACTGAAGTGTTTCCTCAATACAGGACATTATCTGAACAAGGTCCCAGTGTCAAATGACCTCACTAACATGAATTGCAAAACTGTCCTTGGCTTACTTAAGCAAGACTAGGTCTTGGGAAGCAACTGGCTTATGGCATGGGCATTTCTAGGACATTTATCACCAGTATAATAGAAACATAGAATTGTTTAGGTTGGAAAAGACCTTAATATCATTGAATCCAACTGTTAACACAGCAAGTCCAAATCCAGCACTAGACTAGCTTTAAGTACCACATCTCCACATCTTTTAAAACTGCAGAGTGTTTGGCAGCACCTCTGCCCTGTGCACGCTTGGTGCAAAATCTGAGCAAGCTGCTTGGGTTTTTTCTCCAGAGCTAAAGAAGATGGATGGTTCATGTCTAGAAACTGATGTTACCTTTGCCTTAGATACCTCTTTCATTATGGATCAAACTGAAAAATTGATCTTTCAGAGTGCCTGTTGACAAAAAAATATCCGAATGTGTCTCCCTCCTGGCCCGGGGACAGAGGCCCAGTACAGAAATAACATGGCCCTGCTCCAGTGTCTCTCAGTGTTTTGCTTGCTCTTGCAGATGTGCAGAGCCAAGACATGGACATTTCCCCTCCACTGCTTCCGAAACAGTTTCTTTTTCAGTACTCGTGTTCTTCTGAGAAGAGGAAAGGAGTGTGCAACCTGAGCCTGCCTGGGAGGCAGCTCATGCTCAGGTGCACATGGCACGGACACGTTCCCACACTGACTCCTGGGCTTGCTTCTCATTTTGTGGTGTGGCAGGAAATCTCTGGTGAAACCACTCTGTCATGTGAGCTCCAGGTGTACTTCTAGAACACTTCCTGGAAGAGCATTTATCTATATGAGAAGCTTTAAGCAGCGTTCATATTACCAGTTTGCTTTTTTTTTCCTTTTGCAGTCTAGTGAACCCACTATGTAGATTATTCCCTTGTTTTCTTTGCATGTGCCTTCACTGCTCTCTGTTTTCTGCAGTTTTCCTTGCTTCAACTCTGTCCATCCTGGATTCAGGACTTACCCACATGCCTCCTCTGCCTGTCTCCTCATTACAGTGCAGCTGTAGCCTGCATGAGAGCTGCTGGAAAGGCAAAAGGTAAGTGAATTTGGACCCGAATCACGAGGACAGAGAAGTACAGGACTGAGACTCCTTTCTAAGCCAACTAAAACTTGTTGGAGATGTTGCCTTTTGCAGTTGGGTCCAGCCCAGCTTGGAATGAATTTGCAGTTCTCTGCAGCAGCTTTTGTATAGCTGCCACAGTTGGGAACATTAAATTCTGGAACCACAAAATGCTGTCTAAAAAGCAGCACAGCTGTCAATGAAGAGCAGTTTGCAACTGGAATATGTCCAGTCCCTGGGCTACTGCAGAGGGACATGCCAAAAAACCAGATAGAGATGATTGCTTAGAAACCAAATTCAGAAATTAGATATTCCAACCACATATTCACTGAACTATTCATTTACCAATCAATATAATAGTACTGAGCAGAATGATTAGAGTGCTGAATATATCATAAGCTATCAAAAATAATGACAAATACTGACATGATTCTTTCTGCCCTTTTTTAGGGCTTACTGTAATACTGAATTTCCTTCAGATCCGAAGATAAATATAATGCAAGTGGGTGCATTAGCTAAATTAATGTCAGGAATTAAACATTCCTCAAAGGTAGCTACAAGAATTTACTTCAATAAAAGTTTTTATATTCTAGTTGTAGACAGAAGCTCTGAAATAAGTTTTATTCATAGTCTTCAGTACCCTTCAACTAGGGCATAATTTCTAGACTTCTTTTGTCCTTATTACTAGGAAGCCTGTTTCGTTTATCTGTATTTAAATCTTTTGGGAGTAACAGGTAATTTTTTTATTCAATCATTCCTGCATTGCCTGTGTCTTTTAAAAAAACACTAAACAAACTATGTTATATGCTTATCCAAGTTTTCAAATGAGATATTTTGTAACAGCTGGCAGGGCAGGCTGGCATATGCTTAGCAACAAAGATGCTCCAGGTTATGGTCTGTAGTTCACAGTAGGTCCTTAGGGAGATTTGTGGGCCTGGCTTAGTCTCAGTGGGGCTGCTACTACCATGCCTAAGCTAAAGGAAAGGGTTGGAACTGCTGCTCTGTGATTCCCCATAAAAGTTTCAGCACACAGAGCTGAGAGGTGCAAGCATCTTCTATGGCCAGCTCTTGGATTTAATTCACTGCCTTCCTAAAAAGCTCAGCCCAGCCCAGCCCACTGAGCAGTGTGGCTGTCCTCTGCAGGGCACAGCTCTGGTGTTACAGCTGCACTGCCAGCAGCGCTGCCAACACCCTTCTGGGTTCTGGATCGGATTTCAGCCCTGCAGCCGGCTGCCTTGCTTGGGACCCAGCAGTGGTGTGTGGGGTAAGTGTAGCTGTATCCAAACCTTGATACTAAGCTGTGCAATTCCTGGCAAAAGTTTCAGGGAGTCAGGTGGAGCGCGCTGCCTGTCCAAGAAGCAGCGTTATGTGACAGCCACCACGCTGCTGTGCTGCAGCATGCGTCTGTGTCCCCTTCTCCTGAGGATTTCACAAGGGTGTTTCCTGCCTTTGTTGTGGGCTTCACTCACTGGGCTGCTGGCAGGGAAGTGGAGCTCTGCAGTGAGTGCCAAATATGTCACAGCTCCCTCCTCGTTCCCCTTTGCCTCCATGGCTTTGCAGAGTGGTCACATCATCACAGAAATATTTGTGTGCCACATCTTGGTGTTTACAACATCATGTGCTTGGTATAAGCTGCAAACTGTACTGCGTGGCACAAGGCAGTGGGAGGCAGGGGATCTGCTCCAAATCCCTCTGTAGGAGCATGCCTTTGGGAGCTCAGCTGTAGGGAATTTCATGTTCACAGATAGAGGAGTTAGTGTTTTTGCCCATTGAGTAGGTGGGTGGATTTGGAGTGTTATGCAGGTCCAGGTGGGCCTGAGAGGAGGACAGAAATGGACTGGATGGTCCCTGTGTCTACACCAGGGCCTGTCTGCACCAAGATCCAAGGGATCTGTTGGATGGAGACCATGCTGTGAGGGCTTGTAACAGTCTACCCCAAATCAGTCTCAGAGGCCAAATCCTGCTGGTCCTCATATTCTGGGGCTCAGGGAGTGAGTGGGTGGGAGGGGATGAGCTGTGCTGCACAGGGAGGCAGACACTGCAGAACGGCAGGTTAGTGGGGGAGCTGTGCCAGGGCCTGGGCACAAGTATGGGACAGCTTGGTGGGGTGCAGCATCCTCCACTGCATGTCCTCTCCTGCTCACAGCCAGAGACATTGGCCCCTTTGCCACAACATTCTACCTCGCTCCTCCTCAGTCCCCTTGTTTCCTCTTTTAGGGCTTGATTTGGCTCCTACACACAGAGGGAAATCACACAGCATCCCCCAGGATGCATGCATGGAAGAACATTTGCTCCTTGGGTGCCCTAGTTATGAGAAGATCTTCCTTTCCTGGGCATCACTTCAGCCACCTTCAGGTGGTTCCTGACCCATCTTGCACCCGCATGCATCCCCAGCAGCTAGAAACTGAGAAACCACTCTGCACTTCTGGTCCTAATGAAGTTTTATTCCTGATGCTCTAT
This sequence comes from Melanocharis versteri, assembly GCA_013397845.1. NCBI lineage: Eukaryota > Metazoa > Chordata > Aves > Passeriformes > Melanocharitidae > Melanocharis > Melanocharis versteri. Next base: position 927,230 of record VZTG01001419.1, on the reverse strand, counting down.
GTAGTGCATTGTCACAATGGAAGTGTTGCCAATATGTTTGTCACCACAACCAGCCCAACACAGCGTGGTCAAGGTTTGTTAGATGGCTCTGTGGGCTTGGTGTGGGCTCTAGAGGCCTAGAGATGCAGTTTTTATTATGCATTTTGCTTAAGGGATTATACTGGTATTGACTGGGATTGTGTTAATTTTCTTCATAGCAGCTCGTGTGGGATATTTTTTGGATCTTCAAACAAAACACTGTTGATAACACACCCACGTTTTAGCTATTGTTGAACAGTGCATACACAGGATTTGAGGCCATTTCTGCTTCCCAGACTACCTTGCCAGTGAGCAGGCTGAATGTGCACAAAGAGTTGTGAGGGGACAGAAGTAGGACAGCTGACCCCAACTGACCAAAGGAATGTCCAAGACTAGCGTATGACATGATACTCAGCAGTAAAAGCTTGTGAGGAAGAGACTTCTTCAAGGCTGCTGTTGCTTGGAGTCTGTCAGCATTGGTCAGCTGGTGGTGAGCAATATTTTTGTGGTTTTTGGGGGGTTTTTTTGGGTTTTTTTAATGACTTCTTTTTCTTGGCTTTGTTTTTTCTATTTTGTTGGTTTTTATTTTACTTATTAAACTGTCTTTATCTCAAACCATGAGTTTTTCCAATTTACATATAGACCCTGAACCTGCTTATGATTGTGTTTAAGGTGATAAGGGGACTTGTTTGTTTTGCTTGAATATTTTTTCTTCCAATTAGGCTTAATTATTGAATTTAGCTTATACACAGGAAATTAATTTTTTTCCTTTTCTTGCAACACGGTTTTCTCTTTCAAGACCAACTTAAGCCAGTTTTAAGGAGACATCAAAAGCACAGCAGCTGACATTGAAATGCAAGTGTTGGCTCCCAGCATTCACAACTGAATGTGCTCTTTAGCCTCATTAGATTACAAGGCCACCAGTGTTTCTGAATAAATTTTACGTAACTTCAAACAAATTACAATACAAAAAAATACAAATTACCATTTTTCCCCCCATAAAGGATTCTAAGCAAAACTAAAGGAGAAATTCTGTTCTTTCATTGGCACAGTGGAGCTTCATGGACAACAGACTTATTGTTAAATATTCAAGGAAGGGTCCCAGGAGCTTTTGAAAGGTGCTTTGTGTATAAGGTTCTCTGCAGGGGGAAGCTGGGACTTGGGTAAACAGCACTCTCAGCCTTGGAAAAGGCCTTTCCTTGTAGGCACATGTGCTGTGAAGAAGCAGCTCATCTCTGGTCACAGATGGCTCGGGAGGGTGGCTGATAACCAGGAGGGTGGCTGATAAGCTCTCCAAGACTGCCATACACTGAGCTGCAGGTGAGAAAGCTGCAGAGGGCCTGTGAGTGCTGAGGCACTGCCAGAGACCACTAATTCCCAGTCATGCTGTACTAGCAGGCAAAAAAACCCCAAACCTGTGTCATCATCCCCTCCTCCCCCTGCAAGAAAGGGAATGTTATCTTTCTCATCAGATACTGCTGCAGATAGTGCTTGTGAATGTGACTGCAGTGAGCAATACATGTGCAGATGGACTGCATGTTTCAGAGATCAGCACTCAATTTTTACACCTGTCTGGGCTAGTGTGTTGTGCCACTGGTTACCATCGCATCATACAGAGCTGCCTGGAAAGCAGGCAGCCGAGCCAGCAAAACGGTGGCAGGAGACACCTCTCCCTCTGGGGAAAGGTGTTTAGTGGTCAGGACATGCTCTCCCAACGTCTTGGCTCTTGGGCAGCATCCCCACAGACTCCTTTCCCTCAGTGTATGGGCACTTTACAGCCTCCCACCAGCTTTAATGCAGACAAACTCATTCTGCATTTGGAAGCCTTCCTCTGTGGACCTGGATTACAAATTTATTTACCAGCACTCTCTCTATTTTTTTTTTTTCTGGAGAAAAAGGTACAAGGATGGAAAAAAAGTAACAAAGATGAAACGTTATATTTACAAAACAGTGCTGTATATCTTTAGAACACTTGTTTAATATAAAAGTTGTTGACAAGGAAATCCCAGAAAAAAAATTACTTCGGGAAAATTAGTATAGTTTAATGGACATCCATTAGTGCACTTCCATACTTTTTGTCTCCTCAGTCATTCATCAAAAAGATTCATATTTACTGTTTACAAACAATAAAACTAAAGTAATAACAAAAGTAACTCTTTTCAATAATCATCTCAAATTACTGATACTGTGTCTTTGTCGTCTTGATTGCACTGAGTTAATTTTTCCCCATCTAAATAAAAGCTAGACCTTTTTTTAACTTTCTTTTAATATTTAGCACTATCAAAATATGATTTTCTCTTGAGGAGTGTAGAGATTGCTATAGTTGGGGAGACAGTTTTCTCTAGAACTAATTTTTTACTTCTAGCATGTGGAGAAGTGATAACATAACATTTTTACTGGACAATAATAAAGAGATTATGGCAGCAGTTGTGTTTTGTGGGTCCTGTTCAGAGTTGAGGGTTCTTAACCTTTTGGCTTTCCCCCTTTGTGTATCAAACACTTAATGAAAGCCATTGTAAGGTGGTATTACCATGAACAAATTTTAACAAGTTATCATGGAAAGTTGAAAGAAGTACCTTGTGTAAAAAGTCTTTGTCAAATTTCTGTTTCAACAAATTTACTTTCAGATTCCATATCTATTAGTCCTTTTCATTGAGACCATGTTCAGCTGTCCTTAAAATACATTTGCTGAATCTGGTTTAGCTTCTGGGTAAGCTGCTTCTGACCTGGTGGCCTCTGCAGGCACATGTGCCGTTCTGAAGAGGAACAGCACGTCAGTCCTGTTTCAGCATGCAGAGGTTACACGTCGCTTGTCACGCTGACCCTCCATGCAGGATGGATCTGAGCATCCAATGAGTGCTGCAGACAGAGAAGTTATTCTGCTGCAAATGTGTGACACACGCAAGCATGTTCACAAGAATACCCCAGCAGTCATTAAAATGTTCAACCAAACCCAAATGGTACAAAGACTATTCTCACACTCCTAATTGAAATGAATACAGATGTTCTCTTATGTTCTTCTATTCATATCATAGCCAATCTCATTTTAGGGAAGACGTTTCTTCCTGCCAAGTAGGATTGGGAGCACAGTTTCAAACTAAGGAATTGAAATTTGCTGATGTAGGTGATATGAGAACCATGAGAGTACACAGTGTTTGCCTACTGCTCAGTGAAAGGAGGGATGAAAGATGAGGGGGGCACTTGACAGGGCAGAACAAAAACCCCAAATCAACCATAGGTGGGGTTGTCCCCATGGAACAATGTCAACAAACCTGTCTATGTAGTCTGGGGTCAAAAGAGAAAAAGGTAAACCCCAGCCTTCCACCTGTGGAAAACTTTAGAAAGATTTGCTTTTCTGTTGACCTTACCTCAGTGCAGCTTGTTCTCAGAATTTAATGAACATTGTGTCATGTAAATTGGCTACAGCAAGAGTTCATTTGCAGTTTGATGAATGAGAAACCTGGGGACTCCTGGCCAGTGTAGAGAGTTGGTGCTGGCCCATTGCCTACAAAACTTGGAGACCAATTGTAACATACATCAGATTAAGGTCCGTCCCTGCCTTTGACATGGGATGCCCATGGTTCCTTTCCTTCTTTGGCCTCTAACTGCAGGTGTGAGAAGACCCGGACTGTTGCATCGTGCTCATGGTCAGAGCCAAGTTGAATTGCAGGAAGAAAAACTAAGAAATAAAAAAGGGGAAGTACAAGGACAATAATCTTTCTTCAGTTTATGTGGTTTTATGTCTCACTCTGCCTCTCAGCATGGAAGATGCTTACAAATGTAGCTCTCTTGGCCACCAGAGGAAGGATATAAATGGTTTTGATCGAATCAGTCAGACTGATGGGCTGTGAATGCTCCATATTGCTTTACATGCAGCCTTTGAGCTTCTGCCCACATTTCATGTATTCCTCACCAGCAGAAAGATAAGTTTAGAAATACGACTTTTCCAGAAAACGCACATGAAAGTGCACACTGGCTTGCAGGTTGGCCTCAAGCATATTTTTGTTCTTTTCCTCAAAAAAGTATCAAAATGGTATCTGCCTTCAGATTTTCAAACCGGAGTTACACTGTGAAATTGTCTTTTGAAATTACAAATGTGTGAAGAGTACTAATGTAAAATGAAGTAATTATCTGTTAGTTATAATAGAAGATTGAACCTGAAGATTAAGAGTAATAGAATTGATGGAAAAAGCCTTAGTGAATGCCATCATGTGCAGACATCCGAAGCCACTGGATAATATGTAGTGTGCCAAGAGCAGGCATTTTTGAAGTATGAAGGTGTCTTTGTGCAGACCAGGAAAAAACAGCAAAGATGCAAGAGAAAAATAACATGCTGAGTCTCAAAGTTTTACTACAATCCACTCATCCAAAGTCTGCCCCTGAAAAGATTAATGTCCTAGAAATCTAACTATGAAAGATAATAACTATAGTCTAGATTATTTGCCCAACTCTGAAAGTGAAAAATGGTAAATGAGTAAATGGCAACCTAATAATTCAGGACCAAACTCGAAAGTTTAGTCTTTTTTACTGCTTTTGAGGATATAAAGAGATACAGAAAATTATTTCTGGGAATGGATCTGGGGGAAAAATAATATATATATATATATATTTTAATGTATTTAAAGGCTATGAATTAAAACTTAGGCATACATTCTGGACATAATTATTTTTCTTCTCTTCTTGTAAGATTGCTCCTGCTCCAAAAGCGTTCATGCTGATAGCATATGGGAATACTATCTAACATATGAAAACACACCTGAATATGGCTTATTGTGAGAGTAGAGTCCATGGGGTCTGTAAGTGATCCACGTTTCATCTCTCTGTTGGCATCTGTGATTAACAATCACATCCTTTACTGGACTTGCATTTCTGTAATAAAAATTACTATGTGGGAATTTAAAATGTTTTTTTCTACAGTCATGTACACCCACAACTTTTTCCGTCAAAGGCCAGTGCAGTAAATATTCACAATCCTAAACCTTGCTTGTTCTTTTGTGATAATTAAAATAGTGCATTGAATTTATATCACAGTCTGCACAAAGATGGGTTTCACTCAAATTAAATGGAGGTACCAGTAATATTCAATGACAAAAGTATTTGTTTAAAGCCAATTCAAAAATGCTTATGGGTATGACTCTAATAAATGTATTAAAAAATATGTGATGACTCATGTAAAATATTTGAAAGCATGTGTTCAGATCTAGAAAGGAGTCCCTGTTAGTTTAGAAAAACATTTCTAAACAAGAAACATTTTTTCCCACCAGATTAAACAAATTGATGCTTACTTTGCTCCAGGCAGCAAGTTTTTTGCCTTCTCTGTACCACCAATATGGGTTATTTCACTTGTCTTGTCTTGTATTCTGCCATGTGTGACAAACCTTTAGACATTCCATAATGTCACAGTTCATCTGAGGTCAGTCTAAAATATGTCTGGTTCCCCTCTGAAATTTTTCAATCCCTGAATGACCCTCACAGAGCCTTTTAAATGCTTTTTTTTTTTTTCTTTAAGCATTTAGGAATGATTCACCATTCTGTTTCTAGAAAAAAATCAAAGAAATTCCACTACTGAGAACTCTGCCTCTCACTGGTGCAAGGGGCTGAGAACACACCCAAGGTGGCATTTAATGGGGATGCTAATTGCTTCAGTTTCCTTCTGCCAAGCCTCACCCTTTCTATCTGAGCTCTGGCTCAGTTTTCATCAGGCAGTGCAGAATCTTGTACTGGTCCTTGTTTGCTGCACTTGAAGTACAGGTATCTGTGACCACTGGGCCCCTCTAGCACTTTCAACTCTCACCTGTCTGGAAGTGCAGGAGTCAGTACTGCCTTTGGAAATGGGAATGCTTTGGTCATTTCCTGGTAATAATTCTCTACTAGGAAGTGCCCCAGTATTTTTAATATGATTTGCAAAGGTCTTCATTATCTGTATGTTTAAGTATCCAGAAACATTCTGATTTCCAATTTTCTTCACAGAGTGTTGTAAAAGTTGCCCAGTTCTCCAGGGAAAGCTGAGAGTTTCTCTACAAAGCACATCTTGGTGTTAAAAGCTCTATCTGGCATTCACGAGATCTAATAAAATCAGTCAGCATGGGTTGCCCTGTTCAGGGGACTGGCATAATGCAATTACACTTTCTCCAGCACCTGATGGAATTTTTATAGCCTCTCACTATCACTTCTTGTGTCATCGTCATTGTGCTGTCATAAAACTTCAGGACTCCTTCAGTGACTTGAACTCTTGCTTAGATTTTCATCCCAAGTCCACTTAAAGCCTCTGTCTAGTAATTGCTCTTAATGCTGGCAATCTGAGCAGGAAAATCAGCCCCAAACCCCTCACTTCTCTAATATTTAGAGTCTTTGGCGTAATTCCTCTCCTGTGTGACACACACTCTAGTGAGGGCACCAGAATTTTAATCTTTTAACTTCTGCATTTTTCCACTATGGATTTTTTCTTCACATCAGTCCTGACCCCATGTTGTTTATCAGTTTTTTGCAGCCAATCTAGAAGTTTTCTGCTTCATCCTTTTTTTGTAAAGTTTTGGCATGTCCATCATTTAACTCTCTCCAATGTAAGGCAACCTGCTTCTGAGATTGAATGTGTAAGTGCTTTTCACTGTGCATGTTTCTGCCAGAAACTCTTGGTCATGATTGCAGACCACCGAGATGAATGTCAGGGCTAATATCTAAAACCTTCATTCTGAGAAGTGATCCCTTCCTAGCAGAGTAAGAAGGTACACTTGAATGCATGCACTTATGCAAGATCCATTGACTTCAGATGTACTTAAACCATGTCTTTGAGTGTCTTAGTGAATCACCTTTATGATCAAAATCCAGATTTCAAAGTAATGTCCTTTGAGCAGATAAAATCTTGTAAGGTATTTCTGTGAGATAGTGCTTGAAGATTATTTCCTTTTATAATTATTCAGTAAGGTGACTCAGCTCCTTCTGATCATTCACAAATATCTGCTGGAAATCTTTAACCAGTTCAGGAAAATTATGGCAGCTTCAAACTGAGTCTGTCTTTCAAGGGCGAATGTCGCCTCTGCTTAGTGATAGTCAGAGAGCAGGGAAAAATGTCCCAAACAACCAGCATAAATTAACCTGAAAATAGCAGCATTTAATGTTGGATGGCTCTGGAGACTGCGCATCTTTGGGTTATTCATTAACATAATTATATGCAAGGTTTTATCCAACACGATTTTTCTTTGGGAAATCTCATACCTTTATCCACGGTTTATGAAACCCACTGCCTCAGGGTGTTGTTCCATACCACTTTCTGGTCTTGCCTGTAGCTCAGGTGTGTGAAAGGATGTGGGTACTCACCTGACTTGCCCCCTCCACCATCAGCAGTTACATCCAACACCCAGAGCCTCCAAGACATCACTTAATATTGCCTAATCCCAAAGGGGTCCAGTTTTCCAGCACTACTAGAAGTAAATCTGAACAGGTTCCTGCACAGCTGCCTTGGGCGTGCCAGCTGCTTTCCTTGGCTTTGGTAGATCAGCAGCTGGGAGGCTGCAAGCCTTCCCCAGTTTTGCAATGAGGGCTTCGTGTGCTCAGATTTGTGGATGGAGGTATGGTTGTCAAATCTTGAGGACCATAAGTTGCCTCTGTGCACATGGAAGTGGGTCACCCATGTCCTCGAGTATCCATGCCCTCCGCCTTCCCTGAGCTTCTTTGCCCCCAGATTATGCTCTCTAAAGCAGGACCTTGCACCCTCGACATACTTTGTTCTTAAAATCTTTATAAGGGTGTATTGTAGAGAAAAAGCTGATAAGGTAATATTTCAGAAGCCACATTAATCAAATATTTATAAACTAAAATATAATTCCTTAGAATATCATAGAGCTATTTCACACAAATAGAACATTGGTAAATTTTTTAAACACTCACACCATTCTGAACTGCAAATTTAATAGGAACACCTGAGTGACAGCCGGCTTTCATGAACAGAAATTTAGCTTGGAGAAAAGAAGTGATCAGCAGGCTGGCTTATTTTGGGGAATGGCTGGCTGGGCACAAGGGATTTACAGGCATGGAAAGCATGTAACTTTCAGACACTCATAAGGGAAACTCACAGGGTATCAGGCTTGCTGCTGTGATCACTGATCCATCTCTTTCCTTATAAACATTTTTACAGCACCTAAGAGCTGCTGCTGTGCTTTCTCTACCTTGTTCAGAGTGCACTTCTGAATTAAACCCTGTTAGTGCAATACAGCCTCTTAAAATTTACTCTTTATCCAGTACTTACCAAATATCTGTTGCCCATGGCCCACTTTTCTGTATACCCCTTCACAGTCCACTGTGGTAAATGTATTATTATCTTACTGATAGTACTTTTTCCTTCTTTCTTCCCTTCTTAGTTTGACTTCCTATCTGTTCATGATGCCTTGCCTCAGACAAGATCTTGGCTCAGGTTACACAGACCTGATGAAGACGTGGTCCTGGAAGGTGTCTGTCCTGCAGGTGGATATAACCTGGCTGCCCTTCGGTGGGCTCACCTCTACAGAAAGCAGTCAGACTCTTAGGGTGCAAACTGATTTTCTCTCCTCTCTTTGGTTTTTGGGGCTTGCAGCCTGCTTTGTGGCACCCAGGGATACAGTGCAGAGATGGCAACACAGCTCTTTAAAAGGGGAGATGTAGCCTGATACACAAGAAGCCTGCAAGTTAGAGTGCTTGAGTTGTCTTCCCAGGTTTGCTTCTGACTTGCTGGGAGATGTTGGGCTCAGTCTGTTTCCCGGTTCTTATAGCTGCATTAGTATTGTAATATGTGCTGATGCCTTTAATAAAGTGAGTTTTATGAATGTCTGAATGATGATTATTTGGCTCAGACTCATTCTTCTGAAATGCTTACTCACATGAATTTTTTTTCTTTTCAGAGGTTTGAAAGAAAATTTGGCTAGATTGTTCCTTTCAAGTAAAGCAATCTCACATTTGCCATGGTTGGATGCAAAGTTGTTCAGCACTAGCTTGCCATTCATGTTCTCAAAGAACTTCAAAAGGGATGCTTTGATGTATTTTGTGGACTCCTTCCAGCTGCTGTGTAGCTCATAGTGTCTGTGCTTCTGTAGCAAATCATGACTTGTGGGATTCTTGCAATTTTACTGACTGCCTTTTGAACAACACACAGGAGCTGGATATCAAGATTATGGTTATAAATGGAATATTTACATCAGCAGCAAAATATCCCGTGCTCCTGAAAAGAGATAACCACTTCTAAAATCTACACTTCCCTACAGCTCCTTAGATTTCTGCAGAGGGAAATGACAGTGTGTGGCATTTTGCTTGCTTCTGGCTTCATTTCCCCCTGTTTCTCAGCCTCCCAAGGGGTTTGTTGAAATCCCTCAACAGTCCCACTAGCTCTGCACGTCCCATGGCACAGCTGTTATCCTCCCCAGGTGGTAACCGGGCTATTAAAACTCCTCTCCATGGGAGCAAATGAAAAGTGCTGGGAAGGGACCCGAGAAGCTTTAGGAGCCGCTTTGCACGGTGAGAGAGCCTGATGCAGCCCGGCGGTTGCTGTGTCCCCATGAGATGGCGCGCTGCTGTCTGTCAGAGGGATGCTGGCAACGTCCTGGCAGAGCCCTGCATCTCTCCGGGGGTTGTGTAGGGAGTCACCGCAGGATCCCTCGCCTGGGATTTGCTCCAGTGTCTCCTGGTCGTGGGGTAAGCTAAGGATAAAGGCGAAGCTGAGAGCTGCGCACGGCTGACTCAGAGCTCCGCCAGTCCTGCGCTGCAGCCGGGCAGAGGGTACCACTGCCACAGCTCAGCGTGCACATGAGGTCAGGTCTTAGGACTTGTAGCTAACTCCTAGACTTTAATCTTCATTTTGAGCCTATGCCCATCTACAGAATGTTCTGACATGCTGGCATCAAGACCAAAGCTGAGGTGACTGGTGCTTTATCACAGGGGTGAGGTAGTCAGTCCTGGGCACAGGCCTGACTAAGCCAAGACTGTGAAGCAAATTGGGCAGGAACTAGGGACTGTCACTAACCTGACCATCACATACTCTGATGTTAAAAGCCATTGTTTTGACTGGCTCAAATACAAATATTTAAGAAGAAAACATGCATCAGACCAAACTAAAAATCCCATCAAAATGGAATGTTTCACATGGTCCAGACTTCTATCTCTGAGGCAAAGCTGAGAAGCTAAACAGTGTGTGACTGATTTTTAAGTCCATCACTTAATGCACTATGGGTCTGTTGTTCAGATGCTATGATGAGAAACATGTTATGAGAGCTGACACAGAGCAGAATGAGTATGAAAAAAGTCAGACATCATGTTGAATTTGTGATTCAGATTGAACTGCATTAATAATAAATTGAAAACATGTATTATATATGGAAGTTCCTATTGAAACACTTCTTGAGGGCAGATGAATTTTAGTGCCATAGCAGAATGATAATAGTTTTAGAGGAAATGTAGATTACTGTCATTTCTCTTGCAAATTGTGTTGAGAAAAAATTATGAACAATGACAGGGCTGCTTACGCAGGGTATATCATAGGAAACTCAACCTACTGCCAAGCTCTACACTTCCACCTCCAGCCTTAGAATCAGATCTTACCAATCTCTTTGGTGAAGGAAGAATAAAAAAATATGCTGTGGGCTATAGGTCCAAAATTCACCAGGAATATGTCCAATGATTTTAAAGGAAAAACTGTTGATGCTGGAATTAAAGACCTCTAACTGAAGTCACATTGTTCCCAGAAATCCAATCCACTTATCTTATAAAAAATACATGAAGTAGTGGGAGCTTTCTGGATACTCATTTTTGAGCTTAACCTTAAGGATGATGGGTTGCAAGTGGTATCCAGAGGGATTTCTTCAAAACTTCCCTCCTCTATTAGAAGGCAGAGAGAAGTAAACAAGGGATGTAGTCAAAACAGCTCATGCTCTGATTCCCTCAGAGCCCCTGCCGATCTCTCTTTGCCACTATATAACCCTTTTCTTGTGGTATTGGCCTTGTGTGGCAAGCTAGTGGCGGTGGAGGGGCTACAGGAGTGGCTTCTGTGAAGAGCTGCCAGAAACTTCCCCCGAGTCTGACAGAGCCAATGCCAGCCAGCTCCAAGCTGGACCTGCCACAGAATAAGGCCGAGCCAATCAGAGGTGTGAGTAACACCTCTGTGATTACATATTTGCGGGGGGAAAAAGGAAGAAAAAAGAAGTTGTTGCTCAGAAGTAATTGTGGCCAGAGAAGAGCAGAGTGAGAATATGTGAGAGAAACAACTGTGCAGCCACCTAGGTCAGGGAACTTCTTTCCCTGAGGAGGAAGCAGTGGCAGAACAACATGTGATGAACTGACCGTAGCCCCATTCTCACCGTGTCCCTGTGCTGCTGCGGGGAAGAACATTGAGAATCAGGAACAAACTTAAGACTAGGAAGTAGGAGAGGGGTCAGGGAAAGGTGTTTTTAGGATTAGTTTAACTTCTCATTATCCTGCTCTGATTTTGATTAGTAATAAGTTCAACTAATTTCCCCAAGTCAAGTCTGCTTTGCCCATTACAGTAATCAGTGTGATCTCTCCCTGTCCTTATCTCAACTCTTGAGTCTTTCGTTATATTTTCTCTTCTTTGTCCAACTGAGGAGGACAGTGATAGAGCAGCTTTGGTGGACATTTAGCCCACGCCATCCCACCACACCTGTACAGAGTACAGAGATGGTTTTAATGAGCTCTGTCTGTTCCCTGGAAGTAGGAGAAGTGGTAGCAGGCAACATCTGGTACTCAAGAGGGAAAAGGGAGATTTGCTTATGCTGGAGGGCAAGTACTGCTAAATTCTTAGTTAATTTTAAAATCTCCTTCTGAGTACAAAATATCTTTGCTCCTCCCCAGACCCTGTAATTCAGCTCAGGAGCGTGCCAAGTGGCCCCTTAACAGAGCTGCCCCTTGCTGAGATAAAGGTGCCTGCTTCAGAGGTGTAGTAGAGATCCTCTCCCTGCAGAGACTAGAGCTGCTTTGTAGTTCTGAACCCGAACTCTGTCCTTGTCTTTCCACATAGAGACCTTTCTGTTGAGACAGTGCTTGAGGACCCTCAAGGATTGTGTTTGACCTTGTAACCTCCCTTCTGTCAAGTGTGAATACTTCATGCTGGCAGGACATTCCTTTCCTGCTTCCTGCCTGAGCCATGTTGGTGGCTTTGGGCCCTTAGAAATGATTGGAATGCCTGCCCGCCATCCAGTGCCTTTTCACTTCACTAAATCTAGGTCAGAGAGTGGCAAAGGCCAAGGAAATGGCAGCTTCCACATCACTCAGAGAGTCCTGTGAGCTACTGAGCATGGGGAGCATCACCAGCCTCAAAAAAGACATCCTCTTTCAGCTAAGTGTTTTCCTCCCCCAGCTGCTATTGTTGCTAGGATAAGAATTTTACTCCCTTTTTTTGGACATTTCTTCCCTGCCTTAGTGTTTCTGGCTATTTTCACTCGGCTTTCACTTTGGATCTGAAAGGGCTGGGCAGGGAGAATCCTTTCCCAATTATAAGGGTCCATTTTTGTTTCCAGAAATGCTACCCTTATGCAGGAGCTGGATATAGGAGAAGAGGCAGGGTGGTGCCTCCTCCTCTCCTTTTGGTGCTCTCTTTAGCTGGAAGTTTGACCTGACTTTGCCCTCCCTTGGATTTCTGTATTGAGTACATGGGGAAATAACACCTATGCCAATAACACATTCTGCTTTCACGGCCATCCATTTCCAGGCCTTCTACTGCTAACAGACCGTAAGAGCAGCCGGGGAAGAAAACACTGCTTCCAAATTAAGAGAAGTAAATGACTTAGAAAAACAAAAGAGAAAACTTGCAAACCTTTGCAGAGTTTACCAGGAAAAAACCTCAACACAGAGGTGGGAGAGACCGTGAACATCAACAACTCAGGCTGTGCCTCAGCCCTGGATGTCCAACTGCAGTGACACAGTCCCAGTTCCTCTATTCAATACTCTACCATGGATTTAAACCTTCGTGTCAGGACAGGCAGAAATGGTGATATGGCTCCCATGCTGCATTTCCTTCAGTATTTCAAACAAAAACTTAGGCACTGGTGTAGGTAGTAGCATCCTGACCCAGGAACAGGGGATGGAAAGGAGCCACACAAACTTAGTGATTGTGAAACAGAAAAAAAATCCAGCCTCCTACACACACTATGAAGATTTTCATCTTTTAATTTGAAAAAGAAAAGGTGGGAGGTAAGAGTATTAGGATTGAAAAGCAGACTCTTTTAGCTCAGCAGAACACGCAGACCTCTTGAACTAAGACACCGAGAGAGCCTTTATCTGAGAAGAAAATGTGGAGACTTTGTAAGTGAAGTCCTAGCAAGCTATTGGCACAGCTTCTAATAGCTTCTAACAGGCCCTATTAATTTTGGAAGAAATATTTGCAAGAAGCTGAAATTTATTTAAAAATAAAGCAGCCGTATTTGACTGTTAATTGGCAGAAGAGTAGAATAAATTAAGCAAAGTCCAAGTACGTGTCTCAGTAAAGATAACAGAGCAGTGAGAGTTAGACAAGGCAGCAGAAAGCTGGGTTTCATGTGGCATTTGCATATGCGTGGGGTGCTGGGACTCCCACACTGGTTGATTTAGAACTAGTCAGCAGTTAGTGGAGCCTAGAGAATGATTCAGTTATCTCCAAAGAAAACACAAGGCATGATTCAGATGTCATTTACAATGCCTTTGAGGTACCTAGACATCTCCACTGGGCTGTCAGATATGTCGCAGGATCTACAGAGGACCTCTGGTCGCCTGTAGTGACTGCTGGAGACGAGGCAGATACCCAAGGGCATCTCAGATAGCATGAGAAGGCTAAGTTGAAGCAGCTAAATCCATTTGAAAAGGTATCCTGCAGCCTAGGCTCCACTGTTTGTCTTTTCTTCACTGGCTATATTGGGAAATAAGATAAATTGGCACCCAGCTTACATGTAGATACCTGCATTTACGTATCCACGGCTAAATCTTACCAGAAAAGCCTGGCTAGGAAAGGGAGGATATTTGTCCTTACCCAGGAGGTTGACAACAACCTAAAATATGCACCAGAACTTTCAGTGTTAATAAAAAGAAAGGGAGCTGGAGGTGCACTGTGCTATCCATGCCAGGGCAGAGGTGGGAGCAGAGCATGTGGGGCAGGCGGTGCTCTGAGTGCTGAAACCACAGTGCACCTGGAGCACAGGAAGACCAAGAAGCCCCAAGTCATGAAGTAACTGCCTTTCCAGTGCCAGCCAGTTAAGCTCTTTTATCGAGCACGGCAATGGGCTGTGTGCAGATTGTGGGCAGATACAGCGCCTCAGGTGAGAGGTCTGGTTTCCAGACAAGGGTCGTAATTTGTAACATTGCTAACTCTGTTTTTTAGGTTTGGCTAACCAGATCTCAAATGCTCAGGAGGCTTGGGTCAGCCTTGAGCTGTTCAGTTACACAGCCCAAGTAACTGATGCCTTAATTTTCTGTACCTGTGAAAACAGAGATATTGGTTCGGGTCTTCTTTGTAAATTGCTTTAGGGTATCATGAACAAAACTTTTATATAAACTTCACAGAGAAAAGAAAGATCTAATAGCAGATAGTGCTAGATCAAATGCAAACTTACAGAAAATCAGCAAAAAGTTGGTCATCTACCCTTTTGTAAAACCACTGAGTCCTCAGCTTCCCTATTTTCCAGATGTCAGCACGGAGACACCTTAGACAATAACTTCTGTAGCCAGTTGATTTGGGAAGACACAAACTAATGCTGTAAGATTTACAGTTTCTAATTTTACAGTGGGAGTATTGAGGCCACTTAAAGAAGCAAAGTCACAGAAAAGCCTCGTTTTTTCATGTCTAGATGGGGAGCCCTCACTGATCTGGGTGCTTTTATGCAGAAGACAGAGTGTAATGGTAAACAGTCCATGTTACAATTTTGTTATGAAGAAGAAGTGTCACACATTATTTCTTTGGTAAGTCACAACAAGCCAGCATGTTTCAAAAGGAAAGTTGTGGTATCTGGCTGAAAACAAATTAGCTGAACTTTTCAAAGCTTATACCTTTCAAGAAAGAATCATAAGTAAGAAACAAAATAGGCAAAACTAGACTTAGTAGAATGCATAGCTTCTAACTTAACTGAAAAGATCAGCAAATTTTATTCCATAGCTGAAAGCAATTATAGTTTTGCAAGCACACATCATAGAGGGTGCTGTTGGAGAGGTCAGAAACAGTATTTCAGGAGATTTCAGGAGGTTGTTTATCTATCAAGCTTATCTGTCCAGTGAAATTGTGAAATTCCAGCACCAAACTCCACCTGTGTGCCCAGTTTTCAACTGGGTACCATTGTCATGAGCTCTTTCAGCACGGAGAGGAGCCAAGCCACCGCCTGTCTGGGCTGAGGTTTGTAGGATGGAGCACGCATGAGATGTGGGCAAGGAGAGCCACAGTTGCTGTGATGGTCACTGCGCAGGACAGCTGCCCTGGCCAGAAGACATGGCATGGACAAAGATCTTCACTTTTACTCCTGTACTCACGCTCCCTTTTGCAGGGCATATATTAATGACAGTCTTGCTGTCCAGCTGCTGACCTTTTTGCCATGTTTGCTGAACACATACATAAACTGCAGCAATTTATCTGGAAGGGGAAGTCCCAAGTTTGCTAGGGTGAAAAGAAGCATTCAAAAGAGCTAAAGAGAAGGTGAGGAGGGAGCTGGGAGTTGGGGGTGTTTCTTGAATAGCTTATACTTGCAACCTACTGAAAATACAAGAGTGTGGGGAATGTACTAGGTCGAGTCTAACTCGGAGTGGCTAAAAAGTAAATCTTCCCCTTCAATGCTCTTCAAACATTCCTCATGCTTATAAGGTCACAGCAAAAACATTTGTGACAAGATGGAATATGACAGATTACTTCTGTGGTTTACCAAAATTTCAAGTCATGCTGTGAAACGATGACTCTGCATTTTGACCCCGGGCAGAAACTTGGGCAGTTTCTCCTGATTAGGTTCTTGAAATATGACAGTGTTGCAGACCTGTTCTTCTATATGACAGGACATCAGAGAGTTTGCAATTCTTATTTTGAATTTGTAATACTAATTTTGGTATTACTTTCCATCTTACTGTTAAACTAATTGTTATAGTCAACCATTCATTTTACATGTCCTCATTCCCTTAGTGAGTTTTATTTAGCCTGGATCTAAAATCAAAATACTAGTAATATATAGATAATAATAGTGTTCTCACAGTAATGAAGTTCAAATAATTATAGCCATTTTTCAATCCATGTATTTTCATCAGCCTCTAAAGTTACATTTTATTGCTATCTATTAGAGAAAGTGCTTCCCATTACTGAAGGACATAATTATATTCAATTTTAGCAAAATTTAACTGGGAATTTTCAAAGGCCACCGTATATGTTCCTTTCAGAAAAAAAAAAAAACAAAAAGAAGCAAATAAACAAAACCAAACCAAAAACTAGTCATCAAGCTTAAACATTCAAAACTAAGCAAGTAAACCAATCCTTAATCATGAATTAAATAATACTAGAATGAGAATGGCCTTTTATCAAGGTGTTCTTTAGAGGCAATGGAGAGACATAGGCACCTCCTGTGGCAATTCATGCCATCCCTGACATAAGAATTGAAGCTAAATGGGATGACTTGCTTTCAGATGCCATGTTATTGAATTTAAAGAACAGAAATGCGTACCTTAGACCAGATGTCTGACTTTAAGGTGGTGACAGCTAGGTGTCCAACCTTATCAACCATCATTACAATTAATTACATTCATGGAAAACACTTCACAACAGTCAGACACTGACTGCTTATGGCAGCAATACTGCAGACATGCAGGTAATGGCAAAGAGTTTCTCATGCCCCCTATATGCAACTGTTTGGATGTCAATCTATCTCTATTGATGAGCTCTTCATGCCTCTCAGTGTCTCATTTTCAGCTTTTACATAGAGTGCTGTTAGAGTAAAATGTCTCCTGTCCTGATGCACTGGGGAATCAGTCTTACCTAGCTGACTAAAAATAATATAACTACCTAAAGATGTGTTAAGTGTTTTTGAATAAATTTTTTTGAATCATTCAGTCAATGGATGCTTGGAACTAGAAAAGATATATGTTTTTCTGATAGCAGAAGAAGCTTTCTTGTCCAGCACTGAAGTGCATCTTGGAACAGGACATTGCTCAGGACAGATTCAGATGCTAAAATTTCCACTGGTTTCTTTATCAGCATTCAGAGATGCAGACTTGTTTACTACCGTGTAGTTATGATGGTACACTACCGAGTATTAAATTGGAATCTCATTTACTGGAAGATCATATGTAACCATGTTATTTTCAGAAACAAGCTGCCTTCTGAATGTTGTTTTCTATATCCTTCCTCAGCCTAATGACAGAGAGGTCAGCATCGGGATAAACAAACCTTATGCAAGTTCTGGTATCCTGCTTTTATTTCTGTGCATGCTTTCATGCTTCTCCTTGGGCTTACAACCGCATCAACACAGCAAGGGGAAGAGGTGCTTTCTGAGCCTGGCACACTGTAGCTGCTTGCTCCAGTCCCCCTGATGGCACTTATTGTGCCTGCAGTGCAGTCTGTGGCCATGTGAGCACTTGTCAATCATTTCTGTGAAGTCTGGTGGTCTGACCTGGCCTATGAGATGTCTGACTTTGCTAAAGTAGTGATCACATATCTTTTCTACTGCTTACTGTCCTGCTGGAATAAAACCTATGGGAGAGAGGAGTAATGACATCTGGAGTCACTGTTGCCCATTGCTACACGAAGGATTGTCTAAGCCTTGGGGTTAACTTAGCCAAATATTCAGAATTCATTGACCAGAATCCAAGCCATTTTAATAATATCTTAAAAATGAGGACTTAAAAATAAAGAATGAAGTAATTCCTCCCTATTAAGCACCTGTGGATTTCCCAGGTTTTCTTTGCAGCTAGGAAGGGTAGGTATTAAATAGTGATTCTTTTTATTCTATGATTTCAGAAGAAGAAGTTACCAGAAAACACCGAAAATATTAAGATATTGTACTACACTGCAACAAAGAGAGGTCTGTATATTTATGCATATGTTTCAGTTAATAAGTAGTTATTGATGACATAACAGATTTTTTTTAGACTGAGCTGAAGTGTGTTTTCTTACAAGATGAGTTTGGATGCCTGAAATAAAGCATTTTCTCACACCTTTTATATTCCAGTCAAGAAAACTCAGCAGGGATGTATGTATTTTTCCTGAAGTTCATTAAGTTCCAGCATGATCTGCAAATATTTATCTGTTAGTTACCTTGTCTTTTATCAAAGATGCTTCTGAAAGATGCTTTGGTGAAATTTGTCTTTTCTTCAAGGAGATCTAAAATCTTGAGATTATGGAAGAACATTTCTTGGTAAGTCCATCTTTCCCAAAAAGAGATTTAAACAGTTTGTCTCACACTGTGTATGTGTTCAAAGTGCAAGAGTGTCACTGCCCCAGAGCTCAGCTTCTATCTTCTTTCTCTCTCCTGGAACCTAGGTATCCAACCAGAGTGCTCTCCAACAAGTTAGCTATCTTCATGGCCAACATCAAAATTATTTGTAACAACATAAGAGGTTTCTGATATATCTCATCTATCAGAAACAACATGAGTGACAACCACAGCAGTAGTCACTAGAGGAATCACTCCAAAAGCCATCATTGAATCTGTTTTAAACTCACATATATAGATTCATAAAGTATTGAGTCATGATATTTAAGTTACTGTTTTTCCTATGTTCATAACTGAATATTTTTTCTTGTAAAAACAAATTCCTTTCTTACTCCTTTAACTCAAAACACTTCCGTACTGGCTGTACCACCACATGACAGAAGATTTTCACTGGGTTGTACAAAGGCATCTTCATAGGGTAGGTCTTGGCAGTGGTGTAAAAGACCAAGCTGTAGGCACAGAGTTTTTAAATGCAGGACAGGCCTAACACAAATTATTTAAATATGTTTGTTTTTTTTTTCCCTGAGTGACATATGGGCTGGTGAAGCTGAGAACCAATGAGATTTTCCTCAGTCTGAGGCACCGTGAATTCCTGTAGTGTTCTAGGTTTATCGGTATTCAAGCAGAGGAATAGATGGCTGTGGTGGGGTGATGCTGGCTGGATGCCAGGCACCCACCAAAGCCATTCTCTCACTCCCTTGTTCCACAATAACTTTCTCCTTTCTTCTTAAATCTGTTATCACAAAGGTGTTATCACCGTTTCTAATCAGTTCAGCCATGACCAGTGGCACATCCATCTTTGGAGCTGCCAGGGATTGGCTCTACTGGGCACGGAGGAAGTTTCTGGTAGCTTCTCACAGAAGCCACCCCTGTAGCACACATGCTACCAAAATTTGGCCACGTAAACCCAATACAATGGCATATAATAGGCTGCAGATATTATTGTAATACTACTCATAATATCCTAAAATAAATTTAAAGGGTTAATCTCTGTAATTTATCCATTTGAGGAAAATAACAAACTAACACGTCCTTCCTCATGGTGACTGAAAGCCAAGACTCTTAACACAAGGCTGATATCTGGTGTTCACACACAGCAATCAAATTCAGTTAATTGCGACTATTCTGAAAGGATTTTTCAATTTTAGTCTACATATTTTGATCTCATCGGGTTATGAGTCATCATTTTCTGTTATGGTTCTGTATTTTTTCCTTTCACCCTTGGCTCGTTTGTATGACAAGCTGGAAATGTGCATTCCACAGTGAGTGACAGCACTTGTCTTAATGGATGGAAATTGACTGCGGGCCACCCTTGCAAAATAGCACATGTGAACACTCCTGAATTTTTGAGGAATAAAATACTCTCTAGTGTTGAAACAAATGGCAAAAGCAGCCCTTAAAGTTATGCCACAGGTTGTAGGGCTTCTAAATGCAAATGCTTGTTTTGGATCCTAGGTGATGTTGATGAGCCGAACTGAGGAAGGAGGAACTTAATCAGATCACCCATCTTTTTTTTTCTCTTGAGCAAACTATATTATCTGATTTTTTTTCTGAAGACTGAACCCTAGACTGTTCAAGGGTGGTATAGTCCTCAGAAAGTGGATCAGAGAGAGCTCTCCATTTGGATTCATCTTGCACTACGTTGGCAGACTTTTGTCCATGCTTTGAGAATTGAAGTTGTCTACAGAAATTCTTGAACCTTCCCAAACCATCCACGGGGCATGAAAATAGACCTGCAGAGTGCCTGATCTTTTAAATAAGCAGTAAAAGTGAATGAATAATTTCTAGTACTTTTTTTTTTTTAATCTTTGTGGTTTTGCCCATTCAAAGCAAGAACACTCTGCTTTTGTAATGAGGAATATCAGTGTTCAGCCAGTCCACAAATGCATATCTGGTTTGATACTGGGAGAGGGGTCATGTTGTTGGCTGGAGGACCTCCAGAATGGTCTACATGGATGTCTTGGTCAAAACGTTTTAACCAAAGTGAAGCCTCACAAATTCCAAACTCTTGATTCAGACATAGTAGGTGGAAGGTTGTTTACTATAACCAGCAGTGTTGTCAGACTCTAAGTATGCTGAGGTCAAATACTTCAAAATAGAACATATTCCTCATGGTAAAATAAGGCAATTCAACATAACATTGACAATTTGCTTTACTATTCAGCAACCCGGCCATTGGCAATAAAGAATCATGTCCTTAAATTAGATTTGGCATGCATCTTTTGATATTTTGCAACACGGTCAGAAATATTTTTCCTTTCCAAAAAGAGAACAGTGAACAAAATTACATCACCTCTATACAGGCAGACCATATTAAGCATTACATTTCTTCAGGTAGTAAGAGCAAGATAGGAACTCACTTTTTTTTAACTATATGAGATGATCCTAAAGTAAATGGGGAAAATATTTCCTTTTGACAGAGAATGGAATGAAATTATTTTGATTTAATGAAGAAATGTCATTTAATTGCTGGATCTAGGCTTTTTCCCTCTATCATGTTAGATATGTTGTCCTGAATGTAATTAATTCTAACTGAAATAAAGTGCCTTGATTTGAAATGTTGTTAATTGAACTTGCCAGCTAACCAAGCTTTTAAAACCAAATAAAATAACCCATAAATTAAACAATAACTGACACTGAAGTCGTTGGTATTGCTCATTAGAATTCTACTGCCAAAAATCTTTGGTTGGTTAATTTTAAGTGTTTTAAAGTAGATAAAATGCAATGCAAAAAGAAATTGTGATGCCCCATTGAAGCTAATGTTATTGAAAGCTTTAGGTTTAGTACTTTTACTGAAAGGAAGGAGGCAATCAAGTACTGCTGAAGTGTTTGAAGCAGGTTTTTGGGACCAGTTTACAAACCCAAACTGCATTGCCAAGGAAGAGGTAGTCAAATTTGTCTACGTGATTTGTCTACATTTCTAAATGCTCATGAATTTATATGAATTGCAAGTTTCTCCCTATGATCCAATACAAAATATCCCTTAGTTGATGCATGCAATAATTATTCGCAGCACTAGAACAGAGTAAAAGTGCAAGAAGAAGGCTGTTATGAAGGATTTATGATGTTTTTTCTGTCTTTGGTGGGTGAATTAAATCCAGTCTGTAGTGTCAGCTTTCCTTGAAGATAGACAGGACTGTGACTGAGTATTAATGAAGCCCCAAGCTGTGATGGATGCACTTGACCCCTTAACCAAACCAGCAGTAGTTTGGTACAAGCTCCAAAGGAGGTAAAGTGTTCTGCAGCTGGGCCAAGAACCTCTCTAGGAAACCCACGAAGAAGTGGAGTAACATGGTGAGCATTGAAGCTTTTGCATCTCTGGTCTCGGTGTAAATCATTCTAGCTTGACTGTAACTTGGTTTTCATCTGTATGTTTCTTCCATGTAGCCGGTAAGAGAGTGAACCTTGCCATCAGACTTTGTTAAATCATGCTTTCGCAACATGATCTTAAAAGAACTTTTGCTAATCTCTTTGACAGTGGTACTTTAAGTGATCTAGATCACTCATCCAATACAATTTGGCATAATCAGCAGGATCCTAAATCAGGACTCATGACACCAGCAGACATGGGTAATATTAATGAAGATGAGAAGAAAAAAACAAATTTGCAAGGCAGATCAATGCGAGACTGCATGTAACTTCTACACTGTTGTTCCTGCTCCTGGAAATTAAGGTCACCATCTAACAAGCTCCAATAGTAATTGTTCTGGAGAACTTCAGAGGGAAGCTGTTTGGTTCCAGTCATATTCTCTAACTCTGAATGAAGTGCTTTCTTCTCCCAGGAGTAGCACACATCAGAACAGATTAAAAGTTTCTTTTGATGTTCCTGTTCTTCTGCAAACAACTTGGAAAATATGGTGTTTTTCTTCGAGACCTCGAGCTGAGGCAGCAGCACCAGGGAGCCGCTGGACCAGAACCCAGACTGGTAAGCTAAAACTGCAGTCATACTGCAAAGCAGGGCCCCACTTCTCCTTTCTATTTCAGACCTGTGCCATAATATTTAATACACCTGTCAAAATTATTAACTCCTTCAGATAGTCATACCTGCCTCCCCTAGCTCTCTTCCATGGGAGTCTGGAGGCTTTTCAGTCAGACAATTCTAGGGGTTTTTTTGTTTTTTTGTTTTTTTTTTTCACAAAATGTTAAGGAAAAAATATTTTTAATTCCCAAAAATAGCACTCTTGCTATTATGAAATAAGATGGGGTTTGGGCAAAGCTACTTAGTTGTCAGTTGTTTGTCATTCCAGGGTTGTTCAAGTGTTGGGTGAAGTTTTTGCAACAGAAGGTCTTATGTGCAAGTGGTAGGGGGAGGAGAGGGAGGGCAGATATTTTGTCCTGAAGTTCTGTGGAGTTTATGTGCAGAAGGTAAAAATCAAAATCTAATTACAAGTGCTGGATGGAAAACAACTTCCCACTTCTATAAAATGGAGAAATCAATGCTTTGAACTCTTTTTACATTACATTTTCATAGAATTGCACAATGGTTGGGGCTGGAAGAGGCCCCTGGAGGTAATTTTGTCCAATATTCTGCTCAAGCAGGGCCAACAAGAACCAGTTGCCCAGGACCATCTCCAGACGGCTTTTGAATATCTCTGAGCTCGCAGACTCCACAATTTCTGGGCAAGCTGTGCCAGTCCTCTATTACTCTCACAGTAAAAAATGTTTTTCCTGATATTTAGAGGGAACCTCCTGTGTTCCAGTTCGTGCCCACTGTCTCTTGTCCTGCCACTGGGCACCCTCCCTTCAGGTATTCATATACATTAATAAGCCCCCCGAGCTTTATCTTCTCCAGGCTTGATAGACCCAGCCCTGTTAGCTTTTCCTCACAGGAGAGGTTCCTCGGCCATTAACTGTCTTTGTAGCTCATTACTGGGCTCTCTCTGGTAGGTCCATGTTTCTTGTGTACTAAGGAGCCAGGAACTGGATCAAGCACTCCAGGTTTGGCCTCACCAGTGCTGGGTAGAAGGGAACAATCACCTCCCTCAGCCTGCTAGCAGCACTTCTGCTAATGAAGTCCAAGACACTCTTAATCACCTTTTCAGAAACAGCAAGTTGCTGGCTCATGTTCAAACTGGTGTCCACCATGACCCCCAGGTCCTTTACTGCAAATCTGCTTTTCACCTGGGTGAGAAGAAGCACATTTTGCAGAAACCTAAATAGTTCCTAAGCAAAAAGACTTGGCTGGCTTATATTATCTCAGGGGAAAATGCCCTGCCCACTATTTCCTTCTCTCAATGATAGTGCCCTCCTGGAAAGAAAACCTTGGAGATGTCTGTGACAGCAGGGCAGAGTGCCATGAAGAGCTGTTTCTCCATGCAATACATTCCCACGAAAATAGCAATAACAAAAACTTTTCCTGCTGACTAATTGTTACACAGCCTTTTCCTACTGAGTGAGGGTTTCTCCTGGCCTGTTCTTTGCTCTGTAGCAGCCCTTAGATCAGGCTGAACAGAGGTTTGCTTCTCCTTTTAGCTCACGATGGCTTTAAGTATAATCTCCTTCCTTAGGACAACCCCTGTGCTTTTTCACTAACTGGCATAATCTCACTTTTTCTATATCTCATGGTTACACACTGTAATTCATAGAAATGAGTGCTATTTTGCTTTAGATTCATTTGAAGATGATAGAATTATCAATACCCTTTAAAGGTACCACGGACATCTTTTTGTAAATTATTAGGTGTATTTAAGCCTTCCATCATCATGATAACCTGCTTGTATTAGTCAGAAAAGGAAAGGAAGTAAAGACCTTTTTTTAGTAAAGACCTTTTTTTGCAGTTGTTACTCAACTGACACCCAGCACTCAGAACCTCCTTGTGACTGTATCTCCTCCTACCAGTCCTTCAGACTATGGGCCTTCTTCATTATGCTTTCAGTGTCTAAACTAGATCGTGTTGTTGGCATCTAACAAACAGGACCAGCACCCACATATTTAAATATATTTTACAGCCTGGCCTGTGTTTCCAGGATATGCTTCTAAATTCTTACATAGCATCTATACTACAGAATTCTTTTCAAAGTGGGGCAATCATTGCTGCCCATCCTTGTGCAACACTGATAGGCTGTTCTGCCTGTCTGATCACTTACTATTGAAATATATAGTGTTTACATGCATCAAAGAAGTAAAATCCTTACATAAGAATGAGAAAGCCACTCAGTGAGAACCAAAAAGAAAAAATGAAAGCTGAAAGATTTAAGAAAGAATGCATAACTGTGTGTGGGTTCAAAGGAAAAATACTGGATCTTATGCCTCATCTTCTAAGAAGAGCTACAATCTTTGCCACCTTATTTAAATTGTATTTTGGAAAAAGTCTTTGAAAAAGTCACTTTAAGCTGCTTGGATATGTTTTTCAAACATGCAGAGAATTTCTAAGTCCTTTTGCTCAAGCATCAGGCTTATGTGCAAAATAATCCCCCCAAACACATCTCTCTTGGAGGCGAAATTCATGTGCTTCTTGCCTTGCCCCCAAACAAATGCTTTTGCATGAGTCATTTATTGTGGAACAATTAACCCTCATTGAAATGCACATCTAAACTGACACTTAACCCTGATTTTTTTTAGCAGCACATGAGGGTGTGGGTGATACTTATTTGGATAGCACCTTGCAGCCTGGAGGCTTTAAAAGTATTTTATTTACATAATGTCTCATTTATTTTGTAAGAATTACACTCTTCCCATCACTCTTGTGATCTTCTTTGGCATAGAAAATATCCAACAGCTGTTTATCAGCCTACAGAAATGCTGTGTAATAAGAAGTAAAAAGAGATTGTGCATCTCGCCGAAACTATGGAGTGAGTCAAGAAGGAACACCATCAGGAAAAAAAAAGGATAAAAGCAGTCACTTGTCTTCCAGCTTTCTTTTGTACAATCCTGCAGGTCGCTGATAGACAGAGAATCAGATGGGAAAAAACAGCATTCACTCTGTTTCCACCCATGATTGGTACAGCCCTGCTGGTCACTGGCAGGCCCAGTGCACTAAGGCACAGGAGCCATCCTGGGCGCTGTGTAGGGAGCAGTATTTTACATAACCTGAGAAAACAAATGCATAAGCCAAGATTTTGAGAAGTGACACATTCTTTGGCTGAGGAATAGAAGGTATTTTTAAATGGAGTGGAGCCTGTATGTTTTTTTCAGAAGCAGATACCTATGAGGGATTGAACACTAATTTCACCACTGGGTGCACCCAGTAACAACCACGGGAGAGTCCAAGGAATAAATTGCAGGAGATAAATTGCACAAACCTTTAGAAATTTCACACCTGATGAAGTAGTTTTCATGTTTTTTATTGTTTAAAATAGATTAGTATTCTTCTTCACCTTTGATTAGTATAACAGCACAGGAGAAACATCAAAACTTAGTTGGAGTGGGTGGGTGCTCTTAGAGTTTAAACATGTTAGATTACCTCAGATGTATAGTGAGACAGATATGTATAGAATAATAGGAAAAAACACTACTGGTATCTTACAGGTAGGAGAGTATTTGTGTGTAGAGAAATGCAATAAAATTTGAGTTGTGAAAATTGTAGCTCTTGCTAATTATGAGAGACAGAATTTATGAAGTGTGGTATTAAATCCTGGGGGGAGTAACAGAAACTTTACAAAAAGATAATACATTGTTCAAGATACAGTGTAAGTAAACATGTTGAAAACCAACTCATGGAAACTTGCCTTGACATACAGAAAAGAGTGAAGATTAACTGAGCAGACATTGGGATGGCAGACTTTGTGGATTTGTCTCTTCAGAAAGAACACTTGGAAACAAGTACTTTGCCATTTATCATTATCAACTATAATTGAAATTGGGGCAACTCAACACTTTGCTCTGAAAGTGTGAAAGCTGTGTCATCAGGTATTGGGCTAACGCAACAGAGGGCCTTAATGTTCACTGACAAGAAAACTTTGGAGTATTTAACACACTCCCTTATCAAAACTCTAGGTAGGTTATTAAATATGATGGTAGAATATCTGTGTAGAGGGAGAAAGAGCCTCAGCCACAGATTTTGTAGCTTTTTTAGTAGTGCATCCCTTGCAAAGTTCTTCAGGTGCTCTTGTCACAGATACACACGAATAATTTTATTTTGGGATTCTAGCATCAGTCAGGCATTTCCAACTGATAACAAGAGAATGATAGAATATTTAAATTCTAGAGTGCCAAAGAAATTTAGCTGTTACATATACAAACTAGTGATTAAGTAAAGACAGAGATACAATTTGTAGATTATTCTGGTTCTCCAGGATGCATTTTTTTGTTCAGTGGTTTGAAGAGTGGCTGCTCTCATCTATCTTTCTTGCCTGATGGCAAAGACCTGCAGGAGGACATGATGGCTTGCTGTGAGCCCACAGCCTGAACAACACTGGCTCTTTAGCTGGCTTTCCATTTCTGATCTTTTTTCTACTAAATGCTTTTCTTCTTCACCTGTCAGGCTCTTCTGTTAATAACAACATTCAGATAAACTACAAGGACTGATATAGAATGAGAGTTGCACATTAATTTCAGCATATGGTCTTGAAATTTAAAGATGAGATATCTGAAGAAGAGGTGTTTAATCATGTCAGTCACCAAGATCCCCTCTACAGACAAGGGAAAGAGTTCATACTTCAGGAGGGTGATGGTTTCCATCTGAAGACAGGGATTTAAAGTACCTAAGTTGAATTGCCTTTCAAGGTGCTCCATTAGCTCTCGAGGAGATCAGATGACAAGCTTTCACTATGTGTCTGGGCTTTTGATGGCTAAAAATAAGATAATTCCCCAGCTGAAATGAGACAATTCCCATCTTTTGAGTCCAGAACTGCTCTTGATTTGTTCTCTCCCGGTGAGAGGCAGAGTTTGGATAATTAGCTGTGCTGAGTCAGGGGATTCATCTCAACCAATACCTAAGAAAGATGTGACCTCTGTGTTTTCTTCATTTCAAGAAACAGAAAGCTCCAAAGGATGAGATGAACACTTCAGAAAGATGGGGTGGATTGTTCTGTGAAGATGGTATCCTCATCATAAAGAAAAACATCTTTTGTAGCCAAACTTCTAAATGGTGAAAGTTAAGCAAGTTGAATTTCATCAGTATGACAGCTCAGATTGAAATGAGTCACTGTATTGGGTGTTAGGATCAAAGCTGGGGGACTGGAGGGGTGGCCTCTGTGAGAAGAGATCAGGGCCTACACAGCCCATCCCAGCTGTCTCCAACGGACCTGCTGGCAAAACGTGGCCGAGCTGTTGGTTCCTCTGGAAAAACATGTCTAAGAAAGGGCAGAACGCCACAGGGAGAGGAGGAGGGAACAAAAATTGTGAGAAAAAGCAGAGGCAACACAAAACATCATATGAGCAGGAGGAGGAGGAGGAGATGCTCCAGGTGCCAGAGCAGATATCCCTTGCAGCCCATGAAGGATCCATACTGCATCAAAGAAAAATATGAGAAGGAGGGAACAGAGAGAGCAACTGCTGTGTACTGACCAAAATAACCCAGTGCTGTGCTGCTGGTAGCAGTGGAGAGGAGGGTGGAGAGAACCTAAGTCTGAGAAAAGGGGAAGGAAAAGTGGTTTTTAAATGTTTGCATTTTTGTTTTCCATTACTAGAATTAGCAATTATGTTTTGGGGTTTGGTGGTTTTTTTTGTTTTGTTTTTTTTTTGGGGGGGAACATTTCAGTTAATTTTCCTAAAGTTGAGTCTGTTTTGACAGTAACTGGTAAGTGAACTCCCTGTCTTTTAACTGATGAGCTTTTTTGCTTCTTTTCTTCTTATTTTCTCCCCCACATCACCAAGGGGGTGGAGTGAGCAAGCATCTGGTGGGTGCTTGGGTGTTAGCCAAGGCTAACCCACCAAAGGAACATTTACCCTTTATTATTATAAATTAACTTCATGTGCCTTTTCTAGGGAAAAAAAAAAAAAGACTCCAAGTGTACAATGTTGCTTTGAAAAATAGAGTGAAATTCCACATGTGGTATCTAATACGTGTGAGAGATAGTTAAAATTCAGATAATGACAGTATTTCCTTTTTCCAGATATTTCATGAGGGAAGATTAGAATAGTCTATGAGAAGGTGAAACAGCTTTGGCAATATCAAAATATTTCCAGATGTATGTGCAGAATATGTGAAAACCTATGCTAATGTATGCACAAACTCAAGTGGCTGTCAGATTTGCATTGTAAGATGAATAATTGAATTGGGAATGTATTTTACATTCAAAATTCTAGTTTTCTGATTTTTCACTTGCTCTGAAGTAACAGAAGAGCAACAGCCTTTTCAAAAACTGTAATAAATCAACTGGATTTTTTGGTTTTGATTTGGGGAGACAAAACATTTCATTTCCGATTTCACCTTTTCAAGAAAGTATTATTATAATAATTTTTACTTTAAAACAGCTTTTCAAAAATGTTAAAACTGGGCTTTTCTATATCATTGCATTTCTTGCCTAAATGAAAGGCTGTCAGTACTGACATATATTAAAAACATGTCAGGGTGGGTGTGTATACCACTTAACCAGGAAAAAAAGATTCTGATTAAAATGTTCTGACTGACAGACCATTTATCTCAGGCCATCCTTTTAATCCTCTTTGCCATCGAGAGCAGAGCAGGTTTTCTGTTCAGAAACAAGATGCTGTAGCCTTCTTGGTTGTTGTCACAGCAGCCACCTCCTCTGCAGTCACGATGGTTACACGGCAAGAGCAGTGTTCATCCTTGGTGCTTGCTCCTCAGCTGTGCCTATTCCACTTTCTACCAGGACTCCCACCACGCTGGCAGGGCTGCATTCCTTGTGAGCTTCTTTATCCTTTTCTCACTGGGAATGAGCAAAACCCCTCGTGCTGCCTTTCTCTTAAGTGTTAACCCTGGTATGATTTGAGAACAGGAACAACTTGCAGAGAGTGTTCACCGATCGCTGTCAGGTTCAAAGAAGGTATTTAGTGAGCTGGACTGGAGCTTATTAACGCAGTCTTGCAGGTGCTATGAGAGCATAATATTCAAAACCTGGGGTTCTTTAGGTTTTGTTGCAGCTGGGTACTTCTGGGAGCAGAAAGTAGTTCTGTAGGCATTAGGGCCCAGTAAAAATGGTCAGAAGCATCTGAGTAGGATACACGAGGTGACTGCACAAGACCCAGCTCAACAAGCTGCTATAAAGGTAAAAAATCTGAAGTCAGGCTTCTTTTAAAACAAGCTTTTTGGTGGCCCTTTTACATTTCTGCCATGGCTTTTCATTCCTTGTTTTGGGGCAGGACCAACACAGCTATTCTGAAGTGCCTCAGCAAACATATGGTGCGTGTGCTGTTTCCATCATTAACCAGCCAGGCAGCAGGGAACGGAGCGCCTGCTTGAAAATATTGTGGGAATGGGATTCCTGGTACTTGGAGTGCAGGCGTCTATGACTGAGACTGTGGATATGCCTCCTTGCTAGCTAATATCTGGACAGAGCCAGAAATTGAGTATTATAAGTCTTAAGTATAATTTTGACACACGTCATCTGTCGATTCTCTTCACGTCTGGTTACGTTTTCTGTTGTTAGACACACCTATGCACAGAAATAAGCATTCATACTGGGCTTTTCCAACAGTGGTGCTGGTATTACAGAGCTGACGTGTTGTGTGCACCCTGCCAACTTGTTGACAAAAAGAGAGAAAAGAGTAATTTAATACAGATGCTTTAGTGCAAAAAGTATCAGCCACACTTCAGCCTTCTTCCTTCAATCCTGTCAATCAACGTATCCTCTCCACCAGATAAGTTAACATGCCCTGGAAGAATGCCTGTTTTTGACAGGCATTCAGAACATGGTGTGATTTTTTTTTTCTCTTTTTTTATTCTCTGTTCCTTTGGCCTATTCATATGTCTATTTGTTCAGAAGACTACAGCCCTCCTCATTCACTCTAGTGATGAATTCAGATGAAGTTTTGGCCTCACCCCTAGGTCTTTAAAATCTTTGTGTGTAAATGAGTAATTTCAATCACTATGTACATCTGAAATCAGTTTTAAGTGTGAACATATCAGATAGGTATATTGGCATTTCTGAAAGTTTGATCTCAAACCATTAGTTTATAGACCCTTTTTAAAAAGTTATTTATACTTGAGGATATGTAGCCTTCCCAGCAAATTCTGACCTCATCCTTACCTTTTCCATTTTCCCTTCTTCTTGATAACAAACCTTGTCTATTTGTACTTATTTCACCTCCTAGCTTCTGTAAAACATCCCATTTAAAGTTTTTAATTAATCAACCCTTGAATAGATGTTATACTTCAGTGTCCTGAACAGGAAACTGGTGTGGGAATGCACATTATGTGGACCAACAGCAGTTTAGCTTTTTTTCACCAGACTTTTTTGTTACTTCCAAATAGTTAATTTTTATTGTCTCATTCATATATTTTTAAAATAGGAAAAAAATACGTCCGAAGCCTACCTGATGATGTTGTGAGGTCTAGGTGGTGAGATTTCTCTAGTACTAATTTCTGAATTCAATATAGCAAATCCTGACTAGGCTACCTGTCAGCAGGTAAATAACATATTTATGAGACTTGCAATCCAATTTCTATTTTATAATGTTTTTCAAAAAAGGAGCTGGCAAAGAGAGCCAGCTGTATTTTGACCTTGCTTATACTGAATGCTTGTAACTACAGGGAATTTGAGATCATCCTGATGAGCATGAAGATTTATTATCTGTTCAGTGAGAATTCTTAGGCTGAGCTCTCTCTGCCAATAAATCTTGATATTCATCTTGCCTAATTCTTTGTGAAATTAATGCTGAAAATCCTTAAGGCAAAAAAGATAGTTTGACTCACTGTAAGTTTATCATGAGTGATACAGGATGAAGTAATTCGAAGGAGGAAGAAACCATTCTGTTCTATGCTGGTTTCATGGACTCCATGACAAAGGAGTGAAGTAGCATGGTGGGCCTAGGATAGGTACATGGTTTTGGCAAGGGCCAATGAATTTTTCATTCTGCTTCAGACAGAGCTGCCTTGATATTTAAAATTTTATTTTTCGGCACGGTCTTTCAGCATGAACAGCAGTCCTAAAAATATAGCCGCTGTTAAAAATATAGCCACTGTTGTGTGCAGACGCCCCATTAGGACCAAATTTAGTTAGCTAAGTGTGTCTGGGCAGGAGTACAAGAGAATCTCTGGACCCTACAGCACTGTCCAGAACAAGGAGCCATAAACCTGTCTTAAAAAAGATATATTTGAAAAAGACAAATATGAGACAAAGATGTAACTGGCACTGGAAACCATGGCAACAGGTGGGGAAATCTCAGAAGAGCAGAGAATCCAGGAGCATAGTTTAAGGCTAAAATGTATTAATCTCTTCTCTAGGAACTCCCTTTTATCTAGGGAACTGTCTTTCTGCAGCCTGCAAAATTTCACATTGTGGAATGTTTTGGAAATACGTCAGTTTCTTTGAAAGATTTCAGGTATGTGATTATGAGGAGGTACCTACATGGAGTAACTGCACTGGGGTGAAGATATGCAGACAGAGCAACTGTGCCCCAAATGTGCTTCACAATGCTCCATCCTAATAAACCATAAGAATACCAGATGTGTCCCTGAAATGAGAGCTCAGAATCCTCTAGGGTCAGCCAGCCCCCTCTCTCGGTCAGCTGGGGGAAGCCTGTCCATTTGTCCATGCCAGGTTGATGTGTGACAGGACACATTGTCACCCAGTTTGTGCACAGGTTGGTTTCTCTGCACTGCCCATGACTCCAGGAGCAGTTGCCACTGGGTGGAAACTTAGGTGCCTGCCTGAGATCTCTCAAGTTAAAGGAAATTAATTCTTAATCACGCACTTACTTCCACTCATCTTCTTCATTATTCTGGCAGGGAAAATTATCATGTTTTAATTTATGGAGCTGTGCATAACATTTGTCAGTGTCTTGCTACTTTTTACTATCAGAAATATGACACCACAATCTTATTTGTTGGTAATATTTTGAAACCATATTAAATGTCAGAACTAAGCACAAAGTCTCTGTACTTTTTAGTGACATAAATGATCTCTCTTGGAATTTTTTGTATAAAGATGATGAGACATGTTTCTCAAAACATCTGAACACCACAATGCTAGATCTCTGGTTTATATGCTTTTGAAAGATTTAACATGACACTGATAACACCAGCATTTTAAAAGAGATGGAAGCAAAGTCAATATATGCACTTGTATGTAATTTTTATTTTTTTCCCCCTAAAATACAGAAAAACTCCAGCATTATTAAGAAATTGTTTAACTCCTTGAAATGTTTTAAAATGATTGATGATTGAAAAGTCCAAATATTTGGACAAAAAAATTTCACACAAAGAGTCTGAGAAATTGTAGACCTGGAATATAAAACAAAGATCATATTGCTGGCTTTCTTTTTTCCAGTAATATTCAAGCTGATAGACCATCCAAAGATTTTACTCAATTTAGGAGGGCCAGAAAGCCATCTTTTTACTCAAAAGCTCATAAGTGCATTTTGTCATTTAAGCTTCCCTTTAGATATTTTGTTCCTGATCCATGTAGAGTCCTAAATATCTCAGCCACTCCATCCAGAAACCTGTATTCATCCAAAAGGATAACTGATATCCTGTTGCTGACCCACCATTATTCAAGAAGAATTGCTGTCCTCCAGATTATCTGAACATATTCAGAAGTGAGCGACTTAAAATTCATTGCAATATGGATGCATTCAGACAATTTCCAATTAGAGAAAAGTATTAATGTGCTTTCATATTTTTTGTTTCTTTCTTTCTTCTCACTGTAGAAATCTGACTGGGGGTTTTTGAACAGGTTGCCATTCTTGCTCCCTGTATGTGTTTGTTCCTAGAGATCTTTGTAATGCTGCTGTCTCCCTCCAACCTAGCTTTCCTTCTTTACGTAGATATCCTGTCTTTTGTCTTTGTGCTTATGGCAGCAAAACACGTCTATCAAGCAAAATCCTTTCCTTTACCATTTAATTATCTTTGAATTTGTGTCGTGATCATCAATTGTTCTATCGACTGCCTCCTCTAAGACTAACTGAGAAAATGAAATGTCCCAGTTGACAGCCTATTTTCCAAAAATAATGACATGAAAAAGCATGAAAGTCTTGTCTTAAACCGTGTTAAGAAGTCCTGCTCAGCCTGCAGTTTAATAGAAATTCTGTCATGGGACATCTAGGAGCTCAGTTAAATGATATTTTTAAAACAACAAGAAGCCAGTATTTTTTTCTGGTAAGTTTTGATGAAACAGCAGATAAAATATTGGCTCCTTTTGAAATAATTGGGAGGTTCAGAATAGAGGTCAGTGCTAGGATTTCATTAAAGGGAAAACTCAATATTGAGTGTTATGCCTTGTGTCTTCAGGACTCAGAACTGATCCATGCTGTGGATCACTCATGGTCACTTTATTTATTTCAGGGACTTGTCCAGCTACAAAATACTCACTTTGGCTCATGAAACAAATTCTGAACCTAGACGACTAATCCGATCTTCTCCTGAGTCCCCTAAGTGAGGAGATTTGTTTGTTATCGTGGCCGCAGCGAGTCCCGGCATCCGAGGTGTGTGGGTGCCAGCAGGCAGCGTGTGTCTGTGGAGACCCAACTCCTGGGATAGCCCAGGGCACAGACCTCCCAGCACTGCCAGGAGCCAAGTGCATCAGGCTTCAGAGAAGGGTTTCTGCCATCAGCATGCCGCAGGATTGCTGGTAAAACATACCCGGCGTCTGACTAATTTATAAAACATACTATAACTGATCAGGTGACCAATCCAATGCCAAAAGAAAAACAACATTAAAAATTGGGAGAAAATTCTTAAAATAGAAAGTATGAGCACATGTCTGCATATAGCTTGACAGATGGCATCTCTTTAAACAGGGTTTGTCCATATGGCAAGCAAGTAGATTGAATCTGGATGCTGTATAGGATCCCAATGGAGCAAAACCCAAATTTTTTTTTACTCGAAGAGTGTATGCTATATATCTCACTTATGCTTCAGATGACAACATAAGCAGTTTTATGCCATCAGCTTCTGGTAGTAGCTGCAAATAATCAGAGAGAGAGGGAAGAGATGAAGAAACATCAACTTACCAGTGCGTTAGGAAACTCTCTCAGTGAGGGTTTGAATAAATAGAAATGAAGAACACGAAAAAAAGAGACATTCAAACACCAGTAAAGAAGTTCTCATAAAGAGTTTAATAATTTAATAGCTGACTAAGAGAAAATGCCATTACCGAAGCTGCTCGACCACCCAGTCATTAGCACGGACAGGCAGCAGAGTCCTGCAGTACCAAAAAGCCCATGTCAGTTCAGAAAGGCTGCTGAGGACATGAAATTTCTCTAATATGGTAGGTATCTGCCCAGGTCGAGAGATTTCTGAATCAGAATAAGAACATTCCTTGTCTATTGATCCCTCACAAGAGCTTAAGTATTCAGCTCATGCACTGGTTACTACTCCTGAGCTGCAAACTCTTCTCAGCAGAGATACTCCAGGCATAAAGGAAAGGTTGTAGCCGAGGATGTATTACCTGCTGTGGCACAGGGATTACACTGCTTACACAGGAGGAAGCCTACCTGGCAACCTTACAGTGCAGGAGAACTGCGAAGAAGACAATTTTATCTATGGAGAAAACTTTAAAGGTAGTTACACCATTCACTCCAAATCAGAAAATTTCCATTCCCTTTGAAAGGAAGCATTGCAAGGCTATGATGTTTGAAAACAAAGAAAGCGAATGTATCAATATGAAATATCTCTGTTTTAATAGAAGTTTAATTGCTGACAAGTTCTATCAATCTCACTTTTTGACATACAAAGTATTGAAAAATATTTCTCTTTTTTAACAAAAAAAAGTAATAATAGAAGGAGTCCAGTTTAAATATTTCTTAGCTGAATAAACCTGTGTCTGCACATTTGGTGAAATGGTGAATTAAATATAAATAGTTTATATATTAAACATTCTGCAGTTAAACACATTTTCAATTCAGTTTAACAAACACTTATTTTTTACAGACAATATCATCATTGGGACGAGAAAAAGAGAAAAGGTTGAGTATGACACTAAGGAACATCTATGGGAGAAAATATACCTGAAATCACCCGTAAAAATACCAGGACAGGCTAATGTCAAACTGTTGTGTTTTTGCTGCTACATTTCATTACTGAATGTACCAGTTAAACTAAGACTGGACTATCAAAGAAATTGAGAACAGAACTTTATTTTCAGGCTTAAATTTATACTTTCAAATGAAACATGGTATCTGAGCACATTTATGATTATTTGCAACCACCTTGTGCCTGCAGTAAAACCTGAATACACAGATAGCAGTACCTGCATACTGTCTTGAAGACTTTGGAGGCATCTTGAGGACAATTAGGTGTCTATGCAAATTACGGTGGAAAACACTAATAAAGGCCTGTCTTCAAAACATTATTAAATTATTTCTGAGTCTCTTGTTTCTGAGTCCCATACAAGACTAAAATGCATGCAGTGAATGAGAGTTCAGTCATTTACCATCCAGCTACCAAATCCCATAAAGTCTCATGAATTTCAGGTTCCACCTACCCCGATTTTTCTAATTCTCCACAAGTAAGTGAGGTTTTTTGAGGCATAATTTTATGTTCTCTAGAAAGATGCACCCCGGAACAATTAAGAGGCTAGTGAAAGAATTTGCCAATTACTAATTACCACCAGCCCTGATTAACTGGGTAAGTTTCAGTTGACTGGAAACTGGCAACTGTGATGCCCATCTACAAGAAGGGTCAGAAGAACAACCTGAAGAACTACAGGCCTGTCAACCTGACCTTGGTACCAAGGAAGGTCATGGAGCTAGTCTTCCTGAATGTCATCATGTGGCCTATGCAGGGCAACCAGGAGATCAGGTCCAGCCAACATGAGTTTATAAAAGGCAAGTCCTGCTTGACCAACCTGATCTCCTTCTATGACAAAGTGACCTACTTACGAGATGAGGGAAAGACTGAGGATGTTGTCTAACTAGACTTCATAAAGGCCTGACACTGTCTCCCACAACATTTTCCCAGAGAAATTGGAAGCCCATGACTTGGAGAGGTGTATCCTTTGCTGGGTGAAAAACAGGCTGGATGGCCAGGCCCAGAGAGTGGTAATGAACAGAACTAAATCCAGTTGAAGATCAGTCAGCAGTCAGGTTCCCCAAGGCTCAGTATTGGGGCCAGTCCTGTTTAATATCTTTATTGACTACCTGGATGAAGGGATTGAGGGCAACCTCAGTCAGTTTGCAGGAGTGTTTTTCTGATGGAGGGTGGGAAGGCTCTGCAGAGGGATCTTGACAGGCTGGATCAATGGGCTGAGGCCAATCATGTGAGGATCAACAAAGTGAAGTGCCAGATCCTGCGCTTGGGTCACAACAACCCCCTGCAGTGCTACAGGCTGGGGACAGAGTGGCTGGAAAGCTGCCCGAGGGAAAAAGAACCTGGGGGTGCTGTTTTACAACTCCATATGAGCTTGCAGTGTGCCCAGGTGGCCAAGAAGGCCAATGGCATCCTGGCCTGAATCAAGAGTAGTGTTTCCAGCAGCACCAGGGCAGTGACCATCCCCCTGTACTCGGCACTGGTGAGGCCACAACTCAAATCCTTTGTTCAAGTTTGGGGCCCTCACTTCAAAAAGGACATTGAGGTGCTGGAGCGTGGCCAGAGAAGAGCAATGAATCTGGTGAAGGGTCTGGATCGCTAATCTTAGGAGTGGCTGAGGGAGGTGGGGTTGTTCAGCCTGGAGATGAGGAGGCTCAGGTGAACCTCTGCTCTCCACAACTACTGGAAAGGAGGATGTAGTGAGGTGGGGGACAATCTATTTTGCCATCTCTCAAATGAAAGCATGAGAGGAAATGGCCTTAAGTTGCACCAGTGAAGGTTCAGATTAGATATTAGGAAACATTTTTTCACTGAAAGAATAGTTAGGCATTGCAATATGTTGCCCAGAGAGGTGGTGGAGTTGGAAGGCTCTGGAAGTGTTCAAGAAGTGTCTGGATGTGGGTCTAGGGAATACGGTTTAGGGGTGATTATGGTGGTGCTGAGATGATGGCTGGACTAGGTGGTCTTGAAGGTCTCTTCTAATTTTGATGATTCTGTGATTCTGCAAAGAATGGGTGCTAACTATGACTACCATTAATTATTAAAACTAGTCATCAGTGTACTGTTATGTTTTTCCCAAATCTTTCCTGTTCATCAGACAGAAAGTATATTTGACCTTTCAGACTAGAAAATGAGGCTCAGGAAGCCATTCATCTTTTAAGCACAAAGAAGGCTGAAGATTGGTAATTCTCTCCTTCCCTCCTTTATTATCTATAGAAAGAGGATGTAAACTTGGGAATGTATATTAGGCTGGTGAGTCATGCTGATTAACAGATATTTAGCCAGGCTCATTTGCTTAACCTTAATGCTTGTCACATGTCCTGCTACAAATTTCACTGTGCATTACAAAGGATTTGACATCATACAAGTAATACAAGTAATTATTCCAAAATGATCCTGATAGATTGAAAAAAAAAAAAAAAAGGTAATTTGGTCCTAAACCCAACATTCTCTAATGAGAATGTTTCTGGGTCTGCAAATCCATAGTTATGTTTTATTTATAGCCTGCCTATGATTCATCATTAGAGTTTCTTTCAGATTTTGAAACAAAAATTGTTCTTCCATGCACGCGTGTTTTTAGATAACCACAGCTGCTCCTCACTAGCTGCTGTTTCAATATCCGAAAGCCTAACACTAGTATTCTTATGCATCTTTACTCCTATCTGCTCAAATTCAAACATATTTCAACATACACAATCAATCCCATTGTGAGGAATTCAGGCAGCAGCCCCCGCAGCCAGCATTTGGCTTGTCAGCAAAACCCCTTTTTGTTCCAAAGAGGAACAGCTGATGGAATAAAACTTTGCTGTTGGCTAGAAAGCTTTGAAAGGATTATGCTGTCCCAGCTCTGCCCTGGCTGTGCCAAAATGCCTCTGAAGATGTTTAAGGCAATTGTCAGAAACTCTGCTGGGTAGGCGGCAAAGAAAGGCAGGACACTACTCAGCCCTTCTGCTGCTTTGGCATTGAGGGCTGCAATTTGAATTTTTCTGTGTATTGCTTGCTGGGTGGTAAAAAGATGAATGGTCTAAAGTGATTTGTCATTGAGAAAATGATTTTTGGAGGTTTTGTGATTGCAGTTAACATTTCTGCTCTTTTGATTTAAAAGCCTTCTCTGCATTGGACAAATTTACAGGTTGTTTAAGAAGCAGAGCTTGAGCTAAATATTTCTGGTAATCATATCTCGAAAATAAATTTTGGTCATCTCTGTACACACATTTCTCCCTATATATACCTAGTAAGGGTTGTTTCCACTGGGATAAAACCCTGTTGAACCTTCTGGGCTGCAGGGGTACTGTTTACTAACAGATGCTTTTGCACTTTCAGATACCATACCAGGTTATTATTATGCCCACATGTGCTCTTTCAGGATCTAATCAGACTTGAATTGAGAGAGACTGAGTTAATGACCAGCTCACT
Source organism: Melanocharis versteri (assembly GCA_013397845.1). Taxonomy (NCBI): domain Eukaryota; kingdom Metazoa; phylum Chordata; class Aves; order Passeriformes; family Melanocharitidae; genus Melanocharis; species Melanocharis versteri. The sequence continues at coordinate 888,365 of VZTG01001419.1, read as the reverse complement.
TACTCTGGCATTTCTTACTGTGTATGTCTACAGACAACGCTGGAGAAGTGAGACTACAGCTTCACAAGTGTGACTATCATAGCCACATCAAATGGAACTGGTTTGTCGTCTCCCCTTTGTTCACCTCAGCGTTGGAGATGGGTACAAATAAAACTTTGATTGATGCCAGTGGGGATGCAGGGGTGATTGAGTGGCAATGCAGTTCTTACTGCACTTGTGGCGTTTTGTGAGTCAAAAACGACTGAAGCATTGTGACAGTAATCAGCACATCTGGGGAACTCACAGGGTGAGTTTGTAATCTTGGCCTACGGTTGTAACATGAATGCTCTTGTCACTTAAACTCCTGGCAGCTTACTGCTGTCTGGCTGCTTGGAGAAGGCAGAAAAAGCTGAAGGGAGTAGTTAAGTGGATGACTGTTGACTCTCTGTAAATAGAAAAGGAAAAATTGAGGTCTTTGAGCAATCCTTTAACTCCAGTATTTGCAAGTTGCTATTTCATTCCTGTGGGCAGCCAGAAGACTTGTCTCTTTCAGGAGTATGTTCCCCTTTCAAGAGTATTGTGATTATATGGACCTACAGAGCAGGATGTTTCATACTACATGAGTACTTAGTCTAATGCCCATAAAAATAACATATGCACCCATGAAAGTAGAGCAGCTTCACATAAATTTTGCTTTTCTCATTTAGAACTATATGTTCATACTTATTCCCTAAATATATATGTGAACAAAAAACAACAGTCATCCAAACTAAGAGATTTCTTTCTTGAGAGAAGGTATCACAGATGAGTACTGGGATCACTTTTCTGCTGTTGGTAATCTAAATTCAATGTGTTTGGGTAGCATTTACATGTATTTTCTATTTGTTTTGTATGTTCTCAGTGCAAAATACATGCATGATTCCTATACCTTTTCCAATTTTATTTCAGCATAAACCTGTTTTGTATAAATTTATTTCCTGTGCTAAATTTGTATGGAGATTACCTCTTAAATATGCTAAGTGGAGAGGTCGTAGTGCTCTCTATTTGCTAAACAAATTAGTGTTAGAGGTTCTGTACAATGCCAATACAAAAAAATCACAAGAAAGGCAGTGAGGGAGAGAAGCAGTTCGAAAAAGCCAACAAAAAGTATTTTGCAGATCAAAAATCATAGGGTTTCTAACAAAAAACTCATCTTTGCCAAAAAAATCCATGTGAAGGAGTTAACTTAGTTTAAGCTAAAATATAAACTCCTTTCTGACTACCTCACCAACTGCAGAAAATATATTAAGTATTTCTTTAAAATGTGACCTTAGAAATCTGAACCTGGCAATTGGTGGTAACTGGGGAACAGCTGAAGATCTTTGAGCTCTGATTGGTGTGGGTAAAGATCCATGCTTATTTGGATACATAGCTGACACTGATCCCGTCTATGAGATGCTTTGTTTTGCTCTCTTCCCATTTCACAAGACAGCCTTTGGGCTATCCTGCTTCTTTGAACAGACAATCAAAGCTCTTAACACACAGACCATCTCCCTCCCTCTCTCCCCCAGTTCTCATTCATCTCCAGCCATGTTTAGCTCTTCCCTTCTGGATATGTGCACCATTTCCATGACTGCGTGACTGAGCATATATCCAGGGCTTCATGAAAAGCTCTGATCAGTATTCGGTTTACAGTGATACACAAGGGTTTACAGCCAGGATAACAGGGTAGTCTCACCTGAAAATTTATGACTTTTAAAGAAAGCCAGGTTGGGTAACTTTTGTGCTCATTTCATGAGGGAGGCTTACAGTAATCTTAAATTTAGATGAATAAGAGGAATGGTGAAATGGGGATCAGACATATGAAGAAATGGACTGTTTGAAAGAGAGGGAAAAGTTGAAGGAGCAAGAGGCAAAGAATTGCTGATTGATCACTCATCATGACAGAAAAACAGGAAAGAGACAAAAAATGGAAGAAAGGAGTAACAGTCCCTGTAGAGGGAATAGCAAATTTGAAAAAGAAAGACCAAAGGAAAAAGGTATAAGGCTTCTGACTGCTCTTTAGATGATGGTAGTTCTTTTATTACAGGAATCAATAAAATAAGTCTACTTACCTAGTATCTGTGGTGATTTAAAACTTTATTGCCTGGGGGCTGCTTTTTACCATCTTCTGTTGGACGTTACCCAGCCCAGCTACCCCAGCAGAGCAGAGACAAGAGCAATGGGCTCCTCTCACCCCTTTGGCCATCTGGCAGTCTGGGGTTGATGGCCAGGAATGATAAACTTGAGTTACCTGCATGACTTCTCAATAAAGCAGGTGGGATCCATGCACACAGTGAGTAAAGCAAAAATGGTTCATCCACGTGAAGAATAAAACAGACAGGGTCCATGCACCATCACTAAGCCTGCAGCTCCAGCAGATAAGGTCCATGTACACAGTCCCACCAGATGGCACAGTGGAAACCTCTGGCAGAAGATTGAGAGGTGGTAAACTGTTTTAGCAGCCACAACAATTCAGAGGCTTTTGAGGGAGTCATATGTCTGTTAGGTGAGGTGAGGTCAGTCAAATAAATAAGGTGTTTCCTCACTGGGACCAAGTTTTAGGATGTTGCCATACTTTGTATCCATTTATTAAGAAAGAATTGAAAAAAGGCATTGTTATTTTATCCTCAGTTTGTGAAGCATGAGAGAACCAAAAGAAAATTGCACTGCAGCACAGCTAACTCAGTTACAGAAGGATATCCCTGTTTCAGGGTCTTTATATTAAATCTCTGTGAAGCTGCAGGGGTGAAGAAGAGGGCCTCAACAATTCAGTTAGACTGTTGTATTAAAAATATTCTCTGAAGTATAATACAATTAAGTCACTAGAGGAGAAAAATAAAAGATGCATTAGACCAAGAGCATGCATTACATTATTACTGGTACCATAATTCCTGGGAAAAATAAATCATAATCATATATTTCCTTTTTGAAAGCCAATGGATATTCCATCTCTGCCCGGAGCTCTGGTCAAACTTGTATTCTACAGAAAATAAATTAAAATTTTCTGAAGTTAAACCTGAAAAAATACAACTTTTGCATGCTGGATATTTTTCCTTAATATAAGCAGTGTATATGGTTAAAGTTAATTTGAATGCACTGGTTTGGAAGCTCCAGCTGTTGAAAAAGTCATCAAAAAGATATGTGCAATCATTTGAGAACAAAATATAATTTCATCATTTGTTCATAATATTCTTTTTTCCTCAAAATTTTGCTGAAAGTGATGGAAAATGAATTGCTATTGAATATTAGGGTCAAAATTTTCAAATTTGAGCGCCTAAAATTAGATTTCTGACTCCATATTTAAATAGCTAAATATAAGTAGCCTGATTTTCAGAGCTGCTGAGCAATCCCAGCTGCCACTGAAATCAGTGGGAGCTTTAGGTAAATACCAGATTGCCAATTTAGGCTCATTATCATGTAAAGACTCAATACGGATTGGTACACTTAGCCAGTGTTATTACAGAAGGTTGTTGTGGTAGGACAGGGATTTGTAGAAGTGCATAGAAAACTCTCAGTGAGTTTCAGAGGCCAAGCTGCTGCTCATGCGGGCACAAACCCTTCCTGAGCCATCTTGCCCATTAACTTAAACCATAACAAAGGGCCCCATGCCACTTTCGAATGGTCTCTGGCAACTAGGCTGCCACTGCTGTCCTAGAAAAATCATTGTACCAATCTCCTTCACTGTCTACAGACTTTTCTTGATGAATAGGCTTAACCAAACCTTTTCAGCTTCCTTCCATTCCATTCCTTCAAATGCAAGGTGGCTATTTCACCTCTCCCTATTCCGTTCCTGATGCCCGCCCTCCAGCATCACCGTCCAGCTGTGCATGGGCTCCAGCAGCTGTCCCCAGCCTGCTGGCGGTGGCCGAGAGCGGCAGCCCTGCAGCAGTGCCTGCCTGTGGCTGCTGCCCACTGCTCCCACGTGTCCAGGCTGGGAAGAGCTGGCGTGTGGCCCCATGCACCTCCCGGGTGTAGCGCCCTCCCGCCAGGCACCCACGGCTCTGGGTAAAGGCAGCCAGGACTCACAATGCTTCCTGCATTTCTTGCGGTTTTGCCATGCAGGGTGGTTTGAGACAATAGCACAGCTCCCACATTTCCTCACGGCCTGGGACAAGAGGGGCTTTCTTGCACGGGCGCTGCACTGGGACCTGCACCCTCAAACTATATTTTGTGAAGTAGTGCTGTCTGATGTTGTTGGTTCTCCATAGTGTCCTCGAGCCCCTTTCCCTACAATAAGAGTTGTATGATGTTTATCTTTACTCCACATGGCTTTGGCAGCCCCAAAAGCTTCTCTGAGTGCTCTGCAGAGCCCAGGAGGAGCAGGTGCCCAGCTCCTGGCCTTGCTCTCTCCCTCTCTGCCGAGCCCTGCAGCGACTGGATGCTGCTGATTATGAAATGAAACGAAAGAGAAGCAGCTTCCATTGAACAAGCAATTGATGCAAAGATCAAAGAAGGAGCAAACAAAGCACAACTTGAAAGAGAACAATTCAAAGCATCAGGCAGATGCTTTATTTTCCCTACCTTGTGGTACATATGCAGAGAAAAGCCTCAAGTCACTGAAGTCAACATCCAATCTGACAGGAGCCAGGATTCCACATCCAATGTTGCAATCCCTGGTTTATGTCAGAAGTGCTACATTCCTCACATGTTTTGTTTTGTTTTTTGGTGGTTTTTTTTGTTGTTTTTCTTTTTTTTTGTTTGTTTGTTTTTTTTCTGGGTTTTGGGTTTTTTTTGGTTTGGTTTGGTTTTTGTTGTCTCATTCTAATTTATTTTCACAGCCAAGGGAACTCTGCTTTTTAACACAGTGCGCAGTCTTTCCTAGGAGTAAGATGGATATTCTGTGTGTAAACCCCGATTTCATGAGAAGTTTAAATGCCTCCATGCCTGGGAGTAGGTGATCCTTGGGAGAAGTGTGAAGAAGAGACTCCTGTTTTTGAATCAGTATAACTTTCTGTGCTGAAAGAAAGTAAAATCCGTACTCAAAGTCAGTGGACAAATTGCTGAACTTAAAGACGTTGAATACAAAGAAAAGAGAACAGAATGTTTTCAAAGGCATTTATAATCATCACAGCATGAATATTGATGGACAAAGATGAGGACATTAGGTTTTCTGAAGTGCTGAGTGAATTATAAGCCTGAGAATCACTGAATTTGAATGATGATTTGAGACACTTGTCTGGTGTGATACAACACTGGGCAGTCACCCCTGTGTTCTTCACAGTTGGCCCTAAGGTATTTTGACAGGAATTTACTACAGAGAGTCAACACTGAATGGAATAACGTGGATTTGTGATAATAAGGAAGGGGCAGATTTTAGAAGAATTTCATGAGACACTTAGAGAGAAAAAAGGTCTGGAAGGAAGAAAATAAGGTGTAGATAGAAGAGACTATACCAATAGTCAATGGCAAGAAGCTTTTAATTATTTCTTTAGGTAAACACCTTTGAACACAAGTTTTTGAAGAATGGACTTGATTGTAGAAATTCAGAGTGAATTGCTTTTCCACTGTTGTTTCTAATGATGGTGATAGTGATTATATTTTGATACAGTAAGTTATGAGCAAGTATCTTGTCTGACAAGCATTACTTCTTATAGTTTTCATTGACAATATTCCCATCATTGCTGCTGGATGGAACTGCCTCCCTCTCATACTACTCCACCATCTCTTACAAAAATGGGTCTTACTAGAATTTTTGCCTCTCCCTATCCTTTTTCCCATCCCCCACCATTAATTTCCCCTTTCTTGTCACAGCCTGTCTCCAGTTCTGAGCTCTGTGGACTATTATCTGCCTCTCATCTCTTCAGTCCCTGCTATTTCAAGCTCTCTTTCCTCCTTTATTTCTGTTCTCATTATCTCAGCCTCACCTTCAACTCTGTTGGCTCCTGTCCCACTGCCTGCGAGCATGCTCTTGCATATTCTAGGTCAAAATAAGCCTTCTTTATTCAACTTGTCCAGTTACAATCCTATCTCCTTCCTCACCTTTGTTTTCAGCACTCTAGGGCCCAGATCCAAGGATCTATTTAGGCTCCTAACTTGTCCTTGAATGCCTAAAAGTATTCTGAATGCAGTACTTGCCTCCGTTTTCTTTTCTTAGCTCTCATGATGACCTTTTAAATGTCCCTTGTACCTTGTGACAGCTGAATTACTTTTTTGGGAAACAGCATTTATATGCTTTGGTTCTTTATGGAAGAGATGCTGTAACAATTGAGTAGGTTGTACTTGTGCTCCTACAGCCTCAGCATCGTTCCTGAGAGGAAACTTCTTACTACATTTGTGTTGAACTAGTCATCACAAATTAGTTCACAAAAATAAAAGGAGAAATGAAGAGTAATTCCCATGTTCATTATAGTCTCTCTCCATCAACAAGAAATATTCCATATTTTAACAAGACATATGGGCTATTCAACCCTTCTGTAAATCTGCAGTTGAATAGGCTCCTAAGCTGAACTAACTAATAGGACAATAACCTACCTGACTGCTTCACAATAAGCACATCTTTCGGTTTCTAATAAGTTTAATTCTGTGGAAGCAGTGCTCAGGACACAGAGGAGATGGGAGCAGCTCGACACAAAGAACAGAGACAGATGGAAGGAATTCAGCCAGCAAGCATGGAGAGGAAGACATTCCTACACAGGGATTTTGGATTCCATGGGTAGAGCTGTCGAACCACTTGAAGGCTGTAACACAAATTTCAGACGATCCATAGAGAGGACCTGGGTGTTGCAATGTGTCATATCACAGCATCTTTTAATGTTGTAACCACCTAGCAGTACTCACAATACAACACTTAAAAACCCAACTGTGAGGGTCCATGAACTGGGATTCACAAAATCCAGCTGCTGGGGAAGGCTATCGGGAAGTGCTATGGACATGTTTTGAATGATTTTCCTGCTTGTTAGTCTTTCAAGTCACAGGAACTTGTATAAAATTATCCCATCTAATTCATTCCTTTGGGGCTAATGGTGCTGAACTGTTGGCTGGAGTCAAAAAAAGATGAGTCCAAGTCCTTAGTTTAAAAAAATTGACAAGGAATTAGTTTTGCTTCCTAGAGCTTGCTGTGAGGAACATGAAGGCCCTTAACAATACCAAGTAATTGGTGTTTTCCTTATTAACTCCCTGGCTTGTCAGAAGCTGGCAGAGGTGCTATAAAGATCTGAGTTCTGTGTTTAGATATCTGAGGATATCTTTAGATATCCTTCTTTGGATTCAGCTCACAGGTGTTATTCTCTTAGTTGTGCCTGACAGTATTTTATGTTTCTTAACTTAGCATATGAATGGTTAATGGCCTGGAACAAATTTTGGAAGGACACCTAAAACAGAGCAAAACTGTAGAATGATGATTGCTCTTGGTACATGCAGCAGCAGCCTGATTTTTTATCTGGGCTTCAGGAGCTAAAATGTCCCCAGTACTGCCTTCCCATGCCTGCCCTTCACAACACTGTACACAGAGGTTAACAGCAAATCTACCAGGACCTTACAGTGTCCTGTCTCTAAGCTGGCCTCATTAGTATAAGCTTAGTTTGAGTGTTTCATCTTTGACTCCACAGCTGTTTGGAAATGACTTACTGTATAAGTGAGGTAATCAGAAACTCCCATTGCTTTAGTATCGATCTACATACAGTGGTTGATGATCATATGTTGGAGTCTTTTTACATTCTAGGGGAACAGAAAGCTGTGCTAATTTTCTTCAGTAGAGCATAAAAATATCATCCTCTCATAGAAATGAAACATAGTAGCAGATAACTATTTAAGTGATGTCAATAGCTACGTCTCCCTTTTAATAATTTAGACTACATAATATGATTTGCTTAGCTAGATCACTTACTGCCTGTGTATCATCTGAGATCTACCACAGAACATCAGAATTTATTAATACAACAGAAGAACATAAAATATAATTTGCTTCTTAAAAATTCCATTATAGTGTCAATAGGTTCAGCTGACTTTGAGCATGTGAATATGTTTGAACTCGGCTGTTAAAGGCATGATCATTTTCTGAAATCCAGTGGTATACAGAGTAGGGATGGAAGAAGGGGCATCCCATGGTGATGTGACCTAAGACACAGTGATCACAACAGAGGGCACACTGGGATATTCTATAAGGTCCAAAGACAACACTGAAGATTTTGTCCACAAGGTCCAGTAAAATTCAACTAAATTTTGTTGAGCTGTACTCATGTATTCTAGAAACCTGAATCAGCAGCCTTTCAGTGACGTAGCAATAAAAGCTGCCCATTTTGCATGTCATAGAAGTTTAATCTGGGAAGTAAGGAGAGGGGAAAAAATAAGAAATGGGTCTGAGGTGAAAGAATGGAAAATCATTCTTTTTTTCCTTTCTTGCCTTCCCTCCTGGAGTGTCACAAGAACCCACAGAAGGTGGTTGTCTGGCGTCTCACTTCACCCTATAGAGGCTGGGGTTGCAGCTGCCCTGGAAACATCCCTCTTCCTGCAGGGTGAGCAGTGCTGGGCTTGCTGCCAGTGAGAGGTCTTTGCTGTGATTGTGTATTTGCTTGAATTATGGGCTCAGCCCTTCCCTTTGCTTGGCTACTGGGCAGGGCCCATGTGCAGATACTTGGCATCTCTCTGCCCCTCTCCAGAGCTGTTCAGGAATGCTGAAGAAGCTGGCAGCTTCACAGATGTGCTGGGATTCCCACTGTGGATGGACAGCAAGTCAGGGCTCAGCTGGGCACTTGTGAAAAACTGAGTCCTCATGCCAGATGTCTGGCAATACTCACACTCTCCTTTGATCTGAACAAGGGACACAGTTTTTGCCTATATTTAGTAAACTGATCTTAATAAAGTCTGGGGAGAAAAATAAGGAGACGTGTTGGCTTAGCCTGGCACAAAACCCTCTTGGTCATGTGGATGGACAGGGAATGTTGCCCAGACCATGCATAATTTCTTCTGCTTCTAAATATTGACTGATATATAGTACTCAATGTGATTGTGTGAATTTATTACTTGTATTATTATTACAGTGTAATTATATATACAAATATACAAAATATGTCTACGCATATATTTTTGTATCTCTTCAGTCATTAATCTACTTAAGTCAGGAAAAAACAGATGCCTGTTTAAATAATATTCTTCTATACTTTTTCCCCCGATGTTGTCTCCTAAAATCACATTATAAACAATAAAAAGTTGAATATAATACAAAAGTGATGGAAAATTCAGGTCATGGAAAGAAAACAGAATTTTGTCATTCGATAGCGATATTAAAGAAAAAATTGTCTCAAAGTCTGGGGTTTTTTTGCTTTCTCTTGTGATGGAAGATGATAAATGTCAATGAGCTTTCAAAAAACCCCACTAGATTCATTGGAGCCAATAATGGGAAAACTCTCTGTGCAACAATAAATTTGGAAAGTTATTTATTCTTAGGGTTGAAGTCTTTGGCTGCAGGTTTAGCAGCACTTAAGGTTCTCACTTTGCACATTTTCCCCTAAAAATGGAAAATAAATAACTCTGTGACTAAGCCTTTTTGATGTCCATTTAAAATCCTAAAATAAAGGCTTTTAGATGCAAACCAGTGGCTCTACAGTAGCAAGCTCCCACCAACACTTACTGTACCCTCAACCCTTCTATGTGGCACCCCCAATAAATGTGAGGTAACGTATCTCTTTTCCTGAGAAGAAATTCCCTTACAGTTGCTGCACTAGTGCCAATGCTCTGAAGTACCTGAATTTTTAAGGTGATGAAATATCTGGAGATCTGGAATCTATGCCTGAGAGCTCTATCCATTAAGAAGAATGGATAAGGCAATACTTTTTATTGTAACATCTGTGTTTTAGGCACTTGGCCCTGCATCAGCACCCATTGCCCCTCAGAGCCAGGCTGTACCTGTACAGCTCCCAAACTGGGGAGGAGCCCAGGGCAGCCAGCACAGGAGTGCAGATTTGCATTAGCCAGAAAGGAGAAAAAGCATGAAGAGAATTGGATCTAAGTACAATGCATGCGCCTTTATTCTAGCACTTCACTCAGGATTCATAAGACATCATGAAATGAGGTTCCTAGGCCTTTTTCTGGTGATGCCTCTTCATGAGCTAATAGGTCAGACATGATAGTGGGATGCATGAAACGGAATTTCCGTTAGTTTTTTCCTTCTGCATCACTATTTACTTCCATGTTTACCACCTTCCAAAAGCATGATATAAACGGCAGCATTATAACTACCTCTCCTTCTGCTTAATTGCTTCATGTGTGGTTCATTACCATACATCACACACATGGATGCAAAAAACAAGGGGCACAGTTCTTTATACCTGTGGTTGGGGCACTCATTTGGAAGTGATGAGACCCGGGCTTCAGTTGCCTACTCCTGCTAATGTTTATGATCTTTATATTTAGTCATCACTGAATAAATATATTATTTCAGTGCTTCAGGAGCAAAATCATGTAGCACTGAGTTGCTCCTAGGAATGCTTAGACCTTTGAGCATGTAAGCATTCCTTTTTTTTGGAAAGATAGATATCTAGAGTTCCCAAGTACCTTTTTGGCGAGGAGAAAATTTATAAAGTGCAATTTTTTGCTTTTGGAGATGAGCTTTGAACTTCTAGCCCAAGAACAGAACTTGGATTTCTTGCAGCTGACAATCTCATTAGTGTTTATATCTTTTCCAGTGGGACAAAACCGAATAGATAAATACAGACAAAATAACTTTTTAAGCAGTAGGAACTCTCCTTATGGAACTGTTATTCATTGCATTTTCTGGGTACTGGATCAAAAGAAAATGATCATTTATCAGAGGAAGTCAGAAAAATGCTTAGCTGAGTTCAGTCCTTGGTAAATGCCATCTCTGATTTGGGACGTGCTATTTTTGGTGCTTTGTTATGTTATTCGATATACATAGCTGGTAAAGTACTTGAAAAAGGTGAAGTTTTCACAGAAGTACTCTCAGTCCTGTAGCATCCAAGGTCACAGGGCTCTCACAAATAGGAGAATGCAGATAAAGTGAAGCTGGTGTGTGTCCTGGAAAGATCCTGCTAGTTGATCAAAAGAACAGACTAAATTCCTAAGCAGTCATTTTTCACCATTCAGAAATTAGGGGTAAATTGAGACTTGGGTTGTATTTTTGCTTTTGGTTTGTTTTTTTTTTTGGTTGGTTGGTTGGTTTGTTTGTTTTTGAATAGCTGAGACAGCAATACGTACTGAGATAGAGATGCTATCCTGTGTATCCAGTAGAGACGTACGAAGACGGAAAAATGAGAAAAAAATAGTAGAAAAGCCTTGTATCAAAGTATTCCTCTGTTTTCTTCTCCCAACAACCTCAGGTCTGCAGACTGATCCTTCTCCTGGCCATCTCTGGGACCAGAGCAGCAGAACATAACACAGGGATTAGGGCTGAAAACAATCTGTGTACAGAGAGACGCAGGACCTGCGACATCTGTGCTACTCCCAGCTTGCTACTATGGAAACTTCCTAATTCACTGACTCATGGCTGTGGCTGCTGGGGAATACAGCAGCTGGAGCACCCTGGAGAGCCTGTGAAGTGGTGGTGTTTGCTCCAGCTGCGGGTGCTGCAGTCTGCTCTTCTCTAAAGCATCCAATGCAAGTTAGGAACCTGCAAAATCTCCATGGATAATATGAACCCATTATTTTTAAATTTTCTTACACATTGTCATAAATGAACCTCTGACAAAGCATTTGTGAAGGCATGTTCTGCCTGAAATGTAGGAATTACAGATTGTACAAGAGAGATTCTCTAGTGCCCAGGACTGAGTGAGGTTTTCATATGAAGAGTCTGAATGCTATCCTAGGGAGAAACTATTCACCATTTCAGTAAAGGGTGGATTAAGAAGAACTTTTGGGTGTGTTAAAGTCCTTTCAAGCAGAGTGCTTTACACATTGCAAATCACCTGATTTCTCGCCTGGAAAGGCCTTTAATGTGCTTGTTGAGGCTGTTGTCCATTGTGAATAAATCAAAACCACCCAGTGTTTGAAGCACAATTGTAATTGTGTCAGGCATCAAATTTCATTGCTGTTCCATACAACAGCAGACTTCAAGCTCTCCTACAGTGGTGGGAGGGATACACTGTACAGTGAAAGTGTTCATTTCTGCTGATACTAATGCTTTATCAATTACTTGCTCCACTTCATTTTAATCACCTTAGTTTGTTAAACCTAGAACGACGTAGAAGGAGTAATGAAGGAATCCAATTGCTACAGCTCTACTCAGGAAAAAAAAGAGAAATAAGAAAGAAATAGAATTCTGAGCATGTGTGGGTTTTTAAAATAATACTGTGATGACCTGCCTAAGCTAGCAAAACAGTTAAGAGTGACTCTCACTGTATTCCTGCTAAAAAAAGAAGCTGTTCAGAATGAGTAAACATAACCTGGTATGAATTTTGGAGAATAGTTTATTTTTATCAGCCATTTAATTGTGCTAATATTCTAATATGAGTATGGAATAGAATGTGAGTAGGTTGCTTGCTTTCTCTGCATGAAAACTGATAATGATTTAAATTCTTTTCATGATTCAAGCAAAATGCACTGAATGAATACATCCAGAAGTGAGTTAAAATGCATTCTACTTCTCACAAAAGACAGAACTTCTGAAAATTGCATTGCTATGCCAGCAAAACATGTTGTTCTAAAGAAAGTCCGAGAACCAAAAATGGTGTCACCTTCAAAGTTTAAGAGATAACAGTTGATTAGAGCTGAAATCACTGTTAAAAAGAAATTCAGGTCCTGTGCATCCTGATGCCATGAGCAAAAAACCACATACATAAAGTGAACTCCAATAAAATCAATACTGTCAATATTTGTGTTTAGTAGTGAGGGTTTTAACTGTCCATTAGCGCCCAGTCTCACACTGCTGTTTACCAGACTCAGGACCTAAGGTTCCTTCTAGCTGCCCAGTAATTGTGCCAAGACCCAGCACCTGCTGCTCTGTTGTGCAACTGGAGTTTCATTTTGTGTCTCTGTGAACAACTGGAAAGATCCTCTTGTTTTTTACATTGCTATAAGGGTACGTACTCCGTTTCTGAGCCAGAGACAAATTCAGGTTTGCTATCTGCTTTTCTTGCAGCAGTTCTTTGATACTTTTGGGTTTGGTTCTGCAAGTGCCGAAGATATAAATAACACTTCATTGCTGACCTGGAGGTGCTTGTATTGCCTACCTGGATTCTCACTTTGCAGTCCCAAGGACACAAGGTATTTGATGATGGGAATGATGAAGAAGGCCAAACCGTAACCGTATAGTAAAGCAAAACAGAATTAGCTGGTCATTAGCAACCTGGAGCTTCCTGAAATCAACAGGTTTTTTCCTGCTGTCTGAATGGATGTTTTCCCTGACACCAGTGTTGAGGACATCCCCAGACAATAAAGTACAATCCATTAGAGCAGTTCTTTCAGATAAATCAAGAAGAAAGTATTACAAATTTTTTTGCCAGTGGAAAAAACCAGATATTTCTTGATCACCAGCCAAATTTGGGCACCAAAGGAAATTACTATTTTCTTCTTAATACTGCTGAAACCAAGGCTGGATTAAAGTAATTTCTCCAGTTGTCAAAACCTATTTGCTCTTTGTTTTCAATGATCTGCCTTTTCACAATCCAGAGAGCAGGACCACTAACCCACAGAGGTGAACTAACACTGTAAATGTTTCTCCAGTTTGCTTTGCTCTAGCAAAGCAAAGTAAGGGAACAGAGTATCAGCATACTGAGATCAGGTTCATTCCTGTTATCTGTTTCATGTTCTGATTTCAAAGACATCAAGACTGCCTTCATGCGCGGTTAATACAACTCATGTTTGCTGAGTGGTGATGTAGTTTCCTCGTGCCCTGCACCTCCACATAGTAATCACTGTCCCATTAGCACTCAGGGCACATATGTCTGCTAGCCAAGCTGGCAACTGGCCTTGCTTAATAAATTCCCTTCTCAAATTATTTAAGCTTATATGTAGTATCTGTATCAGCATTATCCATGCTTAACTCACACCTGTCCTCTGTGGAATCAGGCTGCATAACTCTCTCTGTGTTGGCAGAGGGAGACAACAATTCACTGTCTGTCTTAAAGAAACAGTTTCCACAGTGCTGTAGCCTGATAGAAAGTGAAATAATATTTGCTTAGGAAAGAAACTTTTCTTTTTTCAAGGAGACAGCTTTTGTTCTGTCAGGAAGATATATATCTAAAACTAGGTGTGCCCTTTCTCCTGCCAGCAGCAAGCTGGAATGGTGTGCTTCCTGATTCTCCATTAGGGACAAAGATATCATCCACATTTGGGCCCCTGGATGCCCTTGCATAACCTCTAGCAGCAGGTGTTGTTCAAGGATTGGGTAAAGGTTATATTCCTTACAGAAACAAGAAAACCAGCAGCTTGTAGGTGTAAGTGTACAGATGTGCTTTAATATTGTGCATGTTTCCTTAATGGCCTTAATTATAACCTAAATTATTTGTAGTGTTCTTGTTGTTATGTTAATGTTCTCATAAGAGACCAAATGCTACTGAGGTTTGTTCACATTGATTTAAATTACTTTTTTTTATACTATGATCCTTTTGCCTAGGGGTAAACTACTGCTGAACATTTTCATGCAATTTTCCTGTGGGAAGAGTAAAGCTATTGGTCTATTTACAGTCTTAGAACATGCTACTCTGAAATGGGGCAGTTTCAGTTGGAGTAGAGGATGAGCACTGGAGGATGACATGGTTTTTTTTCCACGGTACGACACTCTCTACCCTGCCTCCCAACACATGCCTGGCTTGCAGGGTGTTGAGCCTGTTCAGTGTAACCCCACTGGGTACATGGTCCCTGGGGTTCAAAGGACATCCACCAGCAGCCTTGCAAAGCAACAGCCTCTATGTAATCATGACACTGGTTTGAGCCAGTGGGAGAAGAAGATCGCAAAGATGGCAGAAGAAAAATAAAGTGGCAAAGGAAAGGTGAAAATGGAGAAATAGTGTATTTTATGTTCACATTTGCACATTTAACAATTCAGGAATTTGACTGACTGCTTGGTCTCTGCATTACTTTTTCTTTTCAATTAATTTAAAAGTTTGAACACTTTATTACAAGATTCAGTGGCAGGACAACTTTCCAGTGGCTTGATAATGACTGTTTCCCCGGCTAACGAATCTCTCTGTTGTGCTCGGTGGGGCTTATCCCACTGATTCACATATTATCTTACAGGGAGTCAGGTAGCCTCAGGTTATCAATTAATAAAAGATGCTCTGCTTTACTCTCCTCTGCTGTTATGTTTTTGATGTAATTATGAAGCACTTCCTGATCAACTTCTTCATGATCATTCCAGATTCAAATTTCAACCTAAAATGAACAGGAAAAAAAGAAACCCGGGAAAGAAGAGGCAGGCCTGATGGACCTTCACATTTACACAAACAGGGACAACCGTGGGAATAGGATTCACTAGGACTCCTCCCAGCCCTCCTACAGCTTGCTGGCATTATTTCTGCCTTCCTCTGCCTCCCCTCCAATTTGCTCTTATTCTTTCTCTGAAGATAATGTGAGTGGGGAGGCAAGAAGAAGTAAGTGGCATTGAGAAAAGAAAGGGAAGAAGAAAGGGAAAGAAAATAATATGTTACAGCAACAGCCACATTATTGTAAACTTGCTGCTTTCTGAGTTCAGCAAGGCCTCCTCCAGCCTTTCCTTCATTTGCCTTGCCTGCACACTTGAGGCAGTCACCCAAAAGCTCTGCCTGCTGCTGCCAGCTCCTGCTGCAAAGGCGTGAAGGCAGCTCTGAGGGCCAGGGACTGCATGGTTCATGAACTCGAAGAAAAGAGCTTTGCTTGAACCTGCCCTGCCTTAGAGTCACAGAGACCAGGACAGAAAAATAGATGTCAAATCATAGTTTTCATGCGGGTCAGGTGTTGCCAGCTCTGCTGGATGTCTGAGTTATATTTTGCTGTTTTATGACAAAAGTGCTTCAAATGTGTCCCAAAGGTGCAATCTCTATTGAAGCAGACACCGCTCAAATTTTTTGTTAAAATAATTGCTCTTGGCCACATGTTCATGTACTGGCCTGTGTCTCCCCTCACCTTATGGTGGAAGTGCATCACACAAGGCACTTGGAAGAAGACAATTGACCACAAACCATCCTACACAAGCCCTGAATTTGTCCTCCTGCCACAGACAACTATGCAGCAGCTGTTCAGACAAAAGCTCTGCAGAACCCCCCTTCCTCGCACCCCTGATCAGCACAGGCCACAAAACATTCACAGGAGCCTGGGGAAAACTCAGACTTAAAGTATAAGTTTAAAAGCCACAGCTATGCTGTTTTACATGAAAAAAAAATAGATAGAAGATCATGTGGCATTTGTGGGGTGAAAACAAAAAGCCTTAGAAACGGGTCATGCCTTTTTCTTCCTTTAGAAAAAGGCAAAACTAGACCCTGGTAATCTCAATTGAGAGAAAATTGTCTTCAATCTCAAATGTGACAATGGTAAACAAGACACACCAGGCGAACACTTCTGAGGCCTTAATACCAAGGAGAAACTCTGCACTTTGTTTCCTTAGTGCTTCATGAAGGAGCAAAAATCTACCCAAAAGCAAGGTATTCAAGGAAGTATAGATCTAGTCTGGTTCCTTCCATCATAATTACAGCAGCTTAATTAAATAATTCATTATCCTAACCTAAATATGATGCACCTATGTGTGGTAAGCTGCTAGTAACAAAAATTGGAGATGTTGCCTCAGTTAATGTTCAAGTAGGACCAGGGACCCATGTGAAACAGTCTGCAGCTTCTGATTTTCACTAGTCGCATAGCTGTAGCAAAATCTTCAGTTGTATATGACATAATATAATATGTACATTATTCAAATGTGAACAGTTAAGAGAAGCTTCTCTTCTCAGGAGTTCAGGACTACAGAGCATGCTATGCAAGGGCAAGGGACTATGTGAGCTCAAGGGCGATGTCACATCCAGGAGTGCAAAAAAGCACGTACACACTTAAGACAAACTTATGCAAAACATCTGTATCACTGATTTTTTCCTATGTTACAACTTGCATGAAAACCAGCACGGGAGGTAGGACACTTCTCAAGGATGAAGGGCTTTAAACCAATAGGACATTTTTTTGTAACATGTAGAGAAAAAAAGACCGTGACCCAATTAGAAAAATTTGCTCTAGTGAAAAATCTTTATATCCTTTTTGATGGGTTAATCAGGTTGTGTTAAAGCACATGACTCATGCCTGCAGCCAATTTTGGTAATTAATCAGGAAACTCAAGTGAGCAATGCAGGAAATGAAAGCACCAGATGAGGACATGCAGCAATGAAGTCTTGGTTTAGTCCTAACGCATAGGGTTTACCTGTGAACTTCATGGACTGAAAAGCTGTGTATGGTGTAGCAGAAGGAAAGCCTCACTTTGTGTCACCAAATACTTCTTGTAGCCCAGGAAACAGTAAGTAATACATAATTTCATGTAGAAATCATGAGAACTGGTAGGCTGTGGTCTTTGCGGTGTGTGCACCAGGAAAACCAATTTGCATGGATGGGGTTGGCCAGGGGAGCAGTACAAATATGAAGTCCTGCTTCTAAGCGGGTTTTATGTGGCCATGCTGTAATGTTTCCCCACTGAACACAGGGCCATAATTTTTGTGTGTGCCTGCGTGCTGCAAAGCACTTCTCCTGTACTGCTGTTGGCTGTTTATGGCTATCAGTGAGAAGGATGGGAATGAATGATGGGCTCAGCAATAATCTTAAAATGGAGGATAATGTTGCCAGCAAATCTGTCTGAATAGCAGCGCAGATAAGCAGCACCATCGCTTCCTTCGTCTCTTAACCCAGGTTATTCCCACCTCAGGGCCTGGAAACACTAAATTCAACTCAGAGAAGCTCTGCAGGTCCTGATCTTTTGAATGCATTATTTTTATCCTGCTGTGCTTCAAGACTTGTTTTATTTACAACACATTCCCCTCCAGCTACCGTCTGCCCTGTGTTTTTTATTCTTTTCTGGTTCTTTATTTATTTTTTCACTCCAGTCCTTTCCTTGCTTTGACCTTTTATTTTTTTTTTCACACTCATCTCAACCCTTCCTCTCTGGCACTGTCCCATTTTCTTCCTTCCTTTGCTTGTCAGTCATAATCTCCTCACTCCTAACTAAGCTGTTGTACTTCACCACAGCCTTGTTACATCTAGTCACTCAGTCCTCAAAACATCCTGCAATTGGAAGAATTTCCTGTACTAGTCTGTAGGAAGTAAAGCAGATCTGCACATCAGCATTAGGTGGAGGGGGAAGTTTATTATCTAAAACAGACACCAAATTATTTTGTTGCATTAGTATGGACGGTACATAGGCTGTGTTTAGTGCAATGAAATTGGCATAAAGGATGGACCAGCACTGGCCCGTGATTATTTAGTAGATATTAAGCTCTCTGAAACTATTTTGGACCAAAGACTTCTTATCTAGTTGGTGCCTGGCACATCCTGAGGGATGGCAGCCCACAGGCAGCTCTGCTGCAGATATCCTGCCCTGAGGAGGATCCTGTGCTTGGTGGGAGAGCTGAAGAGTAAGTCCACCCTACAGGAGCTGATACCCTGCTAGGCAGTGCCATTATAGTCAGAGTCCTGTGGGTCTAATTTATTTCACTGCAAGAAAACAAAGATTATGGATCAACTTGGTCTAGTGGAGAGTCCATCCCTCATGGTGAGTGGCTTGGATCCAGATGATTTTTAAAGGTCCCTTCCAATCCAAACCATTCTGTAATTCTATTTTTCTATGAACATATGTGTGTTTCTCAAAACCTAAAGATGCAGGAACCTATTCAGCAGCAGTTACACATCTTTCAGCAGAGGTTCAGGGTAAGAATCTTTTCCACAAAGACTTTGCATTGGAAAAAAGCTAATCATACTGAGCAATCGTCATCTGTGAAAATAAAACAAGCACACCCATGAATAGCTACATTTTCTTGATCATTTGATTTGGAACTGAAACAGTACTAAACATATTCAGGACACATTATGAACTATGCTCAATGCTCATCCTTTTTTGATGCACTATCTTATACTTACAAACAGATGTTAGTCTGGACTGGGTAAACCACTAGTTCTGTATTTTACATTACATTTGAGAAGTCTCATAGGCATGCTAAATATCACATATTTTAAAGCTGGGAATTGGGAGAAAAATAATTTGGTGTTTGGGATTTTTTCTTGTCTTTGACTCTTACAGGACCATGGCTAGGAATCCTAGCTCCTAAAAGTATCTTTGGAAAGTAATTGCTGTTGCCTTTGAATATAAGGAATGAAGGGATTCATCTGAGACTGTGATCTCTTTTTTGCCAGAGAAATATTATGGGGGCTTGGAGATATTGTTTGATACCTTGATTCTTCTCACAGGAAACAGCATTGCATGCAGTATCCTGGTTCTCACACATTAAATAACTGCCAGTTTCACCGAATCACAGAATGGGTCAGGCTGGAAGGGACCACAGTGGGTCAGCTGGTCCAACCTCCCTGCTCAAGCAGGGTCATCCCAGAGCACACTGCACAGGATTGGATCCAAATGGTTCTTGAATATCTTGAACATCTTGAACATCCACCACCTTGCTGGGCAATCTGCTCCAGTGAGCAGTCCCTGGCTACTTGCATTCATGGGCACAAGGGCACTGCTGGCTCACGGGCAGCTTGTTGCCCACCAGGACTCAAACGTCCTTCTGCATTGAGCTGCTTCCCAGCAGGTTGGCCCACACCACCACACACCACCACCTGTGCTGGTGCCTGGGGTTATTATATGTGCAGGACCCTGCACATTTGCCTTTGCTGAAATTCAGAAGGTTCTTCTCTGTCATCTCTCCAACCTGTCAAGGTCCTTCTGAAGGGCTGCACAGCCCCCTGGGGGATTGGCCACTCCTCCCAGCTCTGTGTCATCAATGACCTTGCTGAGGAGGCCTCTGCTCCTTCATCCAAGTCATTGATGGGTAAGTTAAACAGTACTGGGCCCAGTATTGAACCTTGGGGGATGCCACTTGTGACAGGCCTCCAACCAGACCCTGTGCCACTGATTGTGACCATCTGGGATCTGCCAGTTCTCAATCCACCTCACTGTCCACTCATCCAGCGCTTCCTGAGTTTGTTTATGAGGACATTATGATATTGTGTTTCACTGTTTGTTAATCCATATGACTTACATCTACATGGTTGTTCGAAGGTGTATGTTTTATGATACTGATGGTAACTGACTGATCAGCAATGGGGTAGTAGGGACGGTCTGATTGAGTGGGAGTTACCATGTCTGTGGTGGAAATCACTGGAAAATATTTTGGGTGATGGAGGTGTTTGCTCTGTGCTAGATGTTCACTGAAGGATTATTAGTTCATGTTATTTGCAATATAGACTTCTGTGTTTGGCTGAGGAAGACGTTGCATGTTAAGGATCAGCTTGGAGATGATGTAAAGAGGATGAAAGCACAGCACAGGAACATATGAGCTTACAGAGAAGAGAAGAGAAGAGAAGAGAAGAGAAGAGAAGAGAAGAGAAGAGAAGAGAAGAGAAGAGAAGAGAAGAGAAGAGAAGAGAAGAGAAGAGAAATAAGTGGCAAAATGGAATAAAAAATTTCCGCGAAAAGGTGATTGTCCTCTGACTCCTGATATTAAAGAGATACAAAACACCTTCAAAAGATGTTCCTGGGAAATAGGATTAATAAGTCTCTTGGATTCTAGGAGCCATGAGATTAATAGAGGTACAGGTTTTATGGCACATAATAGTTTCCCAATCTCAGTTAAACTCTTGATGCTCCATAAATAAATTGTTCTTGTTCTTTTAAAGATAGCTCCAATGAGGATGAGAGATACTAAATGACTGAATATTGCTTACAGTTCTGTTTACTAAGAGCTGTTCCTCTATATTGCTTTCTTTAGAATAGAACAATCTGTGCTGAAGCTTCTGATATTGCACACAGGTTAAATGATTAAATGTAAAAAAAATACATTTTTTATAATAAATTTAGCTCTTATTTAAAGAAAGCATTAAAATAAAATAGAAAAAGTAGGAAGGTATTTCCTTAATTACTGAGCATTTTTATCTCCTATATCTTTATCTATAGTTGATTTGAGAAAGCAGAGTTAATTTAACCTGATTCAGCTATTCCACTGAGTTTTAGAAAGTAATGAAAGTTCGAAAAAGGCTAGATATGACTTTTTTTATGAGGCATCTTATGTAATGTAAGATTCAGTACAGCATATTTATTTTCATATGCTTCAGTGCATTATATTAGGAATTAGTCTAATGTTCTGCCTTTAAATGGTTGTCTTCCTAATTAATTAAAAATCATGAAATATTTTGAAAAGATTTAAAGATGCTCCTCTCAGATGCAGCTATAGGAATATTTTCTCTCTGTATACAGAGTAGAATGGATTTCAGAAACTTTTAAAATATTGATTTTTCATGGTTTCAAATTAATTTTATCTGTAGAATTAACAAGTTTAATAAATTGATGTTAAAAACCACCAGATGTAATGAAATATACAAAACCTGGTGCAAGTATCATTTCAACAAATAAATTGATTCATGATAATTGAGTTGCCTTTCAAGAGCACTAGAAATGGGCTTTTGAGAACAGAGGAGAAAAAAATTTCTCTTAAAGGAAAAAGGTTTTCTAAGAAGCTGAAACAAAACCTTCTTCCTTGTTTTTTTTCTGAAGATTATTTCTTATGCCAGGGTATATAAATGTGGTCATTCTCTTCAACTACACTTGTTTACTTAATATTACCATCAGAGTAGCTTTAGTTCATGCAGAGCTGCTTAGTAAATCAAGCAAATAAAACCTTCTGTGGCTTTTCGTTTCTATAAATAGATAAAAATAATAAAGTAATTTATCTGCCTTTCACAGCTAATTTCGCATTCAACTCATGTGCAAGATTTAGCATATCATTTCAATCTACTCTGTACAAAACTATTTTTGAGATCAATGAGCGGATTTGGTCTCAGATAACCAGATATAAATTTAGAGAACATACTTTGGTTTGTAGTTCTTATGTCAGTGTGTATGTTGACAAAGCTTGTGCTGACCATGTGTCTGTCTTCCTGACATTTTGAAGCATGTACTTCCAGATTTAGTTTTCATGTGCATGTGTTTCAGAGTAGAAAACAGCTAACAGTGCCACCTAAATAAAGTTGGCACATTTTACTTTTATCTCATGAACTGAAAAGCTTTGTGCTTTCTGTAGGACAGTACTGGAGCCTGACCTTCATCCATATGCCTGAGGCATCAGCATCATGCCACGGTGGCCTGAACTCTATGGAGCTTGGTAGTACTGTGGTGAATGGGCATTGGTCCAGAGCAAAATGATGGATCAACAACTTCCAGGGTGGTTTTCGCAGATGGGGTCACCAGGACACAGAAATGCCTTGATTAACCCCCTGATCTGTGGATATTGAGCATGAGGAGAATTGATAACATACCAGCATCAAGGAATGCATAAGCTCATGTAGAAGCTTGTGTGATGTGCTGCACGATTTTGACGTGATGCTCTGGAGGGCCGGTGCAGATCAGGCTTGTTAAGATGGAGAGTCACAGTCATATTGTCTGTTTTTGCTTGTGTTTTCAGGAATAAATTTGACTCTTGGTTGTGGTAGCACCGACAGAGCTAATAGAAACCACAGTACAAAATGGGCTCTGGCACTGTTTTCCTGCTGCAGCATGAAGACAAATGACAGTATCATGAAACCTCCTCATAAAACATTTTGTGTTCAGTTATGTTTCCTTCTGGTCTCTATCCCATCAGTGAAACAAAAGGCTTAAAATGTAGCAGAGGCCTGAAAAGATATCGTCATGTTAAAAAACAGGGTTGCTTCCAAAATCTTAATAAAAATTATACTAAATAATCTGTAAATAATTTTTGGCTTTTTTAAAGATGAGGAAATGTTATAATTGTCTTGTATTAAAAAATGTATTTACTTAGGTTGGGGGAAAAAAAACCCAAAACAAACCACAAGCCTTACTTGAATAATTTAATTAGATTTTGGTGAAGAGTCTTTTTAAGAAAATATTCTTCCTTCCTTCTTGTCGTATCAGATTTTGTTATTACAAAAACCAATAACAGAAAAACCCCAGCAACTGAAAAAAGGAACAAAATGACCTAGAGGAAAATGTTGTGGAGCCAAGGGTAGGCAATTTAAGATAGATAAAAGATATCTAGTTTTACACTATCTCATGGCTGATTGGTAAATAACAAAGCCATTTAAAAGCCAAAGATGAAAATGGTTCACAAGTTAATGGGTAGCTCAAAATAACTTCTGTGAAGCAAACTGAGGGAAAAACTGTTTGATATTTTCTTTCTCATAGCCTTTTCCTGGCAAAGAGAAATAATTTACTTGATGGTCAATACTTCCAGTTTTTGCAAGGCTAAAGGAGTATCTGTGTTTTCAAGGGAGCAGAGGCTTTTGTATTTCATTCAGTAGCAGAGAATATTTGCCAGAACTCGGCTCACAGGCCATGGGGTAACATGGCAGCCAGGATCCAAGCCTGTCAGTCGTTTGCAGAAAGTTATTTTCTGATTTTATTGACGTACAAATTATGGTTTGAGACAAACCTACCCAACTATTTTTTCCAAATTACCTTCACTATTTCAATAGCTTTAGCAACTGTCAAATAGAGTTTCATAGACCTTGTTCATTTGGACCCATTTGAGTGACAAATTACTGAATTCTGCTAATGCCATAAAAATTTATGACTGCTTTCAATACTTCAGCAGCTATCGATCCAATAAAATTTTTATTATGCTGCAGAAAGAAATTACCTTTGTAATGATCTTACTGCATAACCAGTATGTATTGCAGAATATGTGGAAAGGGTGGGCAAGAAAGTCTCTTTTAAAGGAATTATTTTTATGCAATCCAGCAAGAAACCATCCATTCAGTGAAGTACTGATGATATTTAGATCTGCAGAAAGCTGGCAATAGAGTCTTTGGCAGCTTATTAACCCTTTGATTTCTGACAAAGAGGAAAACTTGTAAAACTGCCTATGATGGTTTAGTTTTCTTTGCTGAAGGTCTGTAAAACCTGCTGTGGCTTTGGGAGATTCAGTAGGGTTTCTGAAACAGGTGAAGTAACACAAGCAGCAAACTGTCAGTCCTGTTCAGGCTGGATCTTTTTATGTATGCTCACAGAGATACTGATGAGCACAACATAAATCCCTGTATAGGCAGGAACAGAAATGTTCCTGTATAACCATCTGTTTTTTCATCCTCTTATCTTATTTTGAACTTAAAGACTTTAAAAAAATATGGTAAGTTGGATTGAAAAAAACCAGCAAGCCTTAAGTGGTTTTATTTTTTTGGAGGTCAGTTTTAGAGTGTTTTCTTCTTAATAGTTGTATGGTCAGGTATTATCACATTAACATACTCTGGGAAAACTGCATGCTATCCTGAATCTGAGATCTACCTGAGACCTCAGAAAACAAAACCATAAGATCATTGTGTTTGCAAAGTTTGTCCCTAAGGACCTTAGATCAATAGACATTTGGAATAATAAGGATGAGCTGCTATTTTCCTTTGATGTGGACTAAAGAAATAAGAGCAAGAGCAAGATATACAATGGGACACTAGTAAAAGCAAATACATTTGACATGCTCCCAAACTCAAGAGAATGCAAAATTTGCTTTCTCCACTGTTTGAGATTGGGAGAGAAAGTTTGCAAGAGTTTCGTTATTCTGTGACTGCAGAGAGCAGAAATGATATTACTGGATACCATGGAAAAGGAAGGGCCAGCATGAAGGTTATATTAGGAGTTTCCTACATCAGCCTGAATATTCATTTTCCATCACATTATACTACTATAGGCTGAGACTATTTAATATAGATATGCCAAGTAGTGAATTTCTTAGACACAGAAGTATTACTAACACCTTTGTTCCCTGAGTTTTCAAATTCATTTCTGTAACCTTTTCCTTTGTGGCCTTCTTACTATAAATCCATGGAGTCCTTAAAAAAGCTGGATTTGCTGTAGGAAGAATTTTGTAGAACTCAGTTTTTTCATCCCCATGCTACAGCTTTTTGAGCTCACCATTTGTACAGTTGCAATTAATCTCTTTTCTTGTCTGGCTTCAACATAGCTGTGGCACAGCAACATTAGCAAAAAGGCCCTGTGGGCTCCCTATTATTAACTTCATCTTTTGTACCAATACCATGATTAGCTTTGCATCTGCCATTAATGACACAGATAAAAAATGCAGTCATTTTTACAAAACATTCTAATTTCACAGGCCCATGGGAATTTATTTCCTTATTATTCCTTTTGTTTCAGTAGTGTTTTCTGTCAGATCTGTGGATTTAGTGTGGGAAAATACCTTTGGCTGTCAATTGTTTGTCATTTGTGACTACATCAACTAAAAGACAAAGCTAGCTAATTTTCCTTAGGAAGCAACTGAAAGGGAAACACTGTCAAATTCCATCTGTCTTCAGTTCAGCTGGAAAGAGCAGAAACACCTGCCTGGAGGGATGAAGCTGTGCAGCTCTCTGAAGCCACAGGACTGGAGTGCTCTTTCTCAGATGCCCAAAAACTGTCAGGTGTAATTGGAAGAGACCTTTTCAAGGCTTCAGAACATGACATCATGGTACTGTATGTGAAACTAGTGAAAATTCAGGTGATCTTTATGTAAAAAGAATTATGCCAAGAAATACCATAAAATAAAATTGCTTCATGTTTAAGCACACATGTTGTCTGGATACAATTTTCCAGAGCAGGACACTTCATTTTGAAGAGAATACAACATCCTTTTGTAGGGGAAGTTATAACTCATGATATTTGCCATTCCTTTCTGACTTTCACTGTTTCTTTAACAGATTGAATCTCTGCATCTTGCATTTAAAATGTAATAAATAATTTTTGCAGTTAGGTGAAGCAGATGCAATGTATTCATATTCAATCAAAGCTTCATCTCACTGTCAGCATTCATCTATATATTTTTAGAACATGTAATATTTCAAGAGGTAACAGCTGGGCTTTGTTCGTTTTGAGTTGTGGACCAGTTGTAAAGGAAGGAGCAGTCTTAAAATTCTGTTCACAGAAACCTCCTGTGGATCTCCAGAGATGGGAGAGCCCCCAGCAAGTTGCTCTCTGTCTCCACTCTCCCACGTCCAAGCGTAAGGGTCTGTCAAGAACAGGGACAGGACTTGTCCCAAGTCCAAGGCTGCATTCCCAGCTGACCTCTTAATGGAGACTAATGGTTCTTTCTCATCCCAGCAATTATAGAAAGCCTTGACACCATTTTCTTTCTGAACTGTTCATTGCTGTTCATTTCTTTCTGTTCATTGCTGAACTCTGCTGTATTAAAAATTTCAAGAAGGTGAGAATGGCTTATGGTGAGAACAACCGAAGCTTCCTTCAGCTATGGAAATCTGTGAGTGTCTGTGGCTGGCTTGCCCCAGGGACTGTTCCACCGATTCTTGACATGAATGCTGAGAGGCAAAAGACAAAAAATGAAGGAAGTGAAAAGAAACAGTCATGGAACACTTAAAAAGTATGAAAAAAAAATAGGATATGTGGCAGTGGGTTCACAAACAGGTGAAATGCATACAAAGTGATGCAGACTTGAGAGAGGTTTCCTTCAAATTGAAGGGTTTGCACAGAATAAACAGGAGTCTTCTCTCTCCCCCAAAGCAAGATATTCAGAAGAAACTGAGAAATTGATATCTAGGATGATGATGAACCAAATAATGTCTCCCCATACATCTCTGATAAGCACCTGGGATAATTTGAAAAGCTGAATGAAATTATTCAACATATTATTATAGACGTACAAAAACTGTAACTCTTTTCTACAGCACTGATGGAAAGCAGACAACCCAAACATCTCTTGATGTTTGTACTTCATAAAGTAGTGCTTACATATTTCTCTAGCCACAGTCCAGCAGCAGGGATGGGCTAATAGCCTGAGACAACATGGACAAACTGTGCATTGCCTTCTAAGCTACTGAAGACATTTGAAAAGTTCTCTGCATGTTTGTATTTCTCTTCAAATTCATTCTGAACTCAGACAGATCCATTATTTTTTCTTTTTGCAAAAAGTATTATCAGTCTTGCCAGAAGCAAGTCAGACTTTTCCATGATTAATCTCCTCAGCCTTTCTTCTCTTAGGCACCAAACACTCTTGTATTTGGCCCTGGAACACCCTTTCTCATTCTGAATGCACCAAAAAGATATGCATTGCTGATGGTTTGCTTAGAGGAAGATGGATTTCACTCTCATGCCACAGAAGTGTCGTGAGATCCCATCATGAAAAAATTACCTGCTTTTGCACCTCTAATGTCAGGCTCAGGCATCTGAACTTTCATCCAGTGAAGGTGCACCCCATGGCTAAAAGAGCCACCTCCACCATCTCCAGATTTGGTAACAGCCCAGGAGAGAAGATGGTGGTACCTTTTGAGGGCCCAGCTCTGCAGCCAGCTGATGTCCCAGGCTGTGGGAGAGTTCAAGAACCTGAATAAAGAGGCACACGAGACTCAGCCCCAGGTGAGAAGCAGAGACAATTTCTTCAGCCTCCTCAGGTGGGGGTGTTATATGGAGTGACACAGCTATGGGCCAAAGGCATCTCCTCCCTTTGATGAGGCTGCACATTATTGCTGTCCCTCCGTCTGAAGGAGAGCTCATGGTCAGACACCAAGGCCAGCAAGCTGGAGCACTTATTACACTTGCGGGCTTATATTTGTGTGAGGTGGATCTGCCATCACAGGTTTTATGCCACAGAAAGTAGACATAGTCAGAGAACAACTGTTCCACACTGGGATACATGCTTTATCCCTTGTTGTGATTCCCTCGTGGAATATGACTGAAAGTGTGTGCAGCTCTGTAATACAGAAGTCAGGACTGCCATTTTTGTGCTGGCAGGATGAACACATTCCTGCAGAAAGGACACCATCTAGTATCAACGCTCCACAGTCAGAAGACTGCAAATTCCCACCTGCAGTGGGTGGGCATTGCAACAAACAGGGAAGTAAAACAGAAGGGCAGGGAATTGAGGGAAGGACAGGGCTCCTACGGTAAGAATATCCCACAGAATACCAAAGCTGGGCTTTTTGAAATAAGCTACCAAAAATTTCTGGAAGGAGAGGGAAAATATAATAACTCTTTCATTTATTCTTTACTTGAGTAAAATCTCTGAGGAAACATGTTATTATCATTTGAAATTATGAGAGTATTATAAATTATATTATAAATCATTCATTTAAGTCAATATGTTTCTTTTACCGCTGTGTGCAGATACATAGGAAGGCATTTTGAGCAGCACTAAAAATAAGTAAGGGAGAAAGAGCAAGAAAGTGAAATGAATGTAATTCTACCACTGACATGGTCAATATTTTATTATGGCTTCATAAATCTAACTGTCCAAAACTGTCCTTGGTAAAAAAGTGAAACAAATTACTGTCGTCAAATTCCCTGTAGGTGTTAATGTGTGACATTACTGTGGTCTCCACTCTCTGCACAGTATTGAATCATTCAACTGGAAATGCAACATTACTTTCTTACTTTGCTGCTGACAGGGATTATTGTTTGCCCAGTCAGAATCTGGCAAAATAAAGGGGCTAGAGGAACACCGTATCTCAGTGCTGTTTCTGAAACAAAATTCTGCAGCCACCATCAAGAAAGACCAGACTGAACCTGCTATGTTAGCAAATCTCAGCCTTAACTTACTGATGCAAAGACTTTGTTTGCTTTTTCGATTGCATTATAGAAGCCTACCTAATTTTATATTTTTTACTCATTTTTCTCTCTTCCCATGCTAAGAATTTATGCTCTAACAAACCAGTTGAGAACAACAACTTGCAAAGTTCTTGGCATATTTTTGACGTTGTCCTTCTGGATGGTAATTCATTTTTCAGAGAGAGATCTTAGTTTGTAAAACCAATTAAGTATGTGACCAATTTATTGTGATTAAAGATGAGTGAACATCTGGGGACTCATTTTTTACAGGAGCAGAAAGTACCTGATGGAACATGATGACAAGTCCTAGCTGGAACAAATGACAAACTCTGGAGGGGATTGCAGTTTAAAAAAAGAATATTACAGATTTGCTCAAGTGCATTCATAAAAACACAAAGGTAGTTCTTGGGCTTACAGCAAGATTCAGAGTTTGCTGCCTGGCTGCAGCTCAGGAACGTCACGGAGACAACCTACTCTCTTTTCCAAAAAAAGTGAGATCTTTTGTCAAGGCCATGTAATGTGTAATGACAAATCCGTTTAGAAGGTGCATCAGTCTTGAATAGCATCATGAGAAATTAAACAAATCCTGAAAAAAAGAAATCATAATTTGTTTAAAAATATCCATGAATGACACTAATCTAAATAGTCTCTTTCACTTGTTTGTTTAAATCAGTGGTCGTATTAGTGTGTTCAGGACAAATGCCTGTACTCATGGATTTGTACCGCCTAAATGCTGTAGACATGGGCTAGTTACTACCTTTTACTGATAGTTACCACAATGAGGAAGAAATCGAATCTTTGGATGGTGATCCAGATCTCCAGTCCTCGTCCTGGTGTCACTTTCACTGGTTACTCCAGTGAAGGTTAAGCCTTATGGTGAAGGGGGCTGCAGAACAATGTACGGCTGTATCAGCGGCTGTAAGAGAAGATAAGCATCAAAGAAAAATCCCCAGGTCTATTAATCAAATTTATTGAATGTTCTGAAAATACTTTTTCCTTACGAATTTCCTGAAACAGAAGTAAATAGTAAGAAAACATTTTCATGAGTCACTCAAATAATAGCCAGACTATTTTTCTCTAATGACACAGCAACATTAAGATCAGCCTGACCTGGGAACATTTTATTTTTTAATTAAAAGGGGCATCAGTTGTGAATTCTTCCTTGCTGAATATGATTTAGCCAAAATTCTTTCTATAGAGAGTAAATTTAACTTGTTAAATGTCACTCTATCTAAGACCTTTGGCTATGACAGCCATATTATAGCAAAAGCCAGTATAACTCATACTGATGTTATTTTGTCATTCTAAGCAACAGCTTTCTAAAGAGAATGAAGGACTTTCATTTAGCTACAAAGAAAAAGTGTTCCAGCTTGGTAGGGACTGAGTAGAAAAGCGTCTTCAATTCATTAAGCTCTGCTGAATATTAAAGCTATTTTTCACTGCATTCTTAAAAAATAGCTTGTTTGTTCTCAGATGATTGCACATTCTCCTTCCATTTTTAGCAATTATTCACTAAAGTCCTGCAACAATGAAGGGAGGCCGAGGATTATACTGAATTATACTATTTGCTTTGTAGGTTTTACATGCACACATGGAAACACGTGCATTTATAGAAAATGTTCCATGGACTCCAGGTACCCAGCAGAAGGAAAGCTCTTATTTCCAGTTCTGGTCTGAGAGTGCTCACTCACCCCTAACTGGCCATCTATTGAAGCAGAGGATCTCTGAGCTCACAGTAGGACAGAAAAGATGATGATGCTTGCTGTTCTTTTTATTTAAATGCACAGTGATTGGAGGTTACCTGCAGCACTTCAGTGACTGAATCAAGACTGGGTAAAATGAAAACACAAATAAAAATTCTTAAATACTAAGCAATTGCAAAACACTTTTGTAATCAAGTACTTTTTCTGCATGGATTCTATAAAACATAGCATGCTCATGCCTTTGTCTATTTATATATTCTCTGATGATAGATTCCAAACCCACCACTTTGCTGTAACTATAATGAGGAATGATGATCCACTGGTGAAAATAGCCTTGATTCAGTCTGCACTGCAATAGGTAAGAACATGTCAAGGGCAAGGCATCAGTATGCTGTTTACCAAGATCTTTGGAGTCAATTTCTGCAATGTACTGGGTGATTTTGGGCATATTATTGAGTCTCAGTTGTCCTTTCACCAAACAGCTAAGAATAGCTTTTGCTATAAAAAGATAGGATTTTTACCATTCAGTATTCCCAGCTTGCTCTNAAAAAAAAAAAAAAAGGGTGAGAAAAAAATCCCCTACTGCTATGAAAATCAGTGGTCTCAGCTTTCTTTGGAAGAGTTGAGTGCTGAGCATCTCTTGAGTTGGGATGGCATGCCAGCCCCCTGATGGCAGAGGCTGAGCTCCCCTGAGCTTAGGCCACAGAAAACAACAGACATTTGTGCTGGTCCCTCCCAGAGACCTGCACCCTCTTTTAGTGCTCTGCAACAGAGCTCAGTGGGGACTTTCCTGTAGGCATGCCATCAGAGCCTGAAAATTCCCCAGACCCACAGAAACTTTTCAAAGCCAGACTGCAAGTGTGTGCCCAACATCGGAAATCAGAACTTGATCTCAGAGCTTTGAATTCATAGGGCTTTTTGCAGCAAATTTAACTTTACACGAACCAAGTGCACTGCTCTCCAGTTTTGATATGTTCTTTTGAAGATATCTGATAGTGCAGGGGAATGTAAATCATTCATGGGGAACTAAAAATATTGATGATACGTTGTGATGTTTCCCCCTTGGTCTCAGATGTTTATCAGCTATAAAGTTCTCTTGGCTCCTCTTGAGGATTTTAAATTTAAAATAAGCAAGTGAAATCCAGTCAAAATTTCCTTAAGGACATACCTGCTTTTCCCAAATGAAAAGGTAACATCCAAAGCATGAATAATCTGTTTTACTAAATTAATATGCAGCAATGAGCTCTAGGTTTGGGCTTTGACTTCAGCTTAATTATCTGGTAGCATTTCAGAGATCATTTATTCCACTAGAATCTCTTCTCCAGACATTATATAACTGCATTTCAAGGACTGTTCTCTGCTTTCAGGTTAATACCAGTGTATCTGAGAGCAATTTTCTTCACTGGGCTGACTTCTGATTTACCTCAATATAACACCAAAAATAGAATGTTGCCTCTATGTACATGAGACTTATGTCTTTTCTTTCTCATATTTTGGTGATATAACACTTAAAGGTACACCAAGTAGATATCTGGGGAATAGCTGGAGAGCTGTGCTGCCTGGGAAATATATATATATTTTATAAATTGCAAGTGCCTTTTTCTGCTGCATAAAACTTGCTGGCAAATACATTTATTTCATTCTAAGCTACTCTTGTCCCAGAAACTGTTAATAAAATAATTTCATTTCTCAATGGCAATACATACAACAGCTTTATACCACAGGGTGGCTCACTTGGTCAGAAAAGAAAATTCATGCCCACTCTGGCTGTACAAGGCATCTCCTCTGCTTTTACATCTGACCCAACAGACTGTGGAAGAAGAGTGACAGGAGGGTTTCTCAGATTTTTTAACCTCCTCAGCTTCTGATCATAACCACCAACATGGTCAGATGTGCAGCTATCCCTAAACTTTGCTTGAGGAGATGATTTCCAAACAGCTTTGGCATTGCTGCAGTGAGTTGTTCAGGGCTATTCCCAGACAGAGGCACAGCTGTCAGTCTGGTGGATCTCTGTTGGTTTGAGCAGCGAGTAGCCTATGATCACAGCATTCATCTCACACAGGTCTGGGTGCAGCCCATCCTTTTTATGCTCAAACATAAGTCCTACAGTATTGTGTCCTTGTAGTCCTGCAGTACAGTCGCACCCTGCTGTTCAAAAGCACCTTTATGCACCCTCTTCCTCTTCTTTAAATTTAGGTATCTTGTCTGGCAATTTTACTTCTATAACACAGTTCTTCCTAAGGAACAGAAAAATTATGTGGCACTGAGGAAGTACATTTGAACTCTTCACAACCTTCTGCAAACACTCCCAGGGCAGTACCTGACAAACCATCCCATGAGACTGGACTCACGCATCAGTTTTAAAGTATATCATAGGTTCATGTCGTAGATTGGAAGGGAAGGGACCTTGAAGATCACATAGTTCTAAACTCCCTGTCAAGGACAGGAACACCCTCCACTAGACCAGGTTGCTTAGAGCTTCATCTGACCTAGCCTTAAACATTTCCAGGGATGGGGCATGCATTACTTCTCTTGAAAACATTTTCCAGTGCCTCATTATAATTTTAACTTCTGACAGAGGCATGCTTTTCCATTAAAAATACCCAAGTCCACCAGGTCCTTCTCCAGCACGATCCAGACTATGTTTCTGAAAGAAAATTTAATCTTTCTTCTTGTTTCTGTTTTGGTTCTGCCCTCCGCCTTGCTTTATGACTTTCTCTGTCTCCTGATTTGCCTCTGGTGCTGGTCTAGCCCAGGGACGGATGGGTTCCTGAAGCTATTTACCAAAGTTTTGTGTAGATCTCCACAGGAAAGGAAGAGAAAACAAAGATAAAAAATGAAGGGGAATGACAAAATAAAAGAGAACACAATGTTTTTTTCTTCCATCCTTTGTAAGAATTTTCTCTTCCCAAATGACATTTCCTCCTGCAGGTGTTATGTTTCAATATATTCAGAAAAGAGAAGACAGAGGAGAATAACAAACAACACAGCTTCATCTTAGCAAAATGAATGGAAAATCATTCAACATTTATAAGGAGTGTAAGAGAGAAGGGGGAGCAAAGGATAATGAAGCCAAAATACCCAAAATATAAATGTTCTGCAGTAGTTCGTGACTAAATCTTGTTTTGCTGATCTAATTTGATATAATCAAAGTCCTCCCAAGCCTGCACACATGAATCAAAGTGCCAGTTTTCCTTCCTAGAGGTGAGTGCTTTAGTCCAGCTAATCAAATTCGTCCGAAACTCTCGAAACACATCAGCTGCTCATTGTTCAAGGGTCAGGATTTTTTCATCCCGGGTCTAGCACATGGTGGGTAGGAGCTGGCCTGAGTCACTGACCTGCCCTTTTGGAGCTCTTGGAGTCACAGCAGTGAGATTAGGGCCTGCAAGAGGAGCTCAGCAAAGCTCCAATCCTACTTACCTGTACACGATGGGAGACAGCTACTTACTGAATTCAGCAATAATTTCTACCCCTTCTTCCAAATGGATGAATCAGCATTCATGCTCAGATTAAAGAAATGACTACTGGAAAAACATACAGTAGAAAAATGAATTCTTTTATTGGAAGTCAAACTTCAAGAGAAGCCCATCACTTCAGCTTATGGAAATTTGCCCTCATTTTTTAGTCGACTTTTTAATGGCCATTTCTTACCCCTAGAGATTAGGCTTTCACCATAGACTCTGCATGTCACTGCCTTATGACTAATGTTTCGTAAAAGAGCATGTGATTTAATCTGTGCCATCTGGACTGAAAGTCTAAGCACAGTGGGCTTTAAATTTTTTTGTTACATACTGAAGATGGATATTCAGCAGCCTGAACAGTATTTCTAGTGTAATATTCATGCAATATTCATAAGTAATAACCACAATGGTTTATTAAGTTTCTGAGGGAAGAAGAAGAAATAGTACATGTAATTAATCTGATCATGTTATCATGGTCATTTTTTGTATTTGCTGATTAGCTCAGGACAGCACCCTGTAAAGAAAACTGCCAGTTGCTCTTGTAGATAAACAGACAAGATGCAGATGCTCCTGGCCTACAGGTTCACAAGCCAGTCATAAAAAAACGCAGTAGGAGAAGTGTGAAGCTTTGCAATGTGTGCTTTTTTAGCTACAGGAGAGTTTGAAATCCAACTTTAAACTCATGCCTGCTCAACTTGCTTCCTGGGATTGAGTCATGATTCATCATAACTGTAACACTTCCAATCAACAAAAGAGAGCTTTCATAGTTGAGGGAACAGCATTTTGTTATCTCTATCCATCTGTGCTTTGACTACAGGATTCTTTCTGCTTTGGCTTCCCAATTTTATATTTCATCTGTATTATATTCTATCTATTCCATCCACTGAAGGATAAGCCAATATTTCTTGTGATGTTGAAAATCTCAGGAAATATTTTTTTTTTTCCCCAAAGAAGATATATTATAAAAACTGGTGTTTTTTGGAGCATTGGCTTTGGTTGTTGTACTGAAAGATTCATGTTTTGAAAAGAGTCCTGTTTATAAAGTCTGAATTGATCAGTCACCTTTATCAAGGTCCCTTTACATCCAAAATCTCTGTGCAGCTCAAGCTGATAAAATGTGGTCAGATAGGGATGCTAGCCTCTGTGTATTTATTTTTATCTGGATATGATCCGTGAAACTGCACTTTATCCCATTTGACTTCTTCTATAACTGATTGAAAGAATTTCTTGAAATAGCTTATCAGGCCAATGAGCAGAAATAAGCAGTGTAGCTTGTGTAAAAGCTTTTCTTTTCAACTTTCTTATATTCATTTATTTTTATACGTAAAAGGATGGACAGAAGAAATCTAATGAAGTAAGACAATGATGTGGGTTTTTTTTTAAATAAAAGGCTATGCAATCATGAGTAACATTACTTTGTTTTGATGTTTTATGGCCTTCAAAGTCTCCAAAGTCTTCCTTTGAGACCTGAAGTCCATCCAAATAAATAAAATAAACCCACTTTTTATTTTGT
>VZTG01001419.1:643100-853056 GCA_013397845.1 Melanocharis versteri | reverse complement strand
TTTTTTTTTTTTTTTTTAGTAGAACACAAGTAGAATAAATATATTCAATTTGTACAGGCTGTACAATCTTAATTTATTAAGAGAGAGGTTTTACTCATAGACGATTTTTTTTTCAGTGACCAATGACTGCTTTTGGCATCACTTTGGAGCTTTGTAATTTCCAGACTAAGACAAAACTGGACTTTGTTTTCATCTCGGAGATAGTCTTCAGTTGTTTTAGAAATTGTACTCCAAACTGTTAGTTTCTGTGAGAAAAAAAATGGTCTTTTTCAAATGGTAGAAGAAAAGTTAATTTTCCTCTTTTTTAAAAAAATTATTTTAGTGTTGTTTTTGGTTTTGTTTTTAATAGATTTCTATCTGTATCTGACACTATCAAACAGTCTGAAAGCAGGTTTACCTGTAAGGGAGGTTTGATTAAAGCTGAGGGGAATCTGTTACATGTATGAACATAAAAACCTTTAATTTAAACATATCATAGAATCATAGAATGGTTTGTGTTGGAAAAGATCTTAATGATTATCAAGTTCCAGCTCCCTGCAGGGACACCAGCTATGCCTTGAACACTTCCGGGGTGGGGGGCATCCACAACTTCTCAGTGTCTCACCACCCTCACAGTAAACAATTTCTTCCTAATAGCTAATATAAAATTACCTTCTTCCTGTCTGAAGCCATTCCCCCTTGTCCTATCATTACACACTCTTGTAAAAATTTCCTCTCCACTTCTCTTGTAGAACTCCTTCAGGTACTGAAAGGCTTCAATAAGGTCATCCCAGAACCTTCGATTCTCCAGGCTAAAGAGCCCCAACTCTCTCAGCCTTTCCTCTCGAGAGAGGTGTTCCAGCCATCTAATAACATTTGTAGCCAAAAGATTCATGAATGTGAGGTGAGAAAACCTGGTCTTTCTCTGTGGATTGAACTGGTGTTCTGCATTATCATAAACAAAATGTTTTTCAAAGTTTTCACCTTTAGTTGAGCTCAGAATCTGACAAATGCTTACTGTAAAAGATCTGTATGAAAAATATTATAAAGGAAGGAACCAAATGGGACATAGTGTTGGGAAGATATCGGGAGGTCAGACTTACCTTCTGTCTTGAGCAATGCTGCTAAAAAGCAGGGAAATATCTATTGAATCGGTTCGTTTGTTCTGTGAGATTTCTGTGGCAGTAGGAAAAAGGTCCCAAAATGATGCAGGAATAGGATGCTTGGCATTTGAGGTCCTCAGCTCCATTGACTATGATGAATTGGTTTAGAACAATGGAGTGAAAAAAACACAAGACTAAATTAGATTAAGAGTTGCTGCATGTTTTTGAAGCAAGATTACTTTATGTGACCTGAGAAATCTAAGCAGAAATAATTAGAGTTTTGTTAAGAGCTAGTGTTTAATTACGGCTGACAAGAATTTAATTATTTAATCAAATAAGGTTTTATTACTAATGCATCTATCTTTAGAACACCATGACAGAAGCAGTAGATTGTCAAAGATGCTTGAACAAAAATGTAGGCTGACAGGTTCCAAATATGATAATACAAGAAGCTTGATGTAAGCTGTTGACTTTTTTTACTTACCTCAAAAGGATTCATTCATGAAGCAGTTGGTGTTTAGCAAAACCTTTTATTGTATCAACTTAAACTTTTTCTTCACTTTTCTTGTTACGGGTAGTTTTGGAAAAAATTAGACATGATACTGTATGAACAGTGATGAGCAGGCAAATGGAGTCTGCAAATGTGACAATGGATGAAAAATAGTTTTGGGAATTTAAGAAATGGAACTTAAAGAATGTTATCTGACACAGAAAATGAAAGGGTTAGTAATATACATACTTTGAACCATCCATTAGCATAATAAGAGTGATGTGCTTATATCAAATGAAAAAATGACAATACCTTTCTTTGAGGAAAAAAGGCCACCTTTGAACACCCATAACCAAATAGCTTGTGACATCTTGCTTCCAATGACAGTGAAATGAAAAAAAAATTGGTATTACACTGAAATAAAATGATGACTGCTCACAAAAACCTTTCTCTATGCAAAAGTATTAAGTAAGCAGTGAGTGGAGAGGAATTTTACCTGTGCCTGTGAGTTCTCCTTGAGGCATTAAGGAATCAGAGTTCTGGAAGAGTTGATTGGTTTTACAACTTCACAGGAAAAAATATCTAAACCAAACTCACAAAATCGACCGACTGGCAACTGCCCCAAGACTATTATGATTAATTAGATTTCAAATAGGCAAGATATTACTTACACCTTCTAAGGGTTCAAGTAAGGGCATCCAGTTGTAGTGCATAAGTTGTACTGCTGAATGATCAGGCAGGGATCAACTGCAGATGCTGCTGATGGGCTTTTCGTGCTGATTAATTGGCATATTTTTTCCCCTTTATGGTGAATCCTTCAATTATACTTGTGAAATATCAAGGTTAGAAATGAGAAGTAAGGAAATATTTCTAGCACCTACAAAATTTCAGTTCCATAAAATAAGCAACCAGCTCACTTGTTAACGTGGAACTCAAAGACATAATTAAACTTATATCAAACTTTTCTGTAAATCCTGAACTTCTTGAAATTGAGGAAACTCAGGGTAACTGGAAGGCTGAAAGTTCTCAGACAGAAAACAGTGTCTTCAGTAGAGCCTCTCCCATGTGCATTGATGCAAATGGGAAGATTGAAACTGGGTACACAAGATGCTGTGTAGAAGAGCAGAGAAGTGTGGGACGGTAGCTGAAGGGGCATAGGATGAGCCTATTATATCGTATCTTTTTACAGCTCAAAGTCAAATGTAAAAATTGGTATATTATATGTCATAACAGCTGTAGCACTTCAGTCTTTTGACTTGCATTTAATATTATCCCTGCAGTAACTGAAACTAGACACAGTTTTGCACAGAGAATTGTGAAATGTGAAACTACCAAGCTCTTTGGAACAATCTTTTACAAAAGTATCAGTCAAGTGAATGTCTTTTACTCTGTGTTAGGCTGAAGAATACTCACTTGGTGGTGCTTGCTTTCATCTAGTATGGAGCTCCTGGACTCTCACAAAAATATTTCTCATTTCATGATTCACTGGTCTGAGGCACCACTAAAGCCCCTTTGGAGATGTTACCGCTGATCATCTCCATCTGTCTCTCAGACATGCACAAACTCTACAGCTGCCACTTCCTAAAATCTGTATGGTATTTCAGATATCACCTGAATAATACTATGGGAAATGTGTATGCTTTTATCCTTGTTTGTTGTACAAATTATGATGCCTTTCAACCCTACTGGAAAGTAAAGAACTATGATTTCTTTACAAGTTTTTGTTTCTGTTCTGGTTAGTAGTAACTTTTGTTTGCAGCCATTCATCAAGTACTGCACAATTGAAGTTACTGAAATAAATGAAAAATTTATGACCTTACAAAATGCAAACATTGTAGCTGATTTGCATTGTGCAACTCTTTTGTCAGTGACACATGCACATGATATACTATTTAATATATCTTTCACCCTGATGAGTTTTAAAAACAATGACAGTATATTATTTTTGTATAGGAATCCTTTCATTTCACCCATGGCATTATAAGCTACAGATGCTACCACCATGAATCAAAGACCAGTATTTTTACATTGTTTTGACATTCTTTTTACATACAGTTTTACAATATTTTTAATATTTATTTTAAATTAACATAGCAATAGTAATGTTCATACCATTTCTTTCCTTGCAATAAAATAATTCTCTCCATCTTTATCAGTGGTGTAGGAGAATAGGGGTCAGGTCTATCCATCAGGGGTTTGTTAACTCTGCTTTGCTAACCCACCTGGCTCCTTGGGGACATTACCCATGGTACCTGCTGTGATGGGCATGAAAGCATGAAAATCCTGGAAAGAGCTTACCCGTTTGCATGATTATGCAGTTGGAGTACTCCCTGGGGACAAGCAAAGACGCAGGCTGGAGACGTTCTTCCACAGTCTGTTTATATATTTCACACGCAGCACTCCTAAGCTGCAGTGCATAGACAGTCCTTGGAGCAGACACTACAGCTGAGGCCTCCTCCCACCCAGGAGAATGGCCTAAAAAACGGGCACAGGAAATGTGCTTCCTTTTGCACTCTGATTAGAAGGGGCACAGATGTTATTCAACTCCCAGCTCTCAGTTAGGAGGAGCAGAGGGTCAGGGTTCTTTTTTGCGATGCAGGTTTGAAAATTCCCAGGCAAAGGAGGACAATGAATCTGTCTTCCTCAAACTGTGACTGAGCTGGCTGTTACCAGGCTGGAATATGAGCAGTAGGTGTGGCAGTGACATCAGCCAAGAGGCATAATCCACTCAGGCAGCCCTGAACCTGCTCAGAGAATGCTGAAAGAATTAAAACTCCTCAGGAATGAGCTGAAGTTTTCAGGAGCAGAATTTTGGACATAAGCAATTGAAGTAAGACTTCCCCAAAAGAGAATCTGGTT
The DNA here is from genome assembly GCA_013397845.1 of Melanocharis versteri. Classification (NCBI taxonomy): domain Eukaryota; kingdom Metazoa; phylum Chordata; class Aves; order Passeriformes; family Melanocharitidae; genus Melanocharis; species Melanocharis versteri. The sequence continues at coordinate 848,625 of VZTG01001419.1, read as the reverse complement.
TGGATGTAGCTCCTGCGTAATTCTTTGAATTTAAGTATCATAACCTACTAGGGAATTCCTCTTTGTCACGCTTCTAATACCTAAATAATTTGTCCTAATATGTCCTGACTGGCATTAAGTTCAATGGCCAGCAGCATGTATGAGAAGATTTATTCCAAAATACCGATAAAGGGATGGACCAAGGACAGTTTTTGGGTCACACTGGCTTTCTCTTGAGGCCCCCCTTTCACTGTTATGCACAAGATTGACCTTTCTCAAATTGGACAATATGACTTTATTATAGGCCAGCTGTTAAGGTTCCAGGAGCCTTCGTGATTTAATTTCTTCTTCATATAGGTTTCTATTAGTTAAATTCCTTGCTGGTTTCATAGGTAATGATGTTACTTATATTAATAATTTGTAGGCAGCTTTAAAAATTTCCTTAGAAGAAAATGCGCTGCACCAGAATATCTCCAGATAACAGCAGTTACTGTCAGGCATAATTGGATGCTAAAAGTCTCTTTACTGGGGTCACACTGGCAACAGACAAACAGTTTGACTTAAAAAAAAAGGTAAGGAAGACAATACAGCAACACGTTAAAGTGATAAATAAGCCCAGAAATAACAGGAAAAAAATTTGTCTGCTAAATTTGCATTGCCATACATGGATGTGTGCCTTCTGAGAAAATAGTTGCTAGCTTGAAAATGGAAAAGGAGAGGCGCAGTTTTGGTGGCAGAGTCCTGAGAAGAATGAGCAGATTCCTTGCAAGCAGAGGGAGCCCTCTTAAAGGATTCTGTGTTTTCTAAAAGGAGATGCAAGTTTGAGAAGACAGAAGCTCCTAGAAGAGAAATCCAGTCAGAACCACTAAATACCAATTGAGTTGGTATGGCTGGTCTTCTGTGAGAGTCGCAGACCCTGCTGAAAATCTTGATTATACTGACTAATCTCTGACAGTCATGAAAATCTCCAGAGCCTTCTGGGATGGTATGATTTATAAATAACCTGAGGATATGTTTGCATTTTTCAGGGGCAATGGATGGTTTACTATGAGGATAACTTACATACTTAATCTTTAATGGCTATATCTTTTCCCATGTTTACTTGAGGTTATTTTTTCTGTATTTTATATTTCATCTTTGGACATCAAATTTTGATGAATTATTTAAAAACTTTTTAATGTGACATGGCAGATAATTATGATTTGTGAGTTAAGGATTTCTATATGCAAAGCAGAGGTTGGAGAGGTAAAATTTGTATAATTTTGAAGATGGTGGTAATTATTCATATGAAGTAAGCAAAATACAGTGTACCATCCAATTCTGATTTCAAAGGGAATTCTGTTCCGGGTCTATTAGATGAAATGCAATTATTTATTTGTCTCCTTTTAGAGCTTTGGTTTAGTGCGAGACTTCTTGGAAAGGGTTATTTCTGGAAAGGCTGGATTAAAATTTATAAGCAAGAGTTAGGCTTGTTCTCTTGCCTGGACAGGAGCTATCTTTCACACCACCCTCTGCAATCTCAGCAGAACTGTTTAGACAGTGAAACTGTATTCCCTGTATTTTCCGGTTTTTAGCATTGTATAAAAATGAGGAGAAACAGCTTCAGGACATCAGAGTCCTGGGATGCTGCAAACACACGGTTACTCCTACTGGTTATTTTTGTCTGTACTGATGGGATGCTCTACAAAGCAGTAGAGTACCAGCAGGCAGATTGAACTTCCCAGAGTTCTTTACAAGTGCCCACCTCTTTCTGCTTTAAAGGACAATGGGAAATTTAGTTTTGAAAAATTCGTTCAGTCCTCTTCCCAAACATAGGTACCTAAAATTGAGACATCCTCAAAGCTGGATCTGAGGTGCTCTGGATCTGGGCCAGGGCTTTTATGAACTTGTTTTTATTGAGGGATAGAAAGGGAGGAGAGTATGACCGCACTCAGTGTTAAAATGCTCCAAACTAATATGTTGCACGGCACAGCATGAATGTTGTTGTTGTAAATTTGTTATTGCTGACAACAAGTGGGAGAAAAGAAAATCTCAGCTGTTTACTTTTATGACTGGCCTATTTTTCTAAAACCTTACCTGTCTCACATGGAATTATAGAGGACTGCTTAATAAGTAATATGTATGCATTGCACCTGAATAGAGATTGTTGCTTGAGAAAGAAGACATACTCAACTTCCCAGAAGCATAACAATCACTCTTCAATCTTCCATTCTCAGATGGAAGGAGAAAATATATGAAAACACACCTGGAGATATACTGCATTGATGCAAACACTGCTAGCATACGTATCTGATATATTACACTTTACTGAGTATCAGTGAATTTCTGAAACCTCTAAATCCATCAGGAAATAAATGACAGTGGAGAAAGACAAAACAAGGTAAAATAGGACACCGCAAGAAATGAACCATTTTGTTGGTGGAACGAATTGATACTTTGTAGGAAATGCCCCCAGAGAAGGTGTGACCAATTCCTGCTGAGTTGTCTAATGGCATCAGTGCACACCCTGCAGATGGTTGTAGGCCAAAGGCTAGAACAGAAAAAGAAATGACATTCAGAAAGGAAGCAGATAGATTTAAGAGATAAAACAATCTAGATTTTTCTGGTAAGTTCACAGCCCACTGTTTGCTTTTTGAGACAAAACTGATTAACACCTCTGTGTTATTTTGAATATTTCTTCTGCTTTTGTTAGTATCTGTGAGCCATGACGTTTTGAGGGCTCTCAATTTAATAGAAGTTTCCTGCCTAATGCGAACAAAGTGTGACACTTTTCATATCTGAGTTGTTTGGTTTTTTTCAGTGATGACCAGAAATCTGTCACAAAGCAGGCCTGAGGGGTTTTTTTTCTTTTTTTTTTTTCCTATTAGTGAAACAGGCACNTTTTTTTTTTTTTTTCTTTTTGTTTCTATAAGCGTTAGATTAGGTTCAGGAGAGAAGTTGAAGTCTCCCTTCTTCAGCTTTGTGGAGGAGTGTTCTCTAAGCTGTGGCCAGCATTAAATCTTGCTCAGAAAGGAGAACCATCAATATAAAGTGCAAACATTGAAAAGCATGCCCATTTCTGATATGTATAAAGGTTCTGTTCTTTGTAGAAGTTCCTCTTGTTTACACACTGTGACCAGGTCACACAAGGGGCAGAGGTAAGCTGAAGCTGATCTGACATGGAATTTGCACAGGATGAACTAAAGTAATTCCAATAATTTTGGTCAAAGTAAAAATTACATCTAATCTTGTTTCTTTATCTGATTTTATTAAGGATAAACTGATAAAAATTTGAGCTCAGTAGTTATAGTCCTAATAGTTATGATTCCCATTTGGCTCATTAAAGCTTGACTGCAGGTTCACGCTTCAGGTCAGGGGAATAAGTATGAATTCAGCTGGATTCAGCTTCTAGCCTTTTCCTTTTTACATTTTGCATTTGCTGCAAGGTCGATGGGAAAAAATGTTCAATATAAATGATCCCCGAGGGTCCTTATTAGAAACACATCTGTTCAATGATGGCAAAAGCTGTTTACAATTACTCTAACACCAATTCAGTTAACTTCTTTGGAATCCTTCAAAAGTATGCAATGTTAACTTTTGTCATCTTTTCATTTTAGTGAAAACACCATATAGAACAAAGTCAAAACCTTTCTGAACAACAATAAGAAGACATTAACTGTATTAAATTAATGACAATGACACTCTCAGCTGAGCTTTAGAGTCCCAGCAAAAAAACCAAACCAAACAAAACATTATTATTCTTTGAGGATTTTTTCCTTAAATCAAAGCTAATTTGATTTTTTCCTTTCCTTAGTTCTGTATTAACCCATTGCTATATTAGCCCTCCATTGTTTGTCTGGGTTTATACTGGCATGATTAAACTATAAATACTTAAAAAAATGTTAACAGTGGCTTTTTTATTTTACCCAGAAATTTTCTGTTATCCAGAGGTGTTAAACCTCATCATTGGTGTTGGTGTATCTTCTTGGCTTAGTCTTTTAAGACTTATCAATATAAGTTATTCAGGCATGCCTAATTTTAAAATGTTTAAAATTATTGCCTTCTGTTTTGTGTCCTTGGTTTTTATTGTTAGGAGCTCTATCACACAATGACTTCCTTCAACTGCAGATCAAGAACATTTGTTGAATACAGTCTTCCTACATTACTGACCTCCGATCACTTCTGCCCAACTGCTGCTCACAGCTGGTGTTAGGGCTCCTTCTCCTGTCTCCTAGAAACCTTCTTGTTTTTGCATACTCTGTAGGCGTTGACCTGCTCTTTCCTTCTTCTACCTGTTTTTTCCTGATTCTGTATAACCTCTATTAATTATTCTCACCATCTAAGGCTCATCTTATCCTTTTCTTTTTTTACTCTCCTCCTAGATGAGTCGGAATTATTATATGCTGTATGTAGTCTTCTCTCCATGTGAGGTCTTATAAACTTATTAAGCATTTTTAACCTCATTTCAATTATCACTCTTTTTGTTTCCTTGTTATAATTATCTTTCCCAGATGACTTAACTTATGATTGGTTTCAGATCGTTGAAACTGAACCCTCTGAAGCACAAAAATTTCCTGCTGAGGATTCATTCTTCTTGCAGATGACAAGTATAATAAAGTTATAGTCACTTAGCTCAGAAAGGTTAGTCCTCTTTAGCTAGTGAGATGAGACGTAACACAGGACTCCTTCAAGTTAGATCAGAAAATTGTCTAAAATATTTTTAGATATATCAAGGGCATTCAGCACTGGCAGAAAAAGACTTTCAGCTTTTCCTGATTTTATTTGAACATACACAAGGTAATCCTGTTGCTTTTCAATACTTTATAGCAGGTAGAACTGGTCAGATGTTTTGAAGATGAAAAAGCTTGGTTGGCAAATTTTTATTTCATAAACAAGTATTTTTAAGCAGGTTAATGAAAAAGGCTTGATTTTTTTTAAGATTAAAAAAGCTCCTTTTTTTCTGTTTGGGTTGTAGCTTTTAGACACATATGCAAAAGGAATATAGGTTGACTTTTAAAGTGAGGATATTAAATAATAACATTTAATAGAAATACTATATGCAAACACACCTTTGAAATCCTTCTGATCTCCCACGTGGATTTTTCTTCTCTGGCACATCATATTGTGGTAGGTGGAAAAGTCTGGAGTACGCAAGATGAAGCAGCAAGGGGCCTCATCCAAGTATTTGGATCTGCATGTAGGGCAGCTTTGTTGAAGCGGGGCTGTGGCTGAGATAATGGTTCCCTTGGTTAAGGGAACTAAGCAAAACTCCCTGGCTCTTCCACCCATTAGCAGCTTCTGTTGTCACATAAGCACTGCTTCACATATGGAAACACATGTGCCCTACTGCGCATGAAGGAAAAGAAGGAAAGTATGAAAAAATTTTGGAAGGCTTTACATTATCTTCCAGCCAAGCATGCTTTTCCAGAGCTATCCAAACCAATGGCATGGAGCACTGCTTCTTCTGCTTGCTGAAAAACTCACCGGAAGGGCAGAGCAGGAAGCCACCTCTTGGAAAGAGCAGAGAGTACGGTCGTCTCATCCCCATCCTGCTGGAGCAGGAGCAAGAGCAACACTACTGCAGGATTTCCAAGTCCTTCTCATATAGAGCAGCAGGAAGCTATTTTTAGAAGCCATTTGGTCTACTGCAAATTGCTATGTTGTTCATGTGGTGATCAATGGTAACAATATAATTCTACACCCAGGAAAGTTACCTGGAGTGAGAGGGCAGAATTACCAGCTTCCCTTTAGAAACTGGCTTCTAATTTTTAGTGGTTATGTGTACACAGCCATGGTCTGTGTTTTCAGGTAATTTATTTTCGAGTGCTGCTTGAAAACAGACTGGATTACAGACAAGAATGGTATTATGAATCCAAATGTTTGTAATTTCTGGAAAGGAATTACAAGTCTCTGATTTGGATTTAAGTGATATAGAAAAATATATTTCCATGATAACATTCAGGTTTTGATCCCGTGGAGTTTAACTAACATTCTGGCAATCTAAAGAGAGCTGTCACATAAACCATAGTAAAGACAGAATATGTCACTGAATGATTTACTTCCCTGAAAAGGAATAGAGAGGTGTTACTTTTTGTACATATAAATTCAGTGGCATGTTCACCTCAGGAAATTCAACTTCTTTCTGCACAGGATGAGATTTATTAGTGCAATGACATGAGGCACTTAACTCAGGAGATATTAATTACCAAACCCAGGAGGAACTCGTTACAGTAAATCAACAACATAAACTTATCTCCATGCCAAGGTCGTGCTCTGCTGGTCACTTTTAAACAGAACAGTTTTATATTTCTTGCAGTTTCATAAAATGATGTCAGTGACATAATCTCTCTGACAGATTGATCTAATTAAAATAATCACAATAGACACACGTTTGGAAAATCTTCCTGTTATTGGGTCATGGAAAGTTGACTATTATGGAAACTATTATACTCTCTGGGGAAAAACTCTATCTGGGCAAAGATGAGGAAAAGTCTTGCCCTCCCTACTTTTTTCTGTGATTCTGTTCCTGACAGTTTATGTACTCCTTTTCTATCCTTTTGCTAGTGTTGTGTGAAAACCAGTAGTTCATAAAGTGCCATTTTTTGACATCTCGAAGTAATTTTAAATGTTTTCAAAAACCCCTTAAGCACCTATTTTTAACAAACTGGTACTGCCTGTAAAAGGAAGATCATGCATTTCCAACTTCAATATTTAATGAACCCTAAAACAATAGACTGAAAACAAGACTCTAGTTTTCATGGGTAATGAATCAGTATCTAAAAATGTAGTTGGTGATGGCTTTCAAAACTAAATTCCCAAGAAAAACACAAGGACGACTCGCAGAAAAACTAGGTATCTAAATCATCTGATGGGAAGCCCTCATTAGATCATTATTCCTTTCTGCTATTAGGATGCTCCTCAAGGGTAAGGTTTTGCCTTCAGTCTTCCCTTATGTTGGTAAGATGTGAATGTATTCCAATGTGTGAGACGATATCTGCTGGTTCTATAAGAGAAAAAACATTTATAGAAGGAAATCAGAAGTATTTCTGTCCTCATCTTATATACCACCGTATATAACCTTATTGGTCAATGCCTTCAGTTGTTACTCCTCTTTCAGAGGGAACAAATGACTACATTAAAAAAAACCGTCGTGACTACACCACCTCACTGTGACAGAGAAGGTGGTGTTAATGAATATGTTTTAATAGGGCCACTGGGGAGCAATTCAGCAGAAAACTCCCATATTAATATTTCAGGGACTGATATGTAAATGAATTGCTGTGCTGAAAAAGTCCTGATGTCCTTCATAAGGCATCTGCCTTGTTGATACAAGGGAACAAGAACAGTATTTCCTGAGGATGGCAAAGACTTTTTAAAAAGAATAATTCAGTGAAGCACTGCAAGAAACCATTTATTTACAGTAAAGTAGATTCTGGTTTTATTGCTTTTGTTGTCTTTTTTAAAAGAGTCAAATTGGTAAAAACAGAAGTAAATGACTCAGAGCTCTCATTAGTTTTGAGTGTCACTACTGTCCACACAACTGCCAAAACAGTTTCAAACATCTTCCTTCTCTTGTGGTGATGGTGAAAAAGGTATGCTGTTGTTTTGGTGGGGCTGCTGCAGTGGGAGTGTGAATTATGAATGCAGTGTTACACCTGCTTTATGTTTAAAGAAACAAGAGAACAGCTTTGTCATTCCCAGCTTTGAAAAACATCAGTGATTTTTCTCCTGAAGTCTGAATTCCCTTAAGAGTGTGAAATACAGCATTATGTGTGTTAGCACTTTTTCAACAAATGCTTTATGTTTTTACTTAACAATGTTACTAGATGCCACACTTCTCCACTGGGTATGATAAGCTATTTACAGAGCTATCAGGGTACATAAAATTCATGCACATATAGAAATTTCATGATCCTCCTGCAAGTTATGTAAAATTGTAAGTAATGTATTTTGTGAGGTCTTTTGGGAAGGTGGAAGTGTGAAAGGTTCATACCTATACTCAGAAGGTCGGCAGCAGGAAACTGATCAAAGCCCTGGAAAGCTTTGGTCACTCTTCCATTGGATCCCCTATGTTATGCTTGCTTTTCTCCCACCTCACCTGGTCATCTTAAAAGCATCACCATTACAAAGAACCTGCTGGCCTCTTTCTGCTTTGCTGCATGCTGATGAAGGGAAGGGAGACACGGGGTGCTTTTATAGATAGGTACCCTGATACCTGCCAGGACACTCAATCCTGCTGCAGCAGGTGCTGCAGATGCTCCTCGAGGTGTTTGAACTTGTGGTATACATGGGTGATTTCAAAGCAACACATCATTTGTAAGGCTGTTTCTCAGCCTTTCCCCCTGCAGCAGCGGCCATCGTCCTTTTTGTTGCAATGGCCTGAATGTGTGCTGGAGCACATTTCCATATTTTATCACCAGCAGCTGTTGGTCAGGGTGTTTCAGGTCACTGCGTTTCAGGGATATATTTGGCATGAAGTCTTTCTGACAGTAGGTCAGCCCAGAATGAAACTTTCAACTCCTGAAGTCTGACTCCTGGGTTGCTCTGCCTCATGTGGATGTGGGTCACATAACATACTGTGTGCACCCAAAGCACTAAATGTTTATCATCCCTGTGACAAAAGTGCTTCATAAATTACATATCTAAAGTTCTGGCCCTTTTTAAACAGCAGCTGCTGCCACATAGGTCTGTGCACAAGAGGATGTGTTTGCTAAAGACAACAAAGTAAGTAGTTTCTTCTTACTAAGGGAAACCTGACACAGAGATTCTGCTAGAACCTTATCAACCCACAAGCAATTGCCTAAAGGTAACATCTCCAGTACACCCATTCAGTCTCCTGTGCAGGGGGGTCTGGAATTGAGGTAATCAATTACCCCAGGCAATCTTTTTTTTTCTATAAAATGTTGTCTGAAACCCAGGAAATATGTACTGCATCCACACATGCTGAATGTAAGAGAAACCCAGAGGCAGACTGTGAATTATGACTCAATTTCTTTCCAATTTGCTGATGGGACCATTGAGTTGGATATTTACTATATGCGCAATTCACAAGAAATGTTGCAATTTTGGTTTTAAAGTACTGTTATGAAGGTTTCTACTCTCCAACAGAGTGCAGAATACAAATGATGTCAAAGCTGCATGTTGACGATACATACAATGATACACCTTCATTTCAAAGAGATCACTACTAGTCATGAGCAAAGGAAAGAATAGGACATACAAGATGGAGTTGCAAGGAGAAAGATTAAGAATATGCATTATGTCAGTGTGTGTGTGTGTGTACGTGGCAAACACAAAGCAAAAAAAATGCTTGAGAAGCATATTTACTTCTCTAAGCCCCTATTAAAAGTTCAGTGATTTATAGATTTGAAAGGGTTCCAAACAAATATATCACAGCCAGACATGCCACGTGTTTCTGATTAGCAAATTAGCAAAATCCCATGCAAAATATTATGGGACTGAATTTGGAAAAAAAGCAAATTGGATTTGGGGAGGTTAAATATAGTTCTTATGGTGCAAAAATTTTGGTAATGAGAGCAAAAAAATATGAAATTAAAATTAAGATATTTTTACACCATAATAAATGGATTATCTGGGTACTGTATCTGCTCATACATCTATTTTCTGCAGCTAACAAAATCAGAGAATTCACTGGAGAATTGTAGCTAATATTTGAACTCAGAATATTTGAGTTGGCAATTGTAGCTCCTGAATTCTCTGAGAATTCCCAGCTACTTTTGCACAGATACTCAACTCCACTGTTTACAAAAATGCTTTTTCAAGGAAACGTGGACTAGAGCTATGTGTCAATATGGACAAAGATTTTTTCAGATACTGAATGATGACCTGCTTTGATCAAAACACAACTATAATAACATACAATTATAATTACACTGGATATTCTCTAGGACAGAAATGATATGAAATGCATTTACAGTGCAATGTATCCATCACACTTTTAATTAAGATAAAAAGCAATAATTAATTGCAGAGCAAGCTGATACAGATGTTAGTCTGGCCTTTATCACTGCATTTTCATAGTGATTTTTTTTTCTCCTCTGAAAGTGAGACTTGCCAACCTGTTTTTGTTTTGTAGCTGACTCTCAGATTGGGTGTCTTTTGGCTAGCAAAATTTAAGTAAGGAGAGCACTTCTTGCTTTTGATAGATTCAGTGAGCATTGTATATTGACTCTTAGCTAGACCCTCACATTTTTCAACAGCCCATGGTGTCTTGGTAACAGAGAACCTTTGCCTTGCCTTACACAAAGCAAATCTTGAGTCAGGCCCAATTGCAGGTGACCTTCACTTAAGTCATGGACTGGGGCAAGTGGGTGAGTCTTACCCCTGCAAACACTGCCCTATGAAATGGTGTCAGGAGCAGCTGGGAGCACAGCTTGCTTCTGCATTCACTAATCTTTTACCCAGGTTGGGATTCACAGAGCTGTTGCAGGCAGCCTAAGGCTCACCTTGGGAGCCCAAGGCTCATCCAGATATGTCTAGTGGTATATAAACAACCCATTAAACACTTGGTCACCCAGGAACCCTGCTCTTCCAGATGATGCCCTGGAGTTCCCCAACTGGGACCTGTTTCCATATCTGCTGTGAGTTTGAAAAAAAAAGCTGATCTTGAGAAATGCCTCAAAGGAACAATTTAGAAATGCCCACCAGAGCCATTAAAAAGCTCTGGGAAAATCTGAAACTATGAGACAGCATGAGTAAAACCTATCTACCCATTCTCTGAAACAAAACAGGAATTCAACACAATTTGCTTTAATGTCAGTGATTGCAGTGAACTTCTAAGTAAGAAAACATATGTGGAACAACAGTTCTCTGCTGAAGCATTTCACTTCTGCACTTGGTACAATCCCAGGAAAATCCTGCTTTCAATTAATCTTGTAGATGAAACCATTAATCAAACTACTCATGTGTTTTAAAATGAGAAACAGAGTGCCACGGATTTCCTGATACATTCAAACTGGTTTTGATGAAAAGGAAAATCAAAAATGTTTCTCTGATGGAGCTTTCCAAATTCTGTATCTTTTCCATTAAGCAAATTCTTCAGTGTTTAATGTAAGCTGCACTTTGATTAGGAAAATTGCTGTAGGAAGGAGCAGCAATCTAAAAAAAACCCAACAACCTGCACTCTTAGTGTATAGCTTCCTTGTGGCAAGGATCTGTAAAAAGTTATTGCTTCCCAATTATCACTTCCTAGCTGATCTCTGAGAAAGCAAAGCTATTGCTCACAGCAGTGTTAGCAAACTGTATGCATAAACTGGGTGGGTTAGTTTGGCTTCAACAGAAGCAAATAGCAGGAATTGCTATTTTTGTGCTATCAGTCCTGTAATGAAAACAACATATTAGAAAAATTAAATAAGATAGAGAATTCTATTTGTTTTTGTACTGTATCTTACTTCCCCCCTTGAGTGGAAGAAGCTGGTGTGGGATAGCTAGTGACTTTTGGTGTGATGTGACACCACTTGAACCAACAAGTGATCAGTTAGTGTTCTCCCTTTTTCTCCTGGGAAATATATCTTATATTAGGGCACTGAATATCTCATTGGTGTGGGCTTTCTCCTACTGCCGCATTAGGGCCATACTGGTTATGACAAGCAGGACTGGCATCTTCATTTACGAGGGATAATGAGAAAGGAAAGATGGGTTTACCTATGAAGGTAAAAGAGAGACCTTTTAGGAAAATATGTCTCAGCCCACAGCTAGAGTATGTGATTTCCTTTATCTGAAAATTCACTGGAAGTAAAGTGCCCAGTTATAACTTTTGGTGTGGACTATTTTGCATATTTAGTGATGAAAAAATGTTCCCTACCAGTTCAAGGTGTACGGGGGTGTATGTGGACCCTTCCACCACCACTACAAATCCAACCACACCGTTCAGATCTGGACAAAAGAACACAGTGTTGGCAGAGAACCAGAGGATTATCAGGTACTTGGGAATCTCAGCAGATAACATCGTGAGGTCCTTGGGTGAAATGGGAAAACTTTTCCGAAAAGAGCAATAGTGTTTAATATACAAAAAATTCAACTTCAAAAATTTTTCTCAGAGTGTTTAGAAAGCAAAACTGGGAAAGCTGTGGGTATTTTTTCCCCCAATTTCTTCTGCATTTTATTTTCATTTTCAGAGGAGAAGGCCAAATTGTGTTTGAAATGAAGGTGTTCATGACTATAATATAGAAAAACATCTGCCATTTCCAATTAAACTTGCTTTTAGTGATACTCATTGGTGCCTCACATTTCCTCCATCTGCACTCTTGAGAATAAGGGAGAGTCTTTCTTTGTAGAGAATGTCGTTTCCTTTTTCAGACCCATTTTTATGATTGCAGCACTCTTGGAACATGTTTATCAGTGTTCAAACATGCTTTTAAACACACATTGCAGATGTACCTGATATTTCTAAATATTCACAAGATGTGCATAAACTCTCAGGCTGACTGAATTGGATCTAAATTAGGAAGCGTGTAAAGAATTAATGGATGCAACTGGTTTCCAGAACATGGAAAGGAGTCAATTTCACCATCACATGAGGTTTCCAGGTTCTTTTAAGGCTGTCAGTAAGCAGAAATAACATTTTTAAGAATGTTAACTCTCCAGAGAGAGGCTGAATTTTACTGTGTGGCAATTTAATAACCTGTCAAGTTATATGTAATGCTTCCATTGTCATCGGGTTGGACAGCATTCTCTCCAAAATTTGTCCTCCACTATTATCAGTTTCCTATATGCATAAGGCTAGGAAACCCAAGTAACCCATTTTACAGATGTAGAATGGAAAAAAATACAGGTGATTGTTCAGCCTGGAGAAATGGAGGTTCTGGGGAGGCTTTATAGCAGCCTTCCCATACCGAAGAGAGATATAGAGGGACTTTTTACAAGGACTTGTAGGGGGAATGGCTTCAAGCTGGCAGAAGGTAAGTTTAGATTAAATGTTAGGAAGAAATTATTTCCCGTGAGTGTGATGAAGCACTGGAACAGGTTGCCCATAGAAGTGGTGAATGCCCCCTCTCTGGAAGTGTCCAAAGACAGGTTGGATGGGGCTTTGAGCAGCCTGGTCTAGTGAAAGGTGTCGCTGCCCATGGTGGGGGCATTGGAACTAGAGGATATTTAAGATCTGTTCCAACCCAAACAATTCTATGATTCTCTATATTAAGGTTATTCCTGCAATGCTGTATTTCAGAGTACAGGGACAAGCAAAACTACTGAAGTGCACTGCTAAACTATCTCTGCTGAGAATTTGAAATGTTCCTGTATTTTGCCTGGGTCTATATTGCTGCTCTTCCTAGACCAGTTATTTACCTTATAGGCAATATCCTCAAAAATACTTTGTTACAGCTGAACTGTTCAGTGATGTGTCACCTTTCAGTCTTCACAACCTTAGGGCAGGTATTCAGGGTCTTACTGTAATAGCTGCTTTACAAGCTGCCCAAATGTTTACACAGGCTGGTTTTAAAACCCGTGTCTAGCTCCAGGGTGTATGACAAAATCAACAATTTTATTTGGCAATATCATACCACAAGCCATTTGAAAAAATAAAGAATGGTATCCTAACCCTCCACCTTCTTAGACACAGGCAATTACTGTGCCTGCAGGAGAAAAACCCCCTTCCAGTCAGAATTCGTGACAGCCATCAACCATATTCAGGAGCTGATCGCTTGTCTCACGTACTAATGTGAGATGCTGCTGATGCTGGGGCATTTCCATCCACTCTCAATTATTATCTTGGATGGAAAAATTTAGATTGTTTATACAGTATGTTGGAGACTACATGTGAAAGCATCGACTTATGAAAGCTCTTACCATGAAAGTACAGTTCACCTGGGAGAGGGTGTTCTTAGCTGTTCTGGTTAAAGATTAAGATTTTTGGCGGTATGGCATCTGATCCTCTCAAGATGCAGGCACTAAAGTTGTGAATGCCTAAAGCTGAAGAGGAAAATAGAGAAATGAATTTCCAGAGAACTGTTTTTTTTTTTATTGCCTTGCATGCCATTATTGTTCTAGCATTGTGTTACAGCCTATGGCTTAGCTATGGTGTGTGCTGTACTTGCATGGAATGAGATATTCCCAGGTACACACATCTCACAGCCAGATCTACAAGACAGATGAATAAAGACCAAGAATATAGTTGAGCAGTAGTAAAAATTGAAATGTTATCTGATTATGTCAGAAAACCAAGAGCCTTTTTTTCCTACACATAGAGAGATCTTTGAATGAAATCAGAAAAAATTCTGGAGCCGATATGAAACAAAAGCATGCATATAGCACCTGCTGCTTCTTTTTCTTCTGGTCATTGTTTTCCTGCTGCTGCGGTCACTGGGACATCACAGAGCTCTCCATTTCTAGTTCTATCACTGCCACTGAGCTGGGAAAATAAGAGGTTACACAACAGGACAAAAAGTTTCTCAAGTCTGAGCAGCTTTCCAAGGACAATGCAGTGTTGCAAAACTGCAAGACACCTAAGACACGTAACACCACTGATAGCCAAGGTGTGCAGAACAGAGTGTAGCGTAGTCCTAGCTCTCCCATGGACTTCCTGTGTGATCTTGGCCAAGTCACTTGGCTTTTTTCTTGTAGGTCTTTCTCCCTCTTTTGGATGTAACATCTTTAAAACAGGTAATTTCTTTCAAAACAGACATTGTTTGGAGTCTTTTATTAGCTGAGGCATCTAATAATCTCTAATATAAATTTCAATTACAGATGCTTTCCTCAGGGGGAAAACACATCTAGAAATGTTCTAGACCTTGTATTGACTACCTGGGAATGACAGTATAAATCAGCAGCGGGATAGTAGACATGGAATAGCTTATAAGGTAGTTGCTGACTTTCTCAGGAAATTTTTGATCTGATCTTGAGAAACTTGGTCTTCCCATTTCCCATTCCAAGTAATATACCACTTTCACTTGGGCTGACACCAAAACCTCAGCCCAAATGAAAGTGATATATTACTTGGAATGGGGTACAACATTGTGATACAGCGTTCATGACTGTAGTGAACTAAAAGTGGGAAGAAAATATTTTTAGCTTTACTATTGATTTTTGGTTGGTTAGTACTCACAAAACAAGTCTGCTTCTGCTTTTAAGACACTCACTCTTCAAAAGTCAGGCATGACAACTGTTTTGAGATTATAATCACGGATAGCATCCTCACTGTCTGCTTGAATCAGATCCACCAAGACACCCTTGATGCCACCACAAGGTCCACACAGTGCAAAGTAGGTGATCCCAGGGAGAGGAATTAGGATACCCTTACATCTTTTCCTTTCTAGCCAAATCCTGGATGCCTGGGATGGGAGGCTTTTGATCCCTTTGCTCTTCCTTCTTATGACTCACTCATAGTTTTGAATATTTTCCTCTTGCTTTCTGCTTACGGTAAGACTCTAGGCTAGCGAGGCTACTCAACACACCTGCGCCCTCCATAATACCTGTGTGAGCTTGTGAGGTAGATCAGAAGTGCCCTGCTTGGCCTAAAGCTTGTACATTTTTGCCGGATCTCAGAGTAGTTGATAGAGTAAGTGGTTGAATGCTCCTCCAGTACACTGATTGCAAAAACACATCAGGAATAAAGCTGACAGTTCTTAACTCTGCTTGTACTCTCTCATTCCCTTATGGGTTTGCTTATTGTATTCAAGGGAAAAAATACGGGATTTGATAGGAGCACATGAACTACCATGACTTCTATGTAAAATTAAAAAGTAATTGTTATCTCTAGTATTGCATAAAAAGGCTCAGAAGTAGATTTGTCTCTAAAAACTCTCTGTTACTAAAGGGAAAGTAGAGACACCTAATATTGTTACTACGGAAGTCTAGCATAATGTCAAAAATATTGAGAATTGTAAAGCTAGTGTTCTTTCTCACACTGTTTTCCTTTCAAATCTTGCAGGATTATAAAAATTTCCCCATGGGAAATTGCCCTTTGCAAATACAGCTTTTCTACGCTACCAGAACAATGAGCAAAAAAAAAACCCAAAACCTCAAACCAGCCTGTAAAAAGAAATGCTACTCATCTCAGGAAGGAAGAGAACACAGACACTCAATTTGGTGTTGTTATGTTGTGCTGAGGTGTGAGATGTCTGTACCAGGGGCTATTTGGGCAGAGTTCCTTGTCTGTACAACCCTGGGATTAATGAGGAGCAGCAGGGAGGTGACATTTTACCTCTGTGTGATGCTGCTGAGATCAGTAACAGAACAACACATTCACTCTGGGGGGCCACTGATGTAACAACATCTCGAGAAATTGGGAAGCATACATACAGAAAATAGCTGCAAACTAACTAAAAGCACAGAAAAAAAAAAGTCTTTTTTTACGCCAGACAGATTTAAAGTGTTCAGCCTGTTTCATTTAATTAAAAATTTAGAAACTGACAACTTCACCCTCATGGTGGTACTTATACTATGTCATGAAGACCTTTTCAATCCAGTAGTGAAACACAATAATTAAGACTCTGTGGCTGAAGTTATTAATAATTAGGAAAACTCGTATAGGAAAAAGTGCATGGTTTTTAATAATGACAAGGCTTTAACAACTGCCAAACATTATCAGGTAAGATTCTGGATTTACCATTTTTTAGTGTTTTTCAACCAATACAGAGTATTCCCCTGTGAGTATGTCATTGAACTCAACTTGGGGATAGCTTAGGTTACCCACGATCAGCCCCTTCCTGCGGTTAGCTCAGACTCTAAGCACTTGCCCTACACAACAGGGAATCTCCAGAGGAGTGCCACTCATGTCACCTTACACAAAGCAGAGGTAAACCCAGGGCATCCCGGAATTTCCGCCAGTTACACCACACCGGGACACGCCATCCGCAGGGCAGTGGAGCCACACT
Organism: Melanocharis versteri; assembly: GCA_013397845.1. Classification (NCBI taxonomy): domain Eukaryota; kingdom Metazoa; phylum Chordata; class Aves; order Passeriformes; family Melanocharitidae; genus Melanocharis; species Melanocharis versteri. The sequence goes on along the minus strand of VZTG01001419.1, from coordinate 831,835 downwards.
TTTCACAGGGAGGCGCCAGTTTGGAAACAGAGAACTAGCAGAGATCAGCTCTTGGAACTGTGTATTGCAAAGGACAGCTTTTTTCTTGGAGTCGACGATGCTGGCGTGCTGAGGCAAATAAGGATTTCCTCGATCTGTTTCTATGTAATAGTTCAGCACATTTTGTAGTCAGCTCTCCACATTCTCCCCACAGTGTATAAGGTCTGTTCAGCTGGAGACAGTGAGTGTTCTTTTAGCCCTTCAATGTGGCTCCCGGATCATACCTCGTCCAGATCCCCCTCAGCCAAAGCTGGCAGCAGTCTGGAGCTAGCAGAAGTGTGCTAAAATGCTGCCACCTCGTGCTGGTTTGGCAGCAAACCTGGGCTGAGCATCCCGCTTGTATCGCCCGCGGGATGCGATGCTGGGCCCCGGCACAGCCGTGTCCGGAGGCAGGGCAGGGAGCCGCCGCTGCTGCCTCTGGGCAGCCCCGCCGGGGACCTGCACAGCAGATCCTTCCTTCCACCACACAGCTTTCCTGGCTGCAGAAACGGGGAGGGAGCCAGAAACCTCCCTCAATTTCAGCTTCCAGTCTGAGCTTATCAGCAGCTCAGGGAAGGAAGAAACTGATATGAACCAGAAGACTTGCAATGAAGTTAAAGAGATGCAACTCATTCCTGTAACTCTCCATTTCGTGGCATTAATACCACAAATACTGAACAAATCTGCTGGTTTCATATTGGCAGGAACCTTCTGAGATGCAGAATACACACATTTAGCCTAACTCACTGCTTGTGTTTTTATAAGCAGAGCGAAAACTAATTCCTAAGGATGTACCTAAGTTTCAAGAGGGAACTCAGGGCTTCCCAGAGAAAGGATGATTTATCTGGCATTAGTCTTTAGAATTAGCACTCTCCACTAATAAGTTTGTCTTTCTTTATCCCATTTACCTTCAAAGGCTTTGTTTGTTCATTTTTTCCAAAGCACTCTTATAACACCCTCTCTAAACCATGCTTCACTCTGCTGTGAGCTGCATTTAACTCACTTAGAGTCCATAAACCAACCCATCCCAGCAGCCCCTTTAATGGTTAATCAGTAGCAGTGCCAAGTTTCTCCCCTGGTGTAACACTGTGCTCTGACACTCCCTTTATTTAAACTGAAAATATAAAAGTTTGCAATAACCTGGAGATATTTTTCTTAGTATCTGATCAGTAGATCAGACATGAATTAGCATTTGAAAGTTATGTATGTGAAATGTGAAGTACTATATTATGATGAGCTAAGTGTTATTTCATCATACAGTTATTCAGAAGGTTAAAGAGCTTGTTTTCTTTGACCCAAGAGGGAAATCACTCACCAGGGGACTGTGATGGTCTAAAGCTTTATTAGATTTAGGTCTCAGTTGCAAAAGTATAAATTCTTACAGTCACTGCTCTGGCTGTTGCCCCTTGGCACTGACATTGTTTTGACAGCAAAGCTTAAAGCTGCTTGGCAGTGTGTGAGTGCCTCTGGTACCTGCTCTCAGATGTTTTCTCCATGTCCAAGTAACAGATGAGGACTAAGCTGTAGAACTGCTGAGCATCTCCTGTGAAGCTAGTGGAAACTCTAAGAGCTGGGTACTTCCAAGTCAGATGGCAGAAATATTGCTAAGCGAATCAAAGCAGATATTGCACAGTTTATTCTGGTGAAACTTAATAAACCCTTTGCACAAAATACTTCAGTGTGAATCATCCATAAGGTCACACTTTCCCCCTTATTTCTTGCTCTGCGAAAATCTAACTAAGCAAAACACACAGAGAAATAAGCAAGCATAGAGATATTTCCTGATTTAAGTGGAGTACTGACATTAATATTTCTTTTCCTGTTTCATTTAGAGCTAATCACTAGAAACACAACTTATTTTCAGACAATTCTGCTAATGTTAGGTGGTATGACTATGTTTTTGTTGATCTCTTGTTTGCAAAGCTGGTTTTGCTAAAATTTGCAAATTACAACACTATTGTTTAGATAATCTTCTTTGGATATTGATAGTGCACTTGTGTGTGAATAAGTGTGCTAGGCTGTGTCTGAGAGAGATTGAGACAGCAAGGGGAACTGTAATGCCTGTGGTTTTCAGCTTCAAGTGCTGGGCTGATGGTCATATCTGGGACCAGAGCATCTCTGGTCTTTTGTCATCTCCACCAATGAGATTACAGAAGGGAGAAGGGAGCAGGGTACTTTTCACTAATGAGAGAAAAGCAGAGGGAGAACCTAAAGCTACATTGAAGTTTCAGTCTCTTTGTTCCTCATCGCTCCTAAGAAGGATATGTGCTACTTGTTCCCATCGTCTCCTTTCCCCTGCACAGGGGGTCGTGACAAAACAGAGCTGTGCCAGGACCCTGCAGTGCTGTATTTGGCTGCCTCCTCCACTTGACTTGTAAGGAAAGGCAATCATTAAGTAGCTCTTGTTGCTCTTGCCTACTTCATTCCATTTGCTTCTCTTGCAGCCTCTCCATCCATGCTCAGCTCCCAGATACAACTGAAAACCACAAACAGCTGGACTTTCCCAGTCTAATTCCTTTGGGTGTACAGCGAACTCCCCAACACTGGCACCAATTTCTGAGATTCCCTTCCTTCCCTTTGCTTGCCAGGCATTGCCATGATAATTTCACTATGAGCCTAATGGCTCCTGCTTGTTTCTACATGTGCTGGTTTCTGAAATGATCAGTAAGGGATCTCTACATAGCCATTCACACGTAGGGATCAAGTAGGCATCTGCCCTGCCGTCCACAGACCTCTGCAGGTATAACAACGTTCAAGCACCCCAAGTGTATGAGATTGACTGAAAAACTATGACAATTAAACATCTTGAAGTGAGGGAAGCTGTCTTCTCCTGATTTTAAAACATTTATGGTTTTACACTTTTTGTTTGTTTGTTCCCTCTGTCTGCACAGGCTGAATACAGACACTTCAGCCCTAGCATTTAATAAAAAAAGAGAGGGCTTTGAAACAGCACAAATACAAGGAGGGCTTACAACCATGAGTTCCCTGAGACCTTCACTCAGGGTGTGGAAAGTAGCCAACAGTCAGTTTTACACGAACAATGATTTACTTATCTCCATAAATATGTCAGTAGGTGTCCACGAGCCTATGTGCAGATGGACTATTTATCCCTCTACGAGTGTGAGGTGAAGATCTTTGCCCCAGGCTTTTGGTCAGACATTCAGGACATTTCTCAGGCTGTCAGCTGCCTGTGTGTCGTATCTGTGATGCTGCAACAAGAAAGGTGAGATAAGGCCAGGCAGAACACAAAGACGTTGGCTGATTCTTCATGCTATCTGGGTTTACCTAGTGCAAGTGTTATATGATTCATAATTCATTTTTCATATGCTGAAGGGAAATCCTGAGCTATGGACAAGAAGTCAAGGTGTAGGAAAAAAAAATCTAATTTCTGGTTACAGGTATCTCTGGAAGGTGCAGATGTGGCTTCTAAAATATGATAGTGTTGAAAGAAATATTTTGTGTGAGGAGTATTTATGAGTACCAAACTGCAGCTGGTGTCAGATTGAACAACTGGTTCATCAAACTTACGTAAAGTAAAAAATTTACCAGTTGTTATTTTATTTTCTCTTTGCTGAATAGAACTCCAGTTATATATATTTCTTTTTTTTTTTTTCAATTGTCAAAAGGCTATTCATTCTCATTGCAGTAGAATAGGATACAAATAGGCAACCAGAGTACTAATTTAAAACAGAGATGCTAGAAATGCTTTGGTAAATTGTGTTTCTGTGCTCATTCTCATTTGACTTAACACTTTTAGTAATTTGTATATTTTAAAAAAATATATATTTTTAAAGATTTTTTCTATCTAACACATAGGTTTACACCCCATGTATCAAGATAAGACAGTGTCAGGAAAGGGAGAGTCAGCCAGCAGACCTTTTCTTTAGTGAGGTTGTTGAGGCTACTTGACCTGTTCAACCACATTGCTTAGCTCTGGCTGGTCACTTCTGTCCCTCTGTCCTTTTTCTTATCCTAAACAGTGAAAAAACTTGCAGAGGGATTTCTAGCAACAAAACAAGCCAATCAAATGGAGAATATAATCACACTGGAGAAGTGTGCACCTCAGACAAGGGCTCACATGAGAGCCTCAGGGTGAGTGAATCTGGGGCTCTGCAGGGTGGAAGCACAGGGCATGGGACCTTGATTGTGTCCCTGACAAATGACCAGTGACTCAGGTGTGCCAGGTGATACACATTTTAATGGATCGTATTTAGAGCTATTTTCAAGTTAAAGTGTTTTTTTCAGTCCAGGTCTTGTTAGAAGCAACTGGGCTTTGAAAGATGCAATGAGCTTTTCTGGCCAGAGCTGTGACAGGAGGATACATTTCCCATTTTGGAAACCTGCTATTGCTAGTCAGGGCTGTGAGGATTAAAAAAACCCCACCTGCACCCCGTCTTCATGGAAAGCTATCAGATAACATTTTGACTCTTGCTTGACCACTATAGGTATAATAACTTCTGTTATTACTATTTTTCTTTCTATTTTTTCATTGGGCTGTAGCATATTTGATTAAGTAATTTTTCTTTCAAGTATCTGCAGTACTTACAACTCAAGGAATGTTGTAATATCTCCTTCTCTCTTTTTTCCCCCTCTCCCTCACTGATATTTTTTTCTTTGGTAATTGCTGATGTAATTATTCCTTCTACAAAACCTTATCTTTCTTGTTTTTTAAATGTTAAACAGAAATTATGAAGAATTAGCAGACCTCAGTACTAAGAACTGTACCAAGGCTGTTCAGCCCTGCTAATGCGTTTAACATGTTTTACAAATAAGTCTGTGACTTTTAGCAGAGGGAGTTGCTGTCTTGAATTAAAAAAGGAAAATAACTCAGCATTTGACTGAGGGGAGAAAGAGGCTTAAACACAGGAGATCATCAAAGGTGTGTAAAGGAGGCAGCTGATAAAGTAGTGCATCCCTTACATCTTCTTCCCTTGCCTTTCACAGAGAGTTCATACAATGGACTGAAACTGTATTTGATCCCAAGCCATCATCCCTCAGCCCTGCCTGGAAACAAAAGCAGCACTGCTTCTTGTGCAGGTGTATTCAGCAAGACCCTGCAGGTAAGTGTGTTTAGCAGGAGATGCCGAGGCAGGGGAAGTGACGTCCCGAGGCATTCATGGCTTCATAAGACCGATCAGTTCACTCTCTACAAGATTCACCAAAATGAAGGCTGTTCTCTAAGTGGCCCTGCTGATTGGTGGCACCAGCACGTGGAGAGGCTTTGTGTGCCTTGTTGGAAAGAGGGCTCCTAGGTATTTCTGAGTGACAGAGCAGAGCTCAGGCAGAGCAGAGCCGGCTGGTGTTCAGTCACTTGGAGCAGAAGCATCTTGGAGAGGACGCCTTTCTGCAAAAGATAGTGCATAAATATAAAATGTAATATAGCACAGAAAAACTCAAATATATTAAAAAAGTGCCTTCACTTCAGCTTTGATCCTGAACTTTGTCTTACTAACTGACTGACTTATTCTTGTCTGCTACCTTGCACAACTTTTATCCCCTTCATTACATACTTTCAGGCTGTGAGTTGGAGTGGTTTCACGTATTAGGAATTCCTGTTGTTCATGTATCCATATCTACCTCATTTTTTAGGTTCTTTCTCAAGCACTTTGAACAGTGCTTTACCATCATTTGTGTTGCTCTTTCTCTCCTTCTGATAATATTCGTTTTTAATTACTGTCATATATGCATGCAATAGAGGAAGGTACAGTCCTACCGAAGTTATGTTGAGGAGTGAGCCATAACAAATTCTGAAGTCATGGTGGGTTTTTTGTCAGTTAAAGCCTTGCACATGCCCAAAGATTATGACGATGATTATTATTGTAGATGTCACATACTAATAGTACAAAATAATTTAAATTGAGTGGTATGTGTGCTGCTGAACTTTGGGGACATAGCAGGCACTTCTCTCAGAAAACTTACAAAACACCCAGAAAAGAGGCAGAAGAGTTGCAACAATTTTTCCAGCCACTTCCTTCGATGAAAGAAGAGCATCACTCTGTCTCCATGACCTTGTCTCTGCAGCTGCACTGTTTTTCGATGCTTCAGTTTTCCTAATCACTGGGATTGTTCTCTCTACTGTGTATGATGCATTTAGAGTGCTGGCAAGACTTCACAAAAGCGACAAATCATTACTAATGTGGGGATGTTAAACACAAAGGAGACAAACCTGGATGGTAGAATGAATTTGATATATCCAGTCAAACATGATCTATCTCCTTTTCTCTAAATTAATAATTACAGAATAAAATATACACCTTCAAGAAGCTGAGGACAAAAATTTAACTTGCCTTAAAATTGCTAATGGCTAGAGAAATGCATATTCAGCACTTCATATGTGATTGCGTGTAATTTCCTTTTGGTCAAGTCTGATGCTCTCTTTACAAAATATCCAAAAGAAGTTTGCAGCCTTTTTTGGCTTTTTTTTTTTTTTCCCCTCTTTAATTTTTTGTTTTTAAATAGCTGCCTAAAATGCCTCATCACCCCTTCCCTGGTGTGAGATATCTTTAATATCTGGGTGGTAGGTAATTCTCAGGGAGAATAGGGTATGAAATTCTCTGGGACCCTGGTGTGCTGTCGCACATTAGAAGGCATGTTGTATCAAATTGGTCTTAAAAAGAAAGAAACAGGTTTGCATAGCTAGTTCAGATATTCTTGAGGAAGTTGCTTTTCTATGAAACTGTTGGTATATTAGGGGGAAAAAAAGACATTTTGTGGAAAAAGATTGATTTTGACAAGAATTTCCTCTGATTCGGGGTGGAGTTTCTGATCCAGTACATGAAACCTACTTTGTGATGAGACATTTCATTCATATTGATTTGTGAAAAGTACTCAATATTTAGCAGAGATCCAGTAAAGTAGGGATTTTGACCTGAGGCAGTCCAAAGGCAAGCTAAAGGGTCTAATAATGAGGCAATTAACACTTGTATTGTATTATCAAAAGCTGTCTTCCCAAAATGAAATTTCATTCTGTTGGGAAGCCAGCAAAAAAATAGAAATCCTTCACTTTTTTTCATTAAATGGGGATCTCATTTTCTTTCACTGTCTAGATCTGAGCACAGATTACCTTTTCAGAAGCCTTCAGTGCAGGGGCATAATGCTGAATCATCTTTACACGTAACTACTGAAAAGTGGAACTCTTCCCCTCGGAGGGGCAAGTGGAAAAAAGTGAAGTAAAAAACCCCAAGAAAATACTGACTGCCACTTTAGTAGAATAAGTGTAGGACAGGCAACCACTCCAAGCACTAAAGTTCTTCCTATTTTCCCTACCGCCAGATTATCTGCTTTTGTGAGTCATGGGGTCATATTGCTGCCATTTTTAATGGTTGAAGAATTACCCTCACTAGGTTTGTTCCCTTCATATCTGATAATCTAGTAGGTCTCCAACAAGATGTCAAATGAGTAGTTTGCATAATGAAAGCTTCATGTTCTAGCTTGCAGAATCACAGAATGGGTCAGATTGGAAGGGACCACAGTGGGTCATCTGGTCAGACCTCCCGGCTCAGTCAGGGTCATCCCAGAGCACATGGCACAAGGGTGTGTCCAGACATCGATGAATAAGTAAAAACGATCCCAATATTGAACCCTGGGGACGTCTCTAATGACAGGTCTCCAACTAGACCCTGCCTGTAGGTGCTCTGAAAAAGCTAGTTGTAGAGAGGTCCCATCACCAACACCACAATAATATCAAGTCTGGTTATTGACATTCAACTCATGGCATTGCAAATCAACACTGAACCTCCACGTGTCATGTTCTTTTCCTGCCAAAATTTCTAACCTTATTCTTACCAATCCACTACTGTAGCTTAATATTTCTAATAATAAAAGAAAAATAGCATCCAACAGTTAAAAGAAGACATTCTGTGTTCATCTGTGTACAAATTACTGTTCATTCATAAATCACTAGCAAACCCACAGGTGAGCACAAGTTAGATTTTAAAATGGGAACATGTCACTAAAAACGAAGAACTACATTTTTTGAAGGGATAAAATGTCCATACTTTGAAAATCAGCCTCTCCAAGGCATCTTATGACAAGTACCCCAAAATATAGCTACCCAAAATCATGAGTCTTGGTCAAGTTATTCGCACTCTGATCAGAGCTTAGGTACCTTAAGCAATACTACCTATATGTGACAGCAGATATAGGTGAATGACATTGACACAACAGAACAAATTACATTAAATATTTGATTAGCAGTCAAACCAGTTAAAAAATCAAAATACAATGCCAAAGTTTATTTTTTTATTAATCTTTTGTTGTCAGGATAAAATATATAAAAAATAAATAGTATAGACATAAGTATTTGAGAGACATTAATTACCATGAAGTAGAAGTCTCACAGGTAGGGGGCAGAAATGATTATTAGAGCTCTGCAGAATCTATGTTGAGATTGGCTGTGGAGTTAGGGAAAAATCTCCTTCCACTCTGCATTACTTTGTAAATTCCTCAGGAAATTCCTGATTTATACCACAATTGCCTTATTCACATGGCATGTCTCTGGACAAAACCAGACTGATCTTAAAACTAAACAATCTGCAGGTTGGGAAGGAACGAATCACACTACGTCACAGATTTGTAGCAGCTCTCATATTGATGGATTAGAAAGCCACCCTCCAGATTATGAGTGCATTAGTCACTTCAGCCAGCCTTGCCTTTCAGATCCACAGCGTGACAGAAAGCAAGGTCAGAGGTGATCCGGTCAGCATTCGACAGCACAGACTGATCCAGAGAATGAGCTTGTTCTCATAGCTGTGAAGTGTGACACGGGATTGTTAATTAACATGTGTGGTTAGACCATCAGCAATGGCTCTGCATATGCTCCTGTAGGAATTAAAGGAATGAGAAAATCCTCCCTAGCACTGTTTCTGTAATGTAAAGTTTTTGTATTTGGAGTTCCTACCTACAGTGCTGCAAGGAAGCTGGCTCTGCTCTACAGGGTTGTGCTCCTGAAAACATTTCAGTCAGTGACAGGGTTTTATAAGTTTGTGATGTTGAAATAAATATGAGACAGAGAGTATGACAAGCCTGCAAGTCTAAATTAGGTTGCTACATATTATGGTTCGCATCAGCCACTCTTAAGAAAGGAGGTATGAGTCAGAAGTTTCACTAAAAGAAACCTTCTCAAAAGAAAGTTAGAAGAATGCAGCAAAATGAATGACCAGTCATTTTGACTACATAGGTGAAGAAATATTTTTTAATTTAGTGAAAATGAAAGAAAGGAATAAAGGGAAATAAAAGAGGACAAGTGAAGGAAGAACAGCTCTCTGAAATCTTGTTTTCCGACAGATGTCTTCATACTTTCATAAATGTGAAACTGATAACTGAAGCTCATCAATTGCATATAAAGGACAAATGATACAGAGCTTAGTGACTTTTTAATAGTTTTCAGTTGACTCATCCTTGCTATGGACTAGTTTTGTTCCTCACAGTCCAGTTGTGATTAACCTGCAAGAAAATAAAACACACTGGACAGAGACACATATTAGAAAAACTCTGCTAAAATCTGCACATTTGTACCCTTTTTACAAATATTTTTAAGCTATTAAGTTCTGTGTTTTAAAAAAAGAAAATTACAAAGATGTGACATCATAAAGCTGTGAGACACAATCCTCAATTGCCAAATTCTCTCTCACCCTGCACTTTGCATTTGCTCCTTCTCAGGAGACAGCTTTGTTGGTTTTCAGCACAAGCTCTTTTGGATGCTGTCTCAGGTCAGCACCCTGTACAGAATAGAGTGCATGTAGGATTTAGACTATCAGAGAGAGAGCTATCATCTGCATTAAGGTATCTGGGATGTAAATCTCTACTAGTTGGCATTAAGAGTAGAATCATAGAGAAAAACATCAGGTGCTGATGGCCTGACACCTACTTTCATTCCCTGTATGATTTATTTTTATTCTGGATTAGTTCTAGTCTGGCCTTGTGGTCTGAATTGCCATTTACAGATGGAGGGTACTATGTGAACTCTTGAAGATTTTATTCCTGTTTGGTTTCTTTTCTAAAAGCAATTCAGTTCGTGCACTCCAGATATTTCCCAGCACAATAAATAGAGGTCCTGGGATAGTTACCTCAGAAGTGTACTCCTGCTTGCAACTAAAAACATCTTGTGGATATAAACTTCAGAAAATATATAGAAAGATACATGTGTATGAAGTCTAACAAAAGAAAACAGTTGAGGAAAGTCACTGAAGCTAAGTACAGAAAATATTGTACTGAGGGTTGTGTCTTAAGCCTCATAAGAATTACAATGTCTTAGTTTGATGTTAAGAAAGAAATTTACCATCATTTAGAATCACAGTGCATTATAATTTCCTCTAAATAGATGTGTGTTCTCAAATACCTAGTAAACTGTTTTTCTTAATCTTATACGGTAGGATATAAATTTATTATTACACAATATTTAAATATTTTATTATTTAAAAAGTAGGGGGGGTTTTTTGTTTGTTTGGTTTTTTGTGGTTTGTTTTTTTTTTTTTTTTTTTTTTTTTTTTGGTAAATTAAAGACCTATCTACATTCATGTCTCACAAGCACAATTAAAATAGAAAGCAACAAGGTCAATTATATGAGCAAGAACCTACCGGGTGGAGAAGACAAGTTGCTCTCTTACTTGGCTAGTTCGTGTTAAGGCTCTAAGGGTCTTAATGGGTTGGCCTAGACCTGACACCCTTTATTATGAAGCATAAGTTTCCTTTCTTGTTCATTTGTGGTTTCTACTAATTTTTAAGCTGTAGCAATGGTAGCAGAACATGTGTTCCATCTTCCAACATCATAGGATGTAAATTCTAAATCAGAAGTCTGCACCTTTAATTCACTGCTTACAGATCCGAAAGCTCTTTTGACTGGGCGTCGTGCTGCTGTTGCTGTGCTGCTGTGAGGCACTTGAGAGCATTTCTGTACTCCCAGCACTTCCTTAAATGTCGTGTTGAATGTCCATTTGCAAATTTCCTCTCCTGCTCTGACGTTATTAGCCATTAGGTCTTCAAATCAGGTTGGAACTCATGTTCCAAGAAAAGCTCATCATAGGAGAAGAACCTGCTCCCACTGGTTTTTGCAGCAGCTTCTGAGCTAGAAGTGTTTCTCTGGGAGAAATATAAGATGCTTGTACATATTTTAAGAGCATGTCATGAGAAAACCCAGGCATCTTTGCAAAGTGCATGAAGTGCTTATTACTTCTTTGCTTATTTCCCCAAGGGCTCATTTTGTACTTGGGGATATTTTAGATGGCATTTTCTCCGTCATTGCCAAAACACACTTTTTATTGTCTCATTTCAGGCGAAATGAACAGACAGACCTTCGCAAAATGAACATTACTACTGACTTTCCATGTAGCATAGATATTTGAATACACAGACAGCTAGCTTCAGACTTTCCTAAGTGCCTGATTTTGAAAAAAACAGATAGTGGCAACATTTTTTCAACCAGCTACTTTTGCACTTTATGTATTTCAGAAACTGATGGGACAGTACATTCTGTCCTGTGCTACCAGCAGTTGGAAAAATTAAAATTGCTGTTGTGTCAGAACCAAACAGAAGATTGAAATAATTTGTTAGCTTTAGTCAATACTGTGATAATTTCCGTGTCTATATACAAACTTATAAAGCCTGTGGGCTGAGTGAGACTTGGAAGAACTGTGTTCTAATCCTGTCAGCTCCTTGTGTTAACCATGGAAACACGGCTTTCATCCTTCTTCTTTCCATTTGGTGTCTGTTTTGTCAGAATAGAGCTTTAGCTATCTCACAGCAAGAGCATAAATTAGCTGGCTCAGAAACTTTTAGTGCTATAGCACTATAGCAAAAACAAAGAAATGTAAAAGTGTCAGGGATTGTATCTGCACTTGCAAAGTGAAAACTTGGGTTTCATCTTTTCCTTCTTTTTATCAGCATACATCAGACACTATATTTAAGTAAAATCATGAAGGGGGAAATTAAATCAAGGATATAATCTATGCTTAGCATTTGACAATAGAGCAGTATGGACAATGATTTGCAGATTGCGGTTCAACTTCATTTAACAATGAACATATTTTAGAGAAAATCCTGATGATGGTTCAGGGATATTTTATCCCTTAGCCTGTCTAAAACTCTACATTTTAAGCCATTATTCTGCTATCTTTAAAATCATAAAATCACTGAATATCCGGAGTTTGAAGGGACCCATAAAGAATCATCAAGGCCAACTCCAAGCCCTGCACAGGACAGTCCCAGGAATCACTCCATGTGCCTGAGAGCATTCTCCAAACACTCCTTGAACTTCAGCAGCTCAGTGCTGTAACCCCTTCCTCGGGGAGCCTGTTCCAGTGAGCAACCACGCTCTGGGTGAAGCACCCTTTACTGATATCCAACCTAAACCTCCCCTGACACAACCTCCTACCATTTCCTTTTCGCTTTTTAACAATAAAGTCATAAGGTAAAATGTAGATTAGGCTGTTTGTGAGGACTGCTTCATTTTGTTCCTAGTCATAAAATATCATCACAAGCAAAACCAGATACTATTTTCACTGTTTCTTTCTTCCTAAAATAAACTTGGTTTTAATCTTCACAGCTTCTGGCTTCGTGGGTTAGCTATCAATGAAATTCATGATAAGTAGAAAATAACACGCCAAAAAAAAGCATCACTGAAACTAAATGGAAGAAACTGAGAAAAGGTGTCTTATCACAGTGAGGTTACTAAGCAACGGTGAAACATTTTAGAGGTGATGACTTCAAGAAAACAGGTAAGATCTGAGCCCAGATTGATCCTTCTGTGTTGCAAATGCCTATCCAAGGGGCATGGGTTAGCTTCCCAGTTTCTCTAAAGTCCCTTTACAGTCAGTCAGTGCAAGGAGACCACCAACATGCCCAGTAATTGTGTCAGTGCACTGAGATATGAATAGCTTCTCTGGGTCACCCAATACACACCATGATGTTCTCAGTACTTCCAGAGGCAGCTTGTTCTCCAGAGTGTGATCAGTGGGAGACAGTGAAAAAGACCTGCAAAGCCTTCAAAAAGGAGTCTTACAACCCCCTAAGTAATTCAATACTTACCAATTCTGGTATTGCAAAGACCCATTGAAACTGCAAAGAAATTTCAGGACAGGAATTGAGGCTTTTTTTTTTTTTTTTTCAGTTGTGAGCTGTTTTTCTGTATTACGCTTTGCTTAGCTCATTGTTTCCCTCATTCTGACATATTCATGAATGCTAGAATTTGTCCTTCTCTTCTCCAAACAAAACGTTTCAAAAAAGGGAAAAGAGACTACAGAATGTCTTTCATGACCTTGTGCTAACAGAAGTATTCACATTTATAAGTCACCAAACAATCATTGATGCTCTTCTTCTTCCCTTTTGACAATATTTTCTATATGAACCTGCTTCTTCTGTTTTACTGTGGAGAGTTTTCTATGATTTCCACACAAATAAAAGGAGAGCTGATTAGTGTGAATTTAATTACAATTTACGTGTTGATAGCACAGTAGGATTAAAGTTTAGATAAAATTAAGTTACAAAGGTTAATGGAGGTTAGAGATCAAACAAGTAAAGGAAAGCTGGTATTTTTTGCTGAACTAGAAATTCTCAGAAGCAAAGAAGGTAAATGTATGAATGAGGCAAGAAAAATTAGTTCTGGGTAAACCTTCCACAGAAAGAGTCAATGTTCTAAAAATAGAACAAAATCTCCAAAATGTTTGCAGGTAAAATTCACCTGTAAACATGTGTTAAAATCTTCAGTCTGACTCCCCTCCTCACTTTTTCCTTACCCTTAATAGATACCATTAATCATGAGTAAGGGTTGTATGTTTAGTTCTATTAGTCATTCTTCAAGGAAAAGGTGTTCCAAAATCACCCTAGTATTAGACAGGACTGTTTTTTTCTTCCTCATTGGGAAAAAATAGTAAATAAATGAACAAGCTCAGGTTTATAAGGACATAGTTCAAACAGTCAGATAACCTTTCTAACACTCCAAAGCTGTGGATCTGAGGTTTGCTTACTATGGTTGCTTTTCTGGAAAGAACTCAGAAAAGCTTTTCAGGGAGAATTTCAGGTCTGTAAATTTTCAGGTAGAAGAAGAGCTGGATGGATCCTTTGTAGTAGTACTGCATATTTTCCCTGCACATAGAGAACCAAAGGCAAGTATTGAGCAAAGCTTAGGTTGTCCTTCAGAACCATGGATCAAAAGCAACCCAGCTTGAGCACTCTCTGTTAAATAAAGGAAGACCCTAATGCTGCAGAATTAACCAGTCTCGATGATGGAAAGCACCTGCCCTCCATTAGCTGTGACAATGCATGTCTCCTTCATTTGATATGTCAGGTAAGCACAACATATGCAGCCTGAAAGGGTGCCAGTAATTGATTTGAGGTGCTATTGGGTAAGCTACCTATTTTTAAACATTTTTGGAGGGTTTTACTATGAATCAATGCTACTTTGAATGTCTTTAAAGTTACGAAAAAAAATATGGAAGCTATGTATATATGCAGATGAACTGCCCTCTGATTTAGACAATGACTTGTTACTACTTTAGTCCCAAATTAGAGATGCTGAGATCTGGCGACTTTCCAGCTCTGTACATTCTTGAACAGTGCCTGCCGTACAGTGCTGAAGGATGTTGTTCCTTCCCTGTGGAGCACTACACCTTTGGGTGTCTTGAGTTTCTGGAAAGAAGGCTGGGAGCAGCACACTGTGCAGAAGGGAAGGCTAAGTGCTCCAGAGAGAGGTGTGTCATGTGGAGCAAAGGGGAAAAAACGCTTTGTAGTGAGATTAAGTTTTGGAATAGTCTAACAGACACCTGAAGGACAAGGGGACAGATAAAATGCCATAGTGCAGAGGACGTGTGAGGCTGAGGTGCACAGGTTGCTCTGTGCTACGACTTTCCTCCTCAGCTCTTTCCAAGACCTCTGTAGCATGGATTCAAGGGCCTTATATGTTTTCTGATCACAGTATCCTGTAGCAACCAGCACTCCCTAGACACTGTCCCGCTGGTGTGCCAAAAGTTTGGAAGATAAAAATTTAGTAAGGAAGAACAAAAGAAGTTTGTACATCACAGAAGGATTTATTTACCAGTTAAAACAGACATATCTCATTATGAAAATGTACAGCAAAAAGATAAAAATAGCATGAGTGTTTAAAAAGTAGTTAGAAGTAAAAGCTGAGGTGTCAATACCAATTTCAGTTCTTTCCTGGAATGCTTCAGGATATCTTACCTTCACACTGTTAGAGGTTAGGAAGAATCTTTCTTAGCAATCTATATGAGCATGTTCTGGTATTTAGGCTTCTTGTATCTCTTTCTTTGGTGTGATTATTGACCTTTGTCGGGCATAGGCATAAAAGTGCAGTCACTTGTGCATAATACACCACTGTACAGAAGTATTTGATTACGAGGATCGTGTAGTTTCTCAAATAAAGGAACAGATACTATGCAAGACAATGACCCTATTATTAATAATCAGGACTTAGGAAGTCTGTAGTGCACTGAAATCAAATGTGAAGAAAGAAATATTTCATTTTCTTCCTCTCAGTTGTCAGAAGGGGTTTCTCTATTAGAAAAAGTACATTTTGACCAAAGGATCAGTCTGCTTCATTGGTTGTCCAAGTACTGGAACAGAACAAATAATTTCATTTTTATGGGCTACTCCGACTAGGAGTGATATGGAATGCTCACTAAGAAATTTGCATCTGTCTTTATTGAATGAACTGACAAAAGCACAACACGGTGTCAGGTTGAGTGGCTTGTCATCATTCAGTTATTCTGCCACAGCCCTGTGGAAGAAAAAGTGACAAGATACAGTTGAGATGTGTGTTGTGTCTGCTCCTGACTAAGGAAGAATAAACCAAAGGTATGCAATGGGCATTTATTTAATCCCCAGCTTCAGTGTCAGGAAAATGGATTTGTGCACTTGCTCTTCCTTTGGTCAGTTTTAGCTATGAAAAGTGGAGAAGGAAGAGATCCCTCATTATTTGTCATACAGCTGTAATTTGGCCAGTCAAAAGAACAAAGAATACTAACAGCCTGTCATATAATTAGGTTCTTCTGTGATTAGGAAGGAGAGACTGGAGAGAACAACAGAAGTCTTATGTATATCTGAAAGAAGAGAAGGAACTTGCATTCATCTTCCATTCAGGATCAATTAAGCCTATTTTAATCCCTTGAAAGGTCTTTTGTGAAGCTGTCTTGCATCTCTGTGACTTCAGATAAAATGTCTGTCAAATGTTGGTGCTAAAGTACCTGAAGAGAAAATAATGAGCAGCACAGCAGCTGCTCCTTGGGAGTCACTGTTGTGGTGGTTATTTTAGGATCATCTCACTCACAGACTATGTCTGCACAGCTGAGCTGTATGTATCAGTGCCTTCCCAGTACAATTAGACTGACCATTCTGTTGGGATAAAAGCTCAGTTGGGTACAGCAATACAGCTGGAGTAAAAATTGACTGACTAACTGGAGGCATAAAATTAAGTCCTAGAAAGGAGTGCGGATAAAGAATGTCAGCAGAAAGCTAAGAGGGTTTTCATTCAGTTCCTGACTGAATCATTTAACTTCAACTGAAAATGATGTAAGAAAAAACAGCGGAAAATAGTCGAATAGCCCAAACAATTAGTGGAATTTGCAAGGTCCAGTCTAAAATTATTGGCTTGCTGTGCATTTGTATAGCCAGAACCTGATCTGACTTATTTTCATCCTCTCAGCTTTCTAATTAGACTACCACATGCCTTGAGTAAATGGGGTGGAGAAGAGAGAAAGAAGAAATGAGGAATGTGATCAAGAGAATCCTGCTTTTAGAATTGTTCCCAATCCCTCTTATGCAGCTTGGGCTGTGATGTGCTAATTCCCGTATACCAGTACACAGAGGCAAAAAATTCAGCTAAAGCAGATGCATTTCAGTGCTCATGCTCAAAGCACCTGTTCTCCTTGGTTTCCGATGTACACACTCTTCTAAGTGAAGTCTTCTTGGCTAGATCAAATAGAAATTAGTGTCAGAGGCACAGCCACTCTAACCCCCTTTTAAAATAGCTTGTGGACCAATCTTAGTGAGTCTGCTGGTGAGATGAATACAGAGTGGATATAGGATTTGGGTATCCTAGAGGCCTTCTTCATCCAACCAGTGTTTGGGACCAGGAAATTCGATGTTTTGGGTATGCATGGGGATGAAGGACCCTCTTAGTTTATACACAATCTCAACTTCATGTTGCTCCTGTTTTGTTCCTCCATGGTCTATGAGTCAGCCCTTTCTATCCGTCACTCCTGGATCACCTTTTGCAGCAAACTGCAACTTCTCTCTGTGTGCCATGGCTTAGAAACATTTCTTTTCTTCAAAGCTCTTTCCCTCCTAGGGACCATTGTTCCTATTGTTGCTCATTCTATACTTTAAAGACCTTGATTCTCTTACTTAATTTGCTGAATAGCCACAGTCTCTATTGTGTAGTTCATCTTCCTAAAGGTTAAAGAGGATAGAGAAAAAAACATTTCATTAGCAGCTGAATTGCCAGTTATAGAAGCAGTTAAACAAGCGGGAGATCCAAAAAAGATACTTAGTAAGGGGAAAAGATGTTGATATAGTTTATGTACAAAAGGACGTGAAGTTAAATCCTATAACGTAATTATATGATTTTGCTCCATGTGAAATCGAACTTGGCCCTGAAAAGGGGAAATTGAGGTAGACTAAAATCATTGGCTATGTAAACATGGAAATACTGTGCAGCAAGAGAGGTAGAGAAATAGCAGCTAAGTTTTGACAGCGTTTCATTTAATATTCACTTCTACTGGAATCTGTGTCTCTTCTTCATTCTGCTAAAGGCAGGATCTTGCTGAGAGGTAAAATACAGCAGGTTCTTCTTGCAAATTGAGGCCTTAAATCAATTATGTGTGTAAATATTTTATGAAAGTATGTTTCTGCCAACAAAATTCCATCTGGAATGAACCTCTGGGGAGGAATCAAGCGACCTGATTCAGTTATTATAATGTTTTTCCCTTCTGCACTGCGTTGGACTCCTGGGGGCATCTTCCCATAAAAAGGCAGTTGTTTTCCCTATTTATTGCTTTGTAACTTAGATGTCGAGCATCAGCTGCTGATGTCCCTGCTTGTCATGGCTATCCCAGACCACTCTCTTGTTTTCCCACCATATCTTACACAGTTAGCAGTTGTTACCTATACTACTACTACAAGGGTAGCCAAGCAGCTTCTTTTACAAAAGTAACATACCTGTGGTCAGAGCCTTTCTTGCCTGTATTTTTTCCTTGTCGTTACTTCCTCAGTCACCCGCAGAACACTCACCACCTCTCAGAACAGTTGACACTGGTGAGGTTGTTCTTCAAGCCTTCATGGAGTCTTGACAAAAATAGCTCACATGTAACCAGCCTCTTAAGCTATTTTAGAAGGAAGCTTCAGTGTATCCACAGAAAAGAAAGGAATCTTCATATACTTGATGTCAAAAAATATTAATGTGGAAATAACTAAAAAGTCAGGGAGTTCCTGTGCCTACCTATAGAGAACATCAGGTGAAAAAGTGGCAGCAAGAACCAGTTATTCACTGAAGATTTTGAATTTGCAAATAGCCTTTGCTTCAAGACTTTGATATAATAATTCAGATCTATTTTATCATGAAGGAGTGAGGACTCTTCAAGAGGATTAGCATTCATATTTAGGACTCTTCTCATATCCAAATGTCATGCAATAACACATGCCAGCTGGAGAGCTAAAGGAATATTTATTGTTCATCAAGATGGACTTTTCAGCTGAATTTACTGTCTTTTGTGGAGGGAAAACTTGGAAGTACTTCTGTCAAACACTAAAATTTTAAATTAATTTTGTAAGTATCTCTTCATTACAGTATGACACAATCAAAACAAGCATGTTAACAATCACCTGCCATGTGAAGTCAAGTCACATGAAGATAAATGACAGTCAAGTTTAATCTAAAATACATGGGAATTTTGTTTTAAATGAACAATTACCTACTGGAGAAATCTCAAAATGTCTTATAAATGACCAAAAAAAAAAAAAGTATCCCATATACTCCTCCTGTACTGGAAGTTGCTGTTGATCTCATGGAGAAAGATGTGTTTCAAGAAAGTTTCAAGTATGGTTTATTTTGTGAGTTGGCTGAAAAGCAATGTCTACCATCATCTGAAAATGTCAGTTTTGAGATTTATAATTTAGAAAGTGATAAATAAATTTTTGAATGCACAATTACGAGAATATTTATATTAGAAGAGTTTATAGTCATGCTAAAAAATTTGGGGGAAAAAAAGATAATTTATTTATGTGTCCGTTAATAATGAAAAGAAACATCCATTCATCAAGTTCTGGTAGGGCAGAAACTATGCAGTGAAAAACTGACATTTCATCAACAATCATTTTGCCCAGCCTTGGACTGCAGGATATATCATCTTAGAACAGAGACCCTTGGGCCCTAATTTGCTTGGTGCTTATGAGAAATTACATGTGGCAAGGATTAAATTAAGTATGAAGTTTTGAGTTTCAGCATGTAGTTAGGCTCTTGGTTTATGAAAGACAACAAACACTATTCACACTGGTAATAATAATTGATAAAGTATTGGTTCAAGCATCTAATAGAGCCATTAAATCATTTACATTTTGTTGCGCTCCCTTGCCAAGAAAAACGTAATTAGAGTTTGTTCAAAGGCTAATGCACAAGCTTTACAGAAAGGTGAAAATCACTGATGAAGTCTAGACAATTACAGCAGCCGACAGCAGAAGGTTTCCTCCATCTCCAACCCACATGCATGTCCCTGCCCTCCCTGGGCAGATCATGCAGCAGGTAAAACGGTGAAGGCCCCCGGGAGGAAGTAGCTGTGGCTGAGATGGGGCTGAGCGGTGGACTGAGAAGAGTCTCTGGCCATAGATGGGTAATATGGGGAAGGGGAAGTGGAGGGGTGGGTTGCAGCTGGAGACAGAGGTACTGCGATGGCAGTGGTGGGTGACTGGCTGAGGGGCAGTAGCCCTTCTCAGGGCTTTCCAAAGTTCTGGTCCCATCCATGCCCCCAGTGGGTACTTCCCTCTTCCCCTCCTCATCCCATCCCTGTTCCCTGCCCCCGTCCCTCTCCACCAGCCTGGGAAAGGGATATGCGTCCTCCCGCTCGGTTTTGGGCACCAGCATCACTGGTCTTTGAAGATGGGACACTGCTCCACATCCCCAGAGTTTAATGCTGCAGACTGCAAGGAAAATGGCTTGAGCAGATGCTAGTAAGCCTCTAGCTATGGCAGTAAGGTAGTGCAGGCTGGAAAACACACTGAATTCAAACTGGTCATGGAGCTGTGCTGCCATGACCTCTGTGTGCCCTTGGCTGGGCTTCTGCTGCCATGCATGCTCGTTAAACGAAAACTCGTGAGGTGTTTCTTCACCATGCTGTAGCCAATGAAGTGACACGAGCACAGTATGAAAGAATGCTTTGGAATGGGACTCTTGCCTGTCCTGTTGAGTGTCTGACCAGGCTGAGTCTGACATGCACTTGCACACACCACACATGCCACGTTCATGTTTTGTCACCTGCAAACAACAGCTGAGGACTTGAACGCGGTGGCTCAGTTGAGAAAGCCCTTAGGAAAGGAAATGAAACAGGATTTTTTTGTAGACTGGCTTTGTAGAAGCCAGGATACAGAAACTGAATTAATTTCAAATTAATTTACTGTGCCAGGTTAGTTTCGAGAGCAGCATGCAGCTGAAATCTCAAATAGTTTTTCAGATTGCTCTATTGATTTATAAAGCCAAGTACCATATGGAACCTAAATGTATAACTGAATTAGTATCCTGCAGAAATACAGGTAAAATGCAGAAAATACTTCATGGTTGGATGAATTACTACACCTGCAGGGATATTCTATTTTATTTGGCTCTCTTCTATATTTTTTTTTTAGTAAGGTAGTTGTCAGGAGTTTTCTTTAGATATCTTATTTCTCCTACTTGGCTGAGAAGAACAGCAAAAAAAAGGCACCAAATTTATGGTGGTAGGACGTGCATAAGGTGTGTGGTAAAAAATGCTTTGACTTCCTTTCCTTACCTTTCTCTTAATTTATTTAAAATTCTAGAGTACATAGTGGACCTTGGAAAGACCACAGCTTTAGTCACTAAACTTTGCATAATACTACAAGAGAAAGGAGGTTCAGTTAAAGATGATTCAGTGAGGCTCTAAGTGAGGCTCTCATTTAAGACAAGAACAAAGACTATAGGTTTCCCACAAAGACCTTAAAATTAATTTTGCAAAGAAACTTAAACCCCCTTTTAAGAGTCTAAAAATTTTTTTTAAATTATGTTCTCTGCCTCTGTCACCCTTCACCATCTTACCTTCATTAAATTGCATTTTGTTTTTATTTGTCATAAAAATTTGAAATTGATTCTTTTCCTTGCAATGAATTCTACTTAGTTTTGATATTTTCTTTTCTGTCACTCATTCATGTACCTTGTGGTTCTTATTCCAGTGCAGAAACAAAACAATTTAACTGATATTTTCATTCTGGTTTTCTAGTTCAGAGAAAATGTCTCATGATTTTGATCAAGTGTTGTCATGATGAAACAGCATGTCATAAAATGTCTTTTAGAAGGCAAGGTGAGTTTTTCCTTTCTTGCTCCTTTTCCAGCTTGTCCTTGTGAGTCTAAATTTCACTGAACGTAGCTCTTAGGGAGCTTAAAGTGCTTTGTTGAATTCCATACATTGAGAATATGAGACAGAAGTGCAAAGAATATTTAAAAATATTTTAAATCACTGAGGGAGTGTGTTTGTAATAAAGAAAGAACATTAATTATTTCAGGTATTTCAGGTATTAAAGCTCCATGTCTTTTTAAAAGCAGGTTAGAGCAATGTGTTACATAAGTGACAGACACCAGATGGCTCCACCTCCTTAGAAATCAGGCTTTTGTGTAGTTTGAGCAGGAAGAAAGGTGGGCCTTCGGAGAGGGACTGTGGTCAAACCGTGTCTTGGAATTAGGATGGAACATACTTGTAAAATTGATTACCTAAGTTTGCACTTTGTTATATATGCTTCAAATCATAGCTAGGGGCAGGGGATATAAAAAATGAAGCATTGAAATTAAATGAAGAATGTAAATTGATAGCCAGACAGGATAAGAAATTCAGTAACAGGTCAGAAACTACAGAAGATATGCAAATTCCTGGTTTAAAAGCCAGATTGGACCTACTTGCCCTATTATCTTCCTTGACATATAAAAAGTCTCCCAAAATTAATACTTCATCATTATTATTTTCAATTTAGCTTTTGTGGATCTGAAGACATCTTCTGAGGATGAATGCAATACTCTTATGCAATTATATTGACTCCCAAGAATAACCGTACAGAATATGAAAAAGAGTAAAAAAGTATATATTATCTTGATGGTATAACAAAAGACCAGCTTTTTAATATGTTCTGATGTTATGGACTAAACCAAACATTTGTGTACCTTTTAGCCATTCTATTTGTTTCTTCTTATAATGTAAATGGAGGACAGAGAACATCATTGCAGCCCATTTTGTTGTCATTGGGCTGTATTCAGTGTTTTTGCTACACATAGATACTGAAAACCTAGGGAAGTACATCGAGGCAATAGACTTGATAAAAGGGCTTTCCACTGTACATGAAAGGAATAAATAGTCCCGAGGAAACACTGTATCTGCAAATACAAGGATGCTCCTTGGCTGAAAACTGAGTGGAATGATGGAAGACAATTATAAAAGAACAGATCGAGTACAATTTGAGTGTGAATATTTCACAGTAGTGAACTTCTTATGACAAGTTCATACCTTTTGATTTTTAAGTACTAACCACTTCATAGGAATGGTACTATATGTCTTATTAAAAGTTTCCTAGGGCACAACTCATCCAAGGCTATATAATTAGTTCTTCAAAAAGAGTGTGGGACAGAAAACATCCTCATGTAAGAGAGAAGCAAGGAAAAGGAAAAAAAAGCAATTAAAAAGAAAAAAGATAAATCAACTGGACCATTAAATGGAGTCATTTTGTATTCACTTAATTGAATCAGCTGGCAGTTCTCCTAAAATGCCCCCGCTCATCATCACCCAGGGAGCTTACTTGCAAACCCATGCTCTTTGTCTTGAGGGCAGTGGCTGAGAAATGGAATTAAATGGCAACTGCCTGTTGCACTGGAAGTCCTTTATACTCAGTCAGTGAAAGCAAAAATCAAAATGATTGCTGAAGAAATCTGGCTGCCTATGAAGGTTTCCACATATATGAATGAGATGCCAGGGTATTTGCCCCTCAATTAGGGCAAGTAATAAAACTAGAATGAAAGGCTCTATCAAAGATACTCCACTGGAAATTGCACATTTCTGAGTAGACTCCAGTTGGTGTAATACAGTTGCATGTACCATGTACTAATTATTTAGAAATGTTGGCTATTTCAATAATGTCGCTTTTTCAAGATTGTGCACAGGATTGCATCTTCTCTTCTCTGCAGTTTGGCTCCCATTCCAGCTGCCTTGGCAATTTCTTTATTATTCCTGGCAGCTGGATTTCTCTTGCCCTGGCAGTGCTTTACCAGCAAGTTGGATTTACTATTGATCTTACCATGCTAAGTATCGTGCTAGCTTAAAGTTTGCAGCAGCCTTTCTATTGCTAGGATGAATACTCAAGACACAAATAAAAGGATTCATTTTAAAATCGGAGACTGGGATATGCATATCAATTTGTAGAAGGAAATTCCAGTGGTTTTAAACCACACAAATTTGTATCAGGATTATATAATGTCCACTCCTTTTTTTTTGGTGGGGGGGGGGGTGGGGGTGGGCAGGGAGAGTACAGGTATACAGTTAAACTCAGGAAATTAATTATATTTTCTGTTAAAACTGACACAACTATATAAATATATTTTTCCCCTCTAGGCTACCTGGAAATACCAGAGCTTTCATTTACTTCCTCTTTACAGATACTTTTGACTATGGTATCACATGTAAGGTTTAAAGAGCAGAAAAATTAGATTTATACTCTTTAATACTGATGTCAGAAGCTGAAATAATAAATAAATTAGCATAATTTTGACAGACACATTACAAGACAAGGTCTCCCAACCTACCTGTCTGCATACATAACTACCTCTGAGTTTAAAGGGAATTTGAGGCTGACTGACAGGAGAAGCACTCACCCTGTGTTTCAGCAGGTCAAACTCAGATCCATTATTCTCTTTCTATGTTGGCTTTTAATGCTGTCTCTTCTGTATGTGACCTGAGGAAGGGCATATGCTCCTGCTAATGTTTCAAGACCCTAAAACTCTTTCAGTCATCTAGTAAAATTATTTTTGCCCTTCAAAGGTAATCTTACGGATGTCTAGACCATCATGCTCAGAACGGAACCATCTCCAAATTCTCTGTTGCTCATCCCCACTATGCAACCGATGCACTCACTCCTTGTATTAATGGGACTGCAAGTCCTCAGAAATCTGCTGAAAACACCTGACAGATGCCAACCAAACTCAGTGAACTTTGTGTTTTGTATGAGAAATTTCAAATTCTTGTATTTAAAATACATAATAGTTATACAGTTGACTCTCATAAAGATTGGCATCTGGTGACAGGGTTGTAAGTGTGTTCTGGAATTGAAGGTATACTTCCTAATACAGAAACGAAACCTGCAAAGATGGCTGCAAAAAATGTAAACCAGCATATAACACAAAATTAATATAAATTACACTCCCCAGAAGAGTATGTGAATAGGCAGATGCTGTAGAGGGCAACTCCATTGAACTGCTTATTACAGAATAAATGATAGCATCAAAAAGTAATACAGCTCAACGATACAGGTCATTGACTTAGACATCTCTGCTGGGAATGATTAAAGTGGCATTTAGCCCTACTGCTTGACTCTCTAGGGTGCTGAAAAACATCACATCAATACAAATCTGCTTAGCTGCTCACAGAAAGAATGACATCATGGAAACATAAATAAGTCGCTGACTCCCAGCCTGAGGAATAACAGCAGCATTTTGGATTTCAGGAAATAATGAATAGCACAGTGGAAGACAAAACAAATGAGCTAATCAGGCCACCTCCAAATTATATTGCATTCAGATATGCTCTCTTGCCAGTGGATCAGGGCACTAGAGTCTCATTCTTATGCATGGCTGAGGGAGCAAAACTGCTGCTACTCAAAACATCAATTTTGAAAAAGTCACATATAAAAACAAATATAAGCGATAATACAGGAAATGGTGGAGTGGTCTCTGTAGTTATCTCAGTTGCACCAGGGAGTATTGTTAGGACTCGTTTTACCAGTAGATACATAAGCAGTGTATGCTGTATTTAATGGAACATTGTTTCTGCTGCTGCAGGAAAAATTGCACTATAATTACCAATAATTGTGAATAGGCTGTATGTCTTCAGGCAAAGGCAAGATCTAAGACACCACCTAGATACTGTAGGATACCATTTCCAATAACAAGATTCAGTGGAACTGGGAACTAAATTAAACCTCCGGCCTCATCAGCTCTTTGTGCGCGTAGATTTTGGACTAGGAAACACACAAATATTTTTAAATGTTACAAATCTAAAATAGAAAAGTTCAATAAGTATGTCCTTTTAGAAAATCAAAATATTTTATTTTTCTTTGTTATCCCGGGGGACAAAGCAAACCCTCAAAACCAAAAACATATTTTCTTACTTTAAAGACTGACTTACTTAAAGGATACTATTAGCTTCTATTATGTAACTGAACTATATTTTCATAGAAGCACGGAGTGAAATTCTATGGGTCTTACAAGCCATATACATGTATATCTGTACAACTCAAATGTCCTTAAGAAATCAGACACAATTTTTATATCTGGGGAGAGAGGATACTTTGAAAATCACTTCAGGCAGATTCTTTTTCAGGAGACATCCAAAGGCTGTCTTACCCATTTCCTGTGGAATCAGAAAATTGAATGGTGTTGAAAAATGTTTTTTATGTTGCAGTTAAAAGCTCGAATAATTATGCCTTTTGGTAATACAGAAGATAATTTTTCCAAGAAGTATATATTGCTTTTGCAATTTCTCTAATGGTATAGGGCAAAAATAGTAGCCAGCTGGCAAGTAACAAGTAACACTACCAAGGTATGGCAGTTTTTGCATATAAGATGAGCAGTAAGCAAGAGTTAAATATAGGGAGTATGAGTTATATACTCTGAGGTAGGAATTGTAGCTTCTTGTACATAAAGATTTTTGCTGTCATTGCAATTTAATTAAGATGTGAAAATGCAAATTCTTCTACACTTGAATAATATCAGATTAGAGGGTTGACATCTATATGTAGGTTTGTTCTGTACTGATATTGGAATTCTGCAGCAGGTTAGCTTTAAAGAAAAAAAGGAAGCCTCCTTATTGCAAGAAATGTTTCTAGATATTTTGAAGGAATTAGTACCATTAGGATGAGCTGAGGAGAAAATCATACATCTACAGAGAAGTCCTGTCTATGCATGGGACCCGCTATTCACTATAATCACTAATGAAAATTCACCAGTCCAGGGATCTTCTATTCAATCTTTCTGGTGTAGAGTTTCAGTCTGAAAATGAAAAAAAATATAATGATCCTACCGCCTGTGTGATATAGCTGATATTTCATAAGAAAACTCTGAAGACCTTTGAAAAAGTTTATAATCCAGACCCCCCTAAATGATCTGGAAAGTCATGTCAAAAGTGATGGGGAAAAATAATTGATATTTATTTATTTATTTATTATGGAATGTTATTTTTACTGTGCAAATTCTCTTTATTAGTACAACAAAGTTTTGTGGAAATTTGAGTGTTTACAAAACACAATTGCTTCCTGCAGGAGAAGTGCTGTAATTATTTATCCTCACAGACAAAGTGTGGTCCTTTGTGACTTAACTCTATGGCTATCATTGTCTCAGTTCTTGTGTCTAAAGCTGCTGTTCTTCTGATTGTAGGCAGGAAAACAGTCATAGGCACCAGCTTTTTGATTTGAGTCTTAGAGATACCTCTTCTACTCTATTGATTCCAGGAGTTGTTCTTCTCAGGGAAAATGAATGCATTTCAACTAGACGGGAGATATGAAAAAGCAGAAAGCACCTTCTCCACATTTATATCCATGGGAAATTAAAGCTTTTGCCTGAATAGGTAGGTGGGAAGAACAGGAGAAAATTCTGCTGAACTGAACGTGTACAATCTGACTTCAGGGAGAGGTCAGAAATAAGGATAGGAATGAAGCTTACTAGACGTGTTGTTTTTTTGATCAGATAGATTAAGAACTGTTGACTTCCCTCTAGTTAACCCAACCTTTTGCAGTGCAGCCTCATTCTGAAGTGCAGTGAACTGTTGGCTGTAAGTTCAATCCATAAGTCTTTAGGGGTAATGAGCAACTATTTCCACAATTTACTGCTGTCAGCCCCAGCAAGCGTGCAGGACAGCTGTAGTCCGTAAAACAAAAAATTACCTTCAGTTGTAGTGGAGGCGTGATATTTAGCTCATTGATTGCCACTGAGATGACAGACAAATCAGTCCATGACAGAAGTGCATAACATTTCATCGTTCTTTCATTTGCCCATTCAAAGGAGTCAGTTCTGCTGCAGTAAGATCAATGCTGAATTCTAATGACTTCTGTATAATAAGGGGATGTTTTGATTAAGTCTGTGACATACCCTTCTTCCAGTATATTTAGTCTAATAAAAAATGTTATTGATCTAAGTAAAACAAGTTATTTGGAATGAGCTTTACTTGAACCCTGTGGACCTTGGATGCATTTCCTCTATTTGAAGGTAAGGTTGAGGTACATCAGAAGAAGCTCAAGACTCTTTGCTACCAACACTTGTGCATTTGCTCACCTGGTTTTCATTATTGGTTTATTTTGCAGCTGGGATGAGATAGAACATTATCTGTGAAGTAAAGTGAATTAGCTCATGCTGACTGACAGGAACATAAATCTAATTTTTATTCAGATTGTATGCTGATTGAGCAAAATTTGTAGCTACAAGAGCTACAAGAAGGTATTATTTGTGAAAAGTCATATCTGAAGTATAATTTGGTTTCAATCAGATTCAGCTGGTGTAAGTCTACATCATGTTTCACGTGTCCATCCACCTGATTTCTTAGCTTCCTATCTGCCAGACTTTATTAAGCACCAGTTTACCACATTCCTCAGCCCCATCACTTTTCATTACATATGCTCATCTATTTTCCTTGATTGAAATGAAGGTAAGTTTTAATTAGTATTAAAATACAATTTCTTTCCTAAACAAGCCATACAACTGAAAGCATAATATTTAATAATTTACTAGAAAAGCTACCTAGTGAGCAGAACTGATTGTCAAGAAAATGACAATATGGGAAGTGATATTTTTCAGCTCAGACTTCCAAAGGAAATATTCTAGACAAAGAGAAGGCAGAAGAGAAGAATGGCAAAGTGGACTTTTCAGAGTAGATTTAAAGTGTTATTCCAAGCTAATTTTCATTCCATAAGTTTCTTATCTGGCAAAGGATTGGGCATCTGCTTAATTTTAAATATAAGTAAAGCTTTTGGTGCTCCTGGCATTAAGTTTAGGCAGAAGACTTAGTAGGGCTGTTTAGACTATAGTTCAGTGCTGGTCAAAGTATGTATTTAGGAAGCTGAAGGGTATTTTTAGGATCTATAAGGGTTTTATGGATATGTATGCATTACCTAACACAGCTTTACAGAGTTTTAGTATGTGTAACTGAATAACACCTAGTCTTTAAAAATTCTTTAAAATGGCAGGAAACCTGAATAGTAATTGTAGTTTGACATTAGTTCTCTCTCTGTATCCTTATCAAGTACTTTATTCTCTACTTCTCTGTACTGTTCTCCCAAGCAGGGAGAACTTATGCTCTCTGAGCAGCAGAAGTATTAGTTTCTGATTTGACAGACACACTCTCCGGTGTTTGTCACAAACATCTCATGGAGGATTGAATAATTAATTCCAGCCAGGGAAATTACAGGTTGATCTCTGATCTCTGTTTCATATTAGTGAAGCATAACATTTTCGTATAAAAATTAGAAGTCTTCAGGCTTTTTTTTTCTACCTTTATAGAGAATACCACCGCCTCTCAAAAAGGCAATCACTGTAAAGAAATACAGAAATTCACCAGAGCATGCACATGGTTTGAGAAATTACTTATAGAATGGAAAAACTGTGAACAGATTCTTCTGCATCTGTGTTTATATCGAAGTGCTGTAAATAAATGCAGGATACATTAATTCAAATATGCCAGTTTGGCAGCCTGCAGCATGTAGAGCGCTAGTTTTAAATCAAGTTTAGCTGACATTGCATGGAGTCAGTCACTGCAGAAAGTTGTCACAACAGGAAGGCAATTAAAGAGATTTATAGATCTGATTTCCAATCAGGTCAAATGGTAAGATAAAGAAGGGTCAACTTTACTAAACCATTTTCTGAACACTAGGCTAGAAAATGCTGAGTTAATCCCTCCGCCAAGATTGAGAATCTTGGATGTAAAAATCAGAAATTCCTGTTTCAAAGGGGAATAAAGAGCCTCTCTGATGTCAGTGCAAAGAATTCATGTTCCTCCAGACTCCGAGTGTCATGACAGTGTTTTAAGAAACAAATGCATTAAGTTTGCCTATGTGGAAAGGCAACATATGGTAGTTCTACCTCTGCATTTTGTGGCTATTCTCATGTACCAGTGCATGGAAAGGGCTGACAAGAACTGATTCTTTATCTATGAGGGGTTTGTGCCCTACTGCAGGGGCCTGATGAGTGCAGCAGGTTTGGGCCAGCTTCTTGTATTCATTTTTCTATCTATCTGTGCAGGTACACATGGGTCAGCTGCTGCAGGTTTAAATGTATCTTGGATATGTCTTCATTAAGTGGTGGTCACAGTGACTGGAATTCATCCTTGACCAGACATTGACACCTGCATCTGAGCTAATCACTTGGCACTCCCTTGGTTATTAGTCTCCATTAAAGTCAGTGGAGAAAAATGGGCAGCTTTAGAGCAAAATTTATCTTATGCTAAACTAGGCATTGGAGATAGGTGAGATGAATCACATGCTGTGAGTGCCTCTTTGAGTCTGTCAATTAAAGCAACCTAGGTGTGAGCATCGACCCTGAAGACGTCTTGAAGCAGATGAGATGAATCTTCCCTCCCAGGCTGCAGAATGAATGTGCTTAGAATGGAAGAGTGCTTCTTGGAATCTTCAAGTGGATTAGTCTACTTTTTCAAGACTGGTGAAGGACCCTGCTGTGTTTGTATTAGGGAAGTTAGTTTTCCTGTGTGGGCAAAGCACAAAGTTGTCTGTCAGAATGTCTAACCCACAGTGCATCAAATGCAGTGATGCTAGGAATCAAGAAGGCATCACTAAAGATTAATGTTTCATCGAGGTACAGAGCAGCTGAAGTGACTCTGAGTCCCTTAGACACCTCCAATCTCATCAGCAGGCACATAGGTGCAAACAGTTTAGTGTATAGTCAGGTGTAGGCTGTACAGAAAGAGAAAAGGATGATTGTGTCAAAGAAGAGAGGGTCTTTGTTTTTAACTTCCTAACACACTGTTTTATGCCTTTTTCTGAAGCATCTGCTACTTTCTGCTGTTGGACAATGATCCCAGATGAGCCTAGGATGAGAGGTCCTTTTAGTCTGATCTTCAGCAGACTAGGACATGTTGCATATTGTCTGAGGAACAGTTTCCTAAAAAATACTATGCTCCTTCTGAGCTCGGCTATCTTTGCTTCTCACTAGCTGAGAGAGCTAAGATTGCACAGGCATCAAAGGGTTCACACACTCACCAGCTTTGCTATGCCTGTGTAGGTTGAATCTCATGAAAAATATTAATCCTTCACTGCTTCTCCTGGCTGCTGAGGCATTGTCCTGTATGCATTTACCCTGTGTTTGCTGCTATGTATTTCCAGACAAACACATGAAAGCGCTGTTCTAATTTCAACTAGTTAATCCACATGTCAACCACACAAGAATTATCCCCATTTGCAAAGGGAGTGTGAACAATAGGTAAAGCTCAGCACAAAATTTTTCTGTTTCTATTTGACACCTTCATGAAAGATATCTAATGCAAAAATTGCAGACAGCACAATACTGGAGGAAGAAATACTTATTTGTGTGAAAGGGTCTTCTTTTCTAGAAGGCTGTATATGCATATTTTTGAGCATAATTAAAGCAGAAGGAAATAAATTTCAATCGAAATATTTTCATGTAAAAATACAAAGTAGAAAGGTAAATTCTAAATCTCTGCAAATGAGAAATGCTCTATACAGTTCACAGTTCTACCTGTAAAAAAATAAATTTGAGTCAAGGCTTCCTAATAACCATACATATTCTGGTTTCACCTTCTCAGGAAGCACTTCAAGTTAAAGTTGTTCCTGATGACTTCAAGTAGTAGCTTTATCAAATTGGGTGTTTTGGAGATGCTATGGCCAAGGTTTTCTTTCTATGCAAAAATACCTAGGGAAATAAGTAAGAAACTAAGGCTTTGAATCAAGCATGGTATGAGAGTAGGGCAGTTCTCGGTGCTTAACCCTGATTAGAGAAAAGACAACAACACATGAGAATTGTTTCTTGAAAAATAATCCCTCACAACATTTCTTTATAGTGGTAAGTAATTCTGAGTCTTTAAGTCTGCTAGGTCTCCTTAGATTTCATGTTGCTTTAGTGTCTTCAAAAGCCTCACTTTGATAGATTTTCAACAGTCTTATCCCTGCCAAAATCTGCAAGATTTCTCCTCAGTGCAAGAGAGTGTGTGGCTTTGTGTAAAAGGAGGGGAATTCCTGGTTGCTGTAGCTGAGGCATCCCATGGTCTCAAGAGTTTTTATTCCTCTAACTTCATGTTCAAACCTACATGGCTGTGTTGTACTGACCCTGCACGTGGAAAACCAGGATATCTGTTTTACTCTAAGTTTAATATTCTGGTTTGCCTCAGAGGCAGTATTACTATGCTGCCATTACTTGAGAGACCTCCTTTTCCTGTCTCTCTCTCCTATCTTTCTCCCCCTTCTTGTCTCCACACCACTGACCACTTCCATAGCAGTCAGCTGTTCGTGGGGCCTTGTGGCATGTTATCACTAGAAGGGTTTCCATGTGTTAGAAATTAATCTATCTTCAAGAATTATTTGCATAACAGCTGAAAATATGGTTTGCTTTCAACAGACTAATATATGTTCCTCCCATATTTTTTCAGTCTCCTCCTTCCATCCTTTGTGGCACACTCCCTCCTTGTTTATGCAGTTAAAAACATGATGGAGTAAACCAGTCTTTGCCAGGTTGGGTTTGAACAGCCTATTTCAAGTAGGCCAAGCCTGAGAGAACAGTAACGAAAACACAAGCTGTACTTTTTTTTATTATTTTCATGAAACAGACAGGAATATCGGAAAGTGTCTGCAAAAATCTGGTTTTCAGAATCAATAATTTTCAGAAGATTTTATACAAAAATGATAAATGTCCTTGTTATACAGAAATAAAAAATGACTGGTGGTTCTCCATAAAAAGCCACTTACATTTGATATTTACTTGTATTTATTCAAATTGCAGTTATAAAAAGCCATGTTCATTACATATGTTTGTTATCCTGGAATGTTTTGATAATTTCTGGGGAAGGTCTGTCCGTGTTCAGATGCTTGCTGTCATCCCTCTAAATTCTCATCTGCTTTTGTGTATATAACCTTATGCTCTCTGTCCTAGAGTAGCAGAAGCAAATACCAAGTGGTGACTCTTATCAGCTGAACCTTTGGTGGCCTGCATTCCTTGGCATCATTTAAGCCACAAAGGCTTCCTGCAGGTGATTTTCAAAAACCTTTGGATTGACTCTTATCCTCTTAAATTCACAGCATGACATATGCCATAGGAACACAGTTCTGCAAATGCATTTCTAAAATTATTCAGTTTTTTTATATTTTCCCTCAGCTGTAAAACTGAATGCCTTCATTACCACATGGCTAGTTTTACAAAGGCAGCAATAAAGGTTTCTTAAAAATAATCTAAAGGAGATTTCTATATACTAAAATAAGCAATGTATTCAGTCTCTTTCATCTTGGTACTTTAATAGACAGAAGTGATTGATGTGTCTCATTGGGAAGCTAAGAAAATCACTTCCCCAGTAGTTTAAAGCCATTTGATATTTCGTAGTTCTCTGAGATATCTGTTTTTACATTCAGATACTTAAAAAAAATGTTAAAAATAATAACTAGTTCAAAATGGAACCTTACTTTCTTATGTCTTGATTCAGTGTAATGGTTCAGGGAAACTTTAGAACTTTTCATGAGAAAAGAAGGAATCAGCTTTGTATTTTAAATATGACAAAAAGTTGTTCAAAGCTTTGAAATGTCAATGAGCTGCAGGAGGGGGGGAATCAATGAGCAAAGGCCAGCAAGGACGGGTTTAATGGTAATGAGTTTACCCTAGGGCTCTGTGTTCTTTTGCCTTTCCTATCTTTTATATTAAGACCAGAAAGCCCCCAAATAAAGTCATAATATTATATAATCAGTGGGAATTACTCCAAATCAGTGTGAGATCAGTGACAATAACTCCAAAGAGCCCAAGTTAAAATGTCATGTTGAAATATGAATAGATATGTTTTTAAAGACATGAGCTTCTTAAATTAATTATTTCTCCCATTATTTTTTCTCCAATACTGAAAAATTTCTTGAGTCTTGTTGACTTCATATATTCAGCAGTGAACAACCCTGGTTTTGTAACCCAAATCCATTCAAATCTCATTTGATTGCCTAACTGAAATAATTTAGATGGATAGATTCTTCAGATCTTTTCCTGTAGGGTCCACTGTGCATAATGTTCAGGATGGAACCAGAGGTGAAAAATCACATCCACAGGAAGGGTTGGCCCTAAAGGCTAACCGCTGTCATGAGGACAAACACAGAGAAAAATACTTTTTTTTTTTGTGACATTCTTCAGTAGAGCTGAGCATGTACCTTCTGTGCTATTACTGTGTTCTTAGGAAAGAAAAATTACTTTTCTGTTCACAGTAAAATAATGTTTTATATTATCTGAAGAGGGCTTTTAGAACCAAAGTAATTTGGTTTAATGATGGAAGATTTTAAATGCCACGCAGAAAATGTAGCACCTGATGCAATATCCAGGAAAAGAAGCCACATCTTTTGTGTGTTTGGAAGTCTGATGCACCTTTGGAGAGAAGCTACAGCACATTTCTATAAAGAGGAAAATAAAAGAATGAAATACCACATTCAGAACTGGTATGGAGGAAATAGCTTGATAACTGACTTTTGATCTGCAGCATTTTGCCGAGAGTCATAGCTGACAGCCGCCAATAAAAAAATGATTAAAAACATTAAAAGGTTCAAAAGATGAACTCTGAATGCCAGTGTACTTTCTTGCATGGTTGTATTGCCGTGTTGAAGAGGTAAAGGAGTTAAATGGCTCCTTCGAACATCACAGTTTTTCTGAGAAAAAAAATAAAATAAGAGTGCAATTGCTTGTTTAAATTTGGATGCACTGTGTGCTTCCTCAGAGAAGAAACTAGGAATACTGTACTAGAATTTTGCCCATGTTGATACCATCAGTCATTTCTGAATGCTATCAAGTTCCAAACCAAGACACATTTTGCACTGTGGGACAGAGCAAGGTTGCTAGGCACCTCTGGGAATTTATTTTATTATTGTGCACATCACAGGGTCATCTGGGTGTATCATTTCCAAAAGAAACAGCAAAACAACAAACTCTACATCTGTCAGATTAAATTCCCAATGTGTATTAACCTTTACTTCATCTAAGGGGAGGGTGAATTTTAGTTAAAAAATGAGGGCCATTCAGTACTGAGCATTGGCTTTCTGAGTGATTTACACTCTGAAATGGAAAAAAAGACTCTCCCTCAAAAACAAAACATTGAGGCTTAGAATGAAATTTCAAAAATAACAAGAAACATGTGAAATGGAGAAGCCCTGTTAGGTAGGGAAGCATAAAAGAGCTGCAAGGGGAACTTTGACTTGAGTCACCCCTAACATTAGTTACAGTGTGGTGCAAGGAATGCAGTTTAGCATTGGCTGAAGACAGCGATACAAAAATTTTAGAGATTTTTATAAACTTCTGGTGGGATGGACCACACTGCTCCCAAGGTAAGAGCTGCTCTGTTTATTGTGCTTTCCAAATTTTGTCAGCGCAAAGAGATTTCTACCACCTTTGGTCTCTTATAAATATACATAAACATTTTAGAGTTGATTGTTTGTTATCAGTTAATTTGGTGGGTTTTTGTGTTTGTTTAGTTTTGGGGTTTTTTTTTCCCAGGAGAGGTGTCCTTCACATGAAGGACTATTTTCTACATTTTCAGTGAGCCGTTTTAGAGCTTCACTACAGTACACATAGTATGTATCTGGCACAGGAACAGTGCAAACAGCAGATCCTGAAGTGCAGGCTGGAGCTGGAAGTATTTGAGCTTGCCTCTCTGTTTTCTGCAATCTGTTTCTGTGGCAACCAGATGCTATAAAAAGGTTCTCTCTAAATATATTGCATGTGCTCTTATTTTATAATTCTTCCCTGCTAGTTATCAATTTCTACAAAAAACAGTGTAATGATGTTTTGTTTATTCACACTTATGAAAGTGGTTTTTTTATTATTAGTGACATCAATTTTAACAGCTCATATTACCAGAGAAGATAGAAAGGTAAATGATGAGTCACTGTGGCAAATAAAAATGTAAATTCTGCTCATGGAAAAAAAAGCCAAGGTGAATATGTAGATCACTTAGTATCAGACAGAAATATTTTTGTTCATACAGATTTATTTTTCATACCCACTCCACCATTTGCTGTTAACTGTCCTCTGCAACCCTAGCTTAGCTTCTATTCAGAGACTACAACATAAATCAGATGTGGCAGAGAGCTTCACCTTTCAGTGCTCTGTACTGTGTATGAGAGCCTGGATGCTTCCAGGCAGACACCAAACAGCAGCGGTGTGAGCCAGAAATGACCCATCAACTGAAGTTCAAGGAGTGCCTTTTTATTGTGCTCTTTGACTGCTAACAAAACAGCTCCACTGGTGTGCCAGGGGTTAGCTAATGAGCCACCACTGTCTAGCTGACAGTATCCAACCCCGCTCTCCTCATCCATGACACCTGCTCAACCATCAGACACCGCCACGTGCTGGGGATGAAAATCATTTAACAGAAAAAAAGAAGAGCGGATTGCAGCTGGAGTCCCGCTCTGCCACGTGTGGCAGCCAAACCCAGCACAGGCATGAGACACAGCTTCCTTTTTTCTCATGGAAGTTGTCACTACTGTGCATGACTCAACTAGGCTGATATACAGAGACTAGTTACAGGGCCCGTCACCTGACCTTCTGCTTCGTGTCACTGAATCTGGGATGGCAGTGACAGATTTCTTCCTCGATTTGTATGCAAAGGAGATGATGTACATGAGTCAGCAAGGCAGGCTTCACTTTCTGGGTTATCCTGCAGCTGAATAACGATGTGGCACAGACAGGGAATGATGATCCTTCTAAGATCACCAGAGAACACCACTCACCTGTCAGCTCAAAGACAAAAACTGTGTCCCTCTAGCACCAGCAGTCAAATAGCAGCTGGGAAAGAAAAGGTCCAAAGTTTCATATTCTGTGAAGGAGAAGGGAATAGCAAGAAAAATTTGGACAGCACTGCACTACTGTGACTAGGTACCTTGGCCATCATTTGTTTGAAGAATTAGTTGGGAGTTTATCAACTCTGTGCGAAAAAAGGAATATATATTCCATTGAAAGAAACTCCGTGTGTGTGTGTGTGTGTGTGTGTGCGTGTGTGTGTAAATTGCCACAATTTTGAAAAATTCATGTAGAACTGGAAAAGTAATGAGAAAAAGTTATGGGAAACTTGTATGCAATATGGCTCCTAAAAAGGATGAATAAGAATCCTTCAATTTCATACCACATGCTGTATTCCTTAATGACTGATCAGATGGTAACAAAGTATTTGTTCTGTGAAGATGATTAAAAGGTCCCCAAAATCTTCCCATGATTTTCTTCAGCTTTGAATAGGGCCTAAATATTTAGAGATCAGGGAAAAACCTCAGGTATCACCCTAATATTCCTTATTCCATTTGTTTAGGTCCCCTACTGTTCATTCTTCTTCAAAAGCATAATACCATAATGTGGGTAAGATGATAAATCACCTTTTACAGATAATTAATAATAGAATTTACATTAATATTGTGTGAATTATCTCCAGACTCAGAAATTAAACTGTTTTTATTGAACTATTGGAAAAAAAAAAAGGACAGCACTCCTGAGCAAAAATAGCATTAAAATACAGACTTGCTTGCATATGATTTAAGAAAAATGGCTTCAGAAAATTTTTCACATCCTTCAACTGTGCTCGAAATTTGTAGGAGAAATTATATCTAACCAAGATGTTGGACCTACACAGTGGTGTTCCTCAGGGCTTTGGTGTTGGAACCAGCGCTGTTTAACATCTTTGTCGATGGCATGGACAGTGGGATTGGGTGTGTGTTCAGCAAGTTTCCCTATGACACCAAACTGGTTGGTGTGGTTGACATAACTAGAGTGAAGGGATGCCATCCAGAGGGACCTGGACGGGCTTGGGAGGTGGGACTGTGCAAACCCCATGAAGTCCAACCAGGCCAAGTGCAAGGTCCTGTACGTGGTACAAGCAGACACAAGCACGGTACACACTGGGTGGAGAACGGTTTGAGAACAGCCCTGAGGAGAAGGACTTGCAGTGTTGATGGATGAGAAGCTTGACATGACCTGTCAGTGTGCACTCACAGCCCAGAAAGCCAACTGTGTCCTGGGCTGCATCAAAAGAAACATGGTCAGCAGGGCAAGGGACGTGATCCTGCCCCTCTGCTTGGCTCTGGTGAGACTCTGCCTGGACTCCAGCTCTGGGATCCCCAACATAAAAAGGTCCTGGACCTGCTGGACAGTGTCCAGAAGAGGACACAAAGCTGAATCAGAGGGTTGGAGCACATTTGCTTTGAGGACAGAGAGTTGGTGTTGTTCAGCCTGGAGAAGAGAAGGCTCCAGGGAGACTTTGTAGCAGCCTTCCAGTGCCTAAATGGGGCTGACTAAAAAGCTGCAGAGAGGCTATTTGCAAGAGCAAATAGGACTAGGACAAACTAGGACAAGGGGGAATGGCTTCAAACTCAGAGAGAACAGTTTTACACAAGATATTAGGATGAAATTCTTTGTTATGAGGGTGGTGAGACACTGGAACAGGTTGCTCAGAGCAGTTGGCGATGCCTCATCCCTGGAAGTGTTCAAGGCCAGGTTGGAAGGGGCTTTGCTCAGCTTGGTCTAGTGGAAGGTGTCGCTGCCCATGGCAAAGGGTTTGGAACTAGATGATCTTTAAGGTCCGACTCAGACCATTCTGATTCTATGATTCATTCTGATTTAGACATATTGATGGCATGAATTCACTTAGTAGTTAAAATGCCAGAAAACTACTATTCTTATTTGTTGCAAGGATTTTTCAGGAACAATGTTTGCCTTTTTCTGAGGCCCCCTGTGACTCTATCCCATGCCTGAAGCACAATACTTTTCCAGTAGATTGCTGTGGAAATGAGCTTTGCTTCTAGTAACCAATGGCAATGCTCAAACGTGCAATTCTCAGTATGTCACTGAATCAAGTCTATCTCTTCAGCAGCTGTCATGTGTAGTGAAATGTTTGGCTTTTTGTCAGTGTACAGTAGGGATCTGTCAGACATCTCACTTCATTCAGCCATCGCAGTCTATTCGCTCACACAGACTGCAGAAAATGAGTGTTCACGATCACTATAGAAAGGCAAATTATGTTGTGAAATCTGGTAAGATTACCATAAGGCCCTGATCCAGTAATATACTTCAGAACATGATTCAGTAGTGCCCACACCAAATGATTAATATGGGCTTAACACTAGCCAGAGAAATGCTTAGATAATCAATCACTCTCAGAAAATTTGTTTTCTGATGGCCTATTTCAGTCAGGTGAAGTAATTCAGTTTTAAACCTAATGTTGAAATATTTCCAACCAAAATAATGGCCAAGTTTAATTCATGCATTTTGAACATCCACTAATGTAAATTGCTTCAGTCTACGCTATCAGATAAAGTCTAAAAAAAGTGTTCCTTATAAAAGTCTCAGTGGACATGAATGAGATGAATGTCAGTGTCCACTAGCAGAAATAAAGTCTGGCAGAAAAATGACTTAAATAAAATAAATAGTAAGGTAATTAGCATCTTCAAATATCCATCCAAATGTTTTTCACTGGACATAACATAATATGCAAAGGTCTTTTCATTATTTTTCTTTATATAATATTATAGGATAATATTATATGGACCTACAATTGCATTATTGGAAATAAAGTACATAAATGAATGCCCTTAGACAAATGACAGGACTAGTCAATGATAGGGATAAGAGATCTGAAATCTTGGGGTAAGCCCTGGTCTGACAAAGAGATCTAGGATGGATATTGTACACAGTCTTGCTCCATGTCCTACAGATCTTGGAAGAATATAAAGATGAGATGAGCCTTTACTCTCTTGTTCTATTTGCATGCTTGGCCTCCTACTATAAAATTTACTTACTGTCCTAGAGTCCTAACAGGCTTAGAGGTTGTGTTCGAGTGAAGAAGAACTAGTGAGGAATGTGGTCTCAGGGATAAAGTGGGGCCCTGCCCATGGCAGCTCATTGCCTCCCTGAAGCTGGGACTGGCTACAGCATCCCCCCAGACTTGCCTCATGTATGAAGAAGAAAGTATTGCAGCCTCACAGCAGCTCTCTGTAACAGAGCTGAGGTTCAGCTGGGGTGACCCCCTCAGGTTCTCTGCTGCTGGATTAGCAAAAATCAGGCAAAGCAGAAGACTTGGCCTTTTAAGGGTGCCAGTAGTTTTGGTGTCAGTGCTGTTCACTTGATCAGCCTCTAACAAAACTGGTTGCTGCTGTACAAGCCTCTGAAATACATAGTCTAGGGACAATACTACCAAATTAGCAGAAAAAAATAC
Organism: Melanocharis versteri; assembly: GCA_013397845.1. Lineage (NCBI taxonomy): Eukaryota > Metazoa > Chordata > Aves > Passeriformes > Melanocharitidae > Melanocharis > Melanocharis versteri. The sequence goes on along the minus strand of VZTG01001419.1, from coordinate 791,954 downwards.
AGATTAGAGTGGTTTTTTCCTGTAGGTAGCTTGTATTACATGTGTTTCACAGTGAAAAAGGAGAAATTTATCCTATTTTATGGTAATCAGAATAAACTAGGACAATCAAATTCTTCAGTTCAATGTTTCTAAATTAGCTACTATACAACTAATAGTGAATTTTTAATAGATACTGATCAAGTATCTAAGATTGAATTTCTCACATCCCTGGAGTAACTTTTCAACAGATACTGACTGAGCAAGACTCGAGACTACATCACTAGAGTAAATCCCATATCAGTATAATATTTACTTCCACAATGTTACTGTAAGAGGAAAGACATTGAGTAAGGAATACAAATCTAGATAGGGACTTGGCATTTTTTAATGAAGTGTGTGCAACAATAATATGCTGTGGAGAGGTGACACCAGGTCCTCCACTGTGTCAAAGGAGATGAGCCAGTCTGTTCTAGCTGGCAGTAGGGACTACAGCAGCATGTTGATAGGTGCCTGTGAATCCTCTCAGCTTTAGTAACCCAAAGAGCAAGCTTCCAACATGAGTAAATGAAAGAGAGAGAGAGAGGCAGGTGCCTTTCCTGACTGATTCATGCTGCCTGAAGACAAGGAGGATGAATTGCCCCTGGATATGCTTCTCTTTCTCCTTGGCTACCTAACCAGTATTAAATGATAAATGTAGATCACCTGCCAGACCTTTAGGTGTCCAGCTGCACTGCTGTGCAGTCAGGATCATAGCAATCACTCTGGGAGGCCTCTTTCAAATTTATTCTCTCCCAGGCTAAGGTTGGAATTGGTTTTAGTTAATTTTTAAATATTGTTATAATTTAGTGGCAAACACCATACATTTGTAGGCAAAGATTAACAGTGTAATGTTAGTGCCTTTTCATTTAAATCATTGCCAAAACTTCAAAAAGTTAATGAAATAATAACTCAGTAAGATTTGTTGTAATTCAGCTGCTATAGAAGTAGCATGTGCATTGTGACAGCTCCATTAAAAAGTGCCAAATTGAGTCGTTATGGTAATTATTACCATAGGCTACCCACCCCTCAGTTTAAGGGCATGTTTAAGGTTATTTAGGTCAAGCTAATAAAACACAGAAGTTGACTTTTGATGAAACTTTGGCTACATTAGTTAAGATGTTTTTAAATCACTAAAACTAAAGTGATGTTGAAGCGGAAAATGGGCATTTTCTGTCTCTGCTTTTCCCTCAAATATAATTTAACCATATTCATTCAGTTATTTTTCTTGCTCAGTAACAGATCACTTGGAGTAGTTTTACTGCAAAAGTGATTTTTTGACATTCTTATTTAAAAAATCCCAATAATTAAAAGTAGCCCTCAATGATCATACAGCATTGGTGGCATTAGGCTTTCAACAGTCACCACCAAGTGGTCTTCTGCATCAACTGGTTCACATCAGTTGTTCTTCAGGGAGTCTGTGGGGTTATTTAAGTTAAAGTTTATTCAAAATAAAATCAAAAAAGAAGACTGCTGAACTGTCCAATAGTCCTTTATCCCTCTCTCTTATTGGAGAAACAAATCCAAAGATAAGTGCTGTCAAGAAGTGCTGTGCCTGGTACAGGGCCAGGGCATGATCAGCTCAGCTGCCAGCTAAAGCTTCCACTTGGGTCCCAGAAAAACCTCAGAATTCTTCATTTCAGCACACAGAGCTCTTTGGAGCATGGGATACTCTAGGAAATCTGGCTCCAGAAGGACAGGAGGTACAGACCCAGAAATGACAAAATTTTGAGGAACAAAGGCATAGAAGAGCATTTGCACAAATTGGGACTTGAGTTAGGAAAATGAGTGACCAAGAGAGCCCTACCAGGGCAAAAGCAGGAAGGAAGAGGTGGATGGGGATCACTTGCTGCCTGGCAGAATGGGAATGGTGAGGCATTAGGTGAGTTAAGAGTGATCAAGTCCCTTGTAGGATTACTCATGTGAACGATTTCTAAATGAACCTCAATACGGTGCCCTTATGGCTGCTTTTATGTTCTTTATCCTAACTTCTCCTACCAAGGTTTACCAACAAATCCAGGCAGAATTAGAGTCTGTCCTTGTTGGTGTTGGTGGATGTTAGTATTTACACCACGAAAGTCATGGGAGAGGGAGTAGGTTCGTGCTAGCGGCCCACGTAAAGGAATTGCTGCTGGAGAGCAAAATGGAAAGGAAAAACATTAGAATCCCAGCATTTTGACAAGTGGTTTATGACATTTGAACTTCTGTATTGAATTTATTTCTATTCCTGTTTTTTTCTGAAAAGAAATAGAGTAATTTGTAGTCTCTTGGTTATGCGTTTATTATGCACATGTATAGTTACAGTATAAGCAGGACTTGATGCTCAGTATACACGACGTCTGCATTTGAATGTATCTTGTGTCTCTGAGTTTGCAGGAACCAGTTCAGGCAGGGACAAGAATCATTTATTGTGGTAAAAGTGGTATCTATTGAGATTTTCTCCAGTTCTGCGTGCTCCAGTTTGATCCTGGAAGTACCCTGAGATAAGCTTCTGATTTGTAAGGCATGTTTAACCACCTCTGCAATATGACTTGTGCCGAGGTGAGGAGCCTGCGGGAATTCAGTTCTGTTCTGTTCACTCCGAAATTTTACAGCTCAGAATAAAATGAACCTCTGTCTAACATCACAGTTTTCAAACTGCCTCGTGCCAGAGGCTCTAAAAAAATTCAATCCCCTATCTTTCTTTTTCAGCCTTACAAGAACAGTAAGCTCAAGTCGACCTTAACACAATGCACATTTTCAAACATTTACAACTTTTTTTTTAACTAAAGCCACTGTGTTCAATTAATACAAGGTTTAGGGTAGCTGCTTCTTCTCCTAAAGCTAGAAGGAGGGCAAGCCTTGTTGTATTATAGAATGTTTGCATTGTCAAGGTGGTTATGGAAAAAATCTGGGTGTCATCAAAAAACCCAGAAACCATGGTCTGGTTTTCTGTTTGTTGGGGGTTTTTTTGTTTGTTTGGGGTTTTTTTGTTGATTTTTTGGTTTTTGGGTTTTTTGGGAGGTTTTTTTGGGTTTGGTTTTTCTTTTTTTTTGGGGGGGGGGGTTTTCAAAAAAAAAAAAAAAAAAAAAAAAAAAAAAAAAAAAAAAAANNNNGGTTCAAAAAAAAAAACCAAACAAACAAACAAAAAAAAAAAAACAAGCAAAAGACCCAAGCCAAAGCAATAAACCGAACCCCAATCCAACAAAAAAACCACCTACCAAAACCAAACAAAAACCCAAAGCAAACCCAAAAGACCAAATCCAAAACCTTGAGGACTGCTGGTTGTACTCTGTAGTTTGCATCAAGAGCACTAATTTTTATTTTTATTTTTATCTTATCAGTACTTGGTGTGTTTCTGCACATTCAAATTACAAGTAACCATGTCAGGAGTTTTATATGCCTCCAAAGAACGTCTCTGCCTGCTGTTAGCGGGTCCATGACTTCAGCAGAACCCTTTCTTTGCCCTTTCAGAGCAGTCTTCTTTTCCCCTTGCTGCTGGCTGGAGCAGAGCAGTGCCCAGCGCTGCTGCGCGCCCCGTGCGGGATCGCGGGACACAAACCCGACGCTGCCGCAGCAGCGATAACGAGGTGCCACCTTCTGATTGCTTCAAGATGTGCAGCCCACGCGCAGAAGTTCTGAAATCCCCTGAACAGACGAACCACCGGGCAAATGATGTTGAGTGCTCATCTGGAAAAATTCACCTTCAGTGGCGGGGGCATCTAGATTTGGATAGTGAGAAAACCTCCTTTCTTCAGATGCAAGGCTATTCAGAATTAATAAACTGACACAATTTTGAGTCACTCTTAAAATTTGCTGAGTACTTATAAGATCCTCGAGTTTCAGGAATATTTCTAAAATGATGTATGAATTTATAGCTTTTTTATTTTTTTTGCTATATTATCCGAAGTTTCCTTTTTTGACTTGTTTCCCACTATAATTTTATTGAGCAACCATGGCTGAACAATAAATCCGCAATAACGTTCTCTTCAAAATGTGCTAAGCTTTGTCTTCTGCGTGGTCAGGACAAAGGTGAAGGAGGTAATCTTGCTGGACACCCTCTTTTTTTCTCAAGCAGAAGTCATTATGTCTTGTTGTCCTGGAAGGTAAGATCATCTCATATAAATATAGCTTCTACCTGAAGCTTATTTTGGATAAATTAATAACAGCAGGAAAACTTTTGCAGTAGACTCTGTAGGCATGGGTAAGCCTTTAACACATGCCATGCCTAAGGGCTTTTTTTGGAGCAAATTATATGGTGTTTTTGAGCTATTTACATGTGCTAGTATTTGTCAAATTTTCAGATACATGGTGCTTACCTGAAAGTGACAATATTACAAGGCAAATACGATGCCAAATATAAATATTCTGATGCAAAATTAAGAGTCAGCTACAAACACACACCACACATGTCTAAATACACCCAGTATTTTGAGTTTATTTTTGAGAACAGCAGTTTCCTTTCCTCATTCTTTTCAAAGACTGTCATTTAAATAACCTTGAGAGGAAATTACTGTTTTCTGTCATTGTCCTGCTCTGAAGGAAGGTGGTTGCAGCTATATACAGCTCTTGATGTCTGTTCCCCTATGGGGCCTGTAGCAAGGGGCAGGCTGTGTGGTTGGGGTGGATTTCCAGCAACCCAGCTTCGTCATCATGGGAGAAAAGTTGTTCAGCTCAGAAGCACTGGCATTTTTTAATGCCTCTCTGTATTCAGCAACAAAATGGTTGCTCTCCCTCCATTTCCAGAGTTTCTTTTCCTCTTGGCCGTCTAGTTTTTGATTTGTGGTTTGATGCTCTTGGCCATGTAAGATGGTGGTGAGGTGTGTTGCTCACCACAGCTGGTCAGCCCTGACAACATACTCTGCCGTGAGTTACTGTTACCAAATATCTACAGGATCAGATCTGTTCTTTTTTTTTTCCTCAAGGTTATAGCTTGTGCTATATGTGTGCATTTCACTCTTATTTGAGTTGATAGGCTCTTCTATAGAGTGCAGTGCCATAGGCTGAGGTCTGTCCAAAGTGACATTTCTCTGTTTTTCAGAGAACCTTCAGACTCCACACAGAGCTCACAGACAACCTCTCTACTTATGTGTCTCTGCCTTGTTGTCTAGTCTGTAAACAGACTGCTCTTTGGGAAGACCAAAAGCCCCAGCAAACAGACATGCTCTACCCTGTGGCTGCAGACAGTTACTAATATATTTAAAAAATAAAAATACAGCAGTGTCTTGCTGTCCTCTTGTAAGAACATGCACCCCTCACAATGGAAAGCAATGTGCCCTTTGGACCTGTGTTCATCCCAAAGATATTGTCTGTGGAATTCCTAATCTTTCATTTAATCAGTTAGCTCCCAGGTTCTTCCAGGTGAAATAATCATGTGTGAAGATATTGTTTCTAAAAGCAGGGAGCTGTGCATAACACCATTCAGTGTCTTCTAACAGCATTTTGTCATTCTGTGCTTGCAGACAAATCCTCTTAGTTGCAGGTATAGAAATGCATTACAGGTGTACACAGAAATGTATATAATACCAAATCCCTGTCAGTCTAGGTTTCCGTGGAAGTTCGGGTGCCTTAGGAATACAAAGGACCTCCCAGGAATTACTGTATACCATACCAGAGCATTTATGGGTTAAGGCTTTTTGTAAAAATGGAAATATTTCAGCCACTAAAAAAGGAAATAATTTTCCTTTTGGAAAACCTTTCTTTGATAATAAGTCTAGTTCATGTTTCATTATCATTAGTGTGTCCGCTTCTGGTCTCCCCAGTACAAGAGAGGAGCTGGAGAGGCTCTTAAAAATGGACCTTAAAAATGGTCAAAGGACTGGAGCATCTCTTCCCCTGGGAAAAGCTGGGAGAGTTGTGACAGACTGTTCAGCCTGGACAGAAGGCTCGGGGGCATCTTACCAGTGCGTGCAAATACCTGAAGGGAGGGTGCAAAAAGGATGGAACCATGCTCTTTTCTGTGGTGTCCAGTGACAGGACAAGAGGCAGCTGGCACAAACTAAAGCACAGAAGGTTCCCTCCAAACACTGAGAAACATTTTTTACTGTAACGGTGACAGAGCTTTGGCACAGGTTGCCCAGAGATTGTGGTGTCTCAGTCTCCATCTGGAGATGGTCCTGAGCAATGGACTGTTGGTGGCCCTGCTTGAGCAGTGCTGTTAAGCAGATGCCCTCTAAAGGTTCTTTTTAACCTCAGTCATTCTGTGATTAATGAGACAATGTCTTACATTTCTAAATATATACTGTAAATCCCTCTTTTTTTAATATAGCTTGTTACTGTCATGACTCCACCTTTGTAGCCTGTCTGCATCAAAAGGGCGGTCAAAATCAACTTTAGGGGTGTGAAAGGAGAATTTATTCAGGTAGAATATTTCATTCAATTATAGAAAGAAACATCATTATAGATACAAAAAATCACTCTGTTTCTGGGAAAAAAAAAAGAAAAGAAAGAAAAGAATGCTCTATCATTGATTTATGTAAGTTTTGCTTTTGTGAGACTGCCCAAATGATTGGTGCCTGCTTTCAATGACCAAATTGCTGGAGCTGAGTTATGCCCACATGAGGATAGCAGTCTTTGAAACAGTGTTAAATCAATTGAAAGAGACAGGTGGGCTTTCCTTTGAAAACAAAGAATGTTCTAATGTTCTCACATTTTCAAATATCAAATTTTTGTCATGTAATCTGAAAAGAGAAAATAAAGCCATGACCACCAGAAATAGTGTTCTATTATTTAGGCTGAGTCTGAAAATTACAAAGTTCCAGGTGTGGAAGAGACTTAAGCATCTGTTAGTAAATGTTGAAATTTACAGGCTGCTCTTGCATCAATTATTTTAGACCCAGCCCATGTATTCTGATGATTTCCTACTCCTCATTTTTGCATGCCTTTTAATTTCTCAGTCCTGCCCCAAGAACTTGCTCACAATTTTCTGCTATGTATCAAGGCAATATTAAGACTTTCTGAGTAAACCTGGCTCCACTTTGTTCTTTATTGCAATAAAATCAATCTCTACAATTCCTGATCCTGGGGGTTTTTTTGCATGTTTTCTAAAGGAGGCCAAAGTAGTGAGGAATACTTGAGCCTTCATGTAAAGTAATAGCTAAAAGATTACAGCCAATGTTTACAACTTATTTTTTATTAAGTTTAGCAACAAAAGTATGAAAGCCATTCAGTACCCAAGTGATAATAGAATTATTTCAACTTCTAGAGATATAATTATTATCAGAGCACCTCCTTCCCTCTACAATCTGGTACATTAGCAATAGACTGAACACACATATGCATTGCCACTTGCTCTGCTGTTTGAGGGAAAGCTGCTCAGTTACCCAAATGGTCTTTCCCTTCAGAATTTATTTTCTGCATTTGCTACAAAAAGCTTGACTTAATTGCCTTTCAATTGCACCTAAAATCTTAATTTCTTTGTCATGCTTCTGGGCTTTGTATCTGTGTGCTAAACTTTGGGAAATTAAAAGTCAGATCAGGAGTCTTGGTTAAGTACTTTTTAAGATACATTTTTAGTATGTACATTTAAAAGAAAGTGACCTTTGTTTGCTACATGTGATATTCTTAGCTAGATTGATTGTCTCTGGGCAATTTAAAAAGCATCCTTTGGAAAAGGATTGAAAGAACATTTGGAAAAGCAATGGACCATTTCTGTAAATTTTTCAGTTATTCAGAAGCTGACTTGAATGACATATGCATTTTGTGAAACCTCCTCAAAAAATTTGTGAAAAGAGCAGAGCAGAAGATGTTAATTTTACAAATATTTGAAATTAGTCAATTTGTATATACTGACAAGTTCCATTAAAACATTGACATTTAAACAAGCAATGTGAGTTTTAAAAAATGCTACAATTTTTCAACAGCTTTCTACATTAAAAACCCTATGTATCGTGTACATGATTTTAATTAGAATCTGAGAATCACTATTTTGTATTTTATTAGTAAGAAAAAAGCTCTTGTTTTTCATACTGAAAAAGTTAGTATATGAATAATATATGAATGTTAGTCTCTGCTCTAAGTCACTCAGCACATTGACACGCTGTTCATGAAGCAGATCATAATAGTTTCTGAAAAATAATCATTAAATCACCCTTTAACAAAAGATATCATTATGGTTTTGAGGTTTCACTGTGAATCTGTATTCATTTGTAAAGGCATCTGTCTGACAGTACATGTATTTGGTGTTTAGCAAACCATGAAAATTACAGACAGTGTTGAAAATCCATGTCGGGTCAGATGTGGTCTCTGCCTGGGATTTTGAATATCAAGAGGTCACTTTTATATTTGTATCACTGCAGACCAGCCTGGAATATTTGGACCATGTTTGAAATGGTTAGAAGCTGTACAAGCAAGGGAGAGTGACATAATTCTTATTTCAGCACAATTATAAATCCATATAGGTACATCAGTTTCCTCAATTTATCACTTCTTTACTATGACTTCTAGTGGAAATTGACACGGATGAACTTTATTTCATTATAAACTTGGACTTTTCATCCATATATACGTAATTTCTGCCTTTGCTACTAATTGTTAGGGGCAGATATTGAGTGTTTTATTGGATTACCATAATGTTACAGAACAGTCCCTAAATTTTTTCTTATAAGACTCTCATGCACTGACTGTTGGTAAGCCCATGTTTTTAAAAGGTTTATCTTCCTGCTGGTTTAAGAAGACGTCTCTTGCCCTCCTAGTTGCATAGCGGTACCTGGCTGCCTTGTAAAGTCACTGTGACACAAGCTGACTCAAGTCAAGTGAAACCGAGCCACTTATAGCAGGGTAACATTCAAGCTGAGATTTGTAATCTCTATAAAATTGTTTCCTCTGCTGCTGGCAGCCATGTGAGGTTACCTGAAATCACCATCCCGACTGGGTTTGCTTAAAACACAAATTTCATCCACTCCCTCTTTGAGACATAAAACAAGCTCAGACAAGTAGTGAGAATAGTTTTTCCTGAATCCGCTATCCCAGAAAAACATATTCTCGGTCCTTAGCTCTGTGTTTGCACTGAATTTGCTGTGGATTGCACGGGACACCACACAGAGGATATAAAACCCTGCATTAATTCTATGACTGTTTTTACTGGTTGTCTCAGGACTACCTGTACTGAAACTAGGCAGCAGCTGCTGGATTTGCTTCCAAGCCTTGTTTTCTGCTTCCAAACCCTCGAGTGGGCTCCAGGTGGCAGCACGGGCGCCGTTTCCAGAGCAGGCAGAAAGGTTCGGCAGGGAGAGGTTTTGTTTCAAATTACTTAGTCTTTCCTGTTCCCAGATGAAATTTATGATGAAAACACAGCCTGAAGTTTAAATTTTAATCCTTTTTAGAGTTCTCTTCATTCGTATTATTCTTACAATAATTCTGTGGAAACTTTCATTTCTCTAAAGCATGTTTTCTCACTGAAAATCTGCAGTTACTGAACCAAACTGAGCTAAACCTTTAGATAAAGGTATTGTGAAAAGTTTCCATGTAAATCAGAAAATGAATGTTTTTAAAGCAATTTTTAAAAAAAAAAAAGACTATTTTGGTTAAATCATAGTTGCTTTTTTCTTTTTCCCCCCCCAGAAAGTTCTAATCATTTTACTGCTAAGTATAGGAGTCCTGCTCATCGCAGAAACACAAGACTAGCAGAGAATCTCTGGGTCCTGAAACCCTCCATCTGCAGTTTCAGGCACAATTACATATATGTCCTTAAAACAGCCCAGACTATTGAGTCATGAAGACCAAAGAGCCCTGGACATTAATTGTGGGATTGACAATCCCAGCTCCAGGCACAGACCAAAGGTCTGAATCATGTTCAGATTGATGGGGATTATGAAAGACAATGACCAAAGGAAAAACCAGCAAGGAAGTAACATAGAGTATATACATGTATGGTAATCTAAGGTAAAACTGCTGGTAATGGCTGCTTGTTGCATACAAAAACCACCTGTAAAGTTACAGGCTTTAACAATGTTTTTAACACACTGAGAAAGGAACTCTGCATTTCAAATTCTTGTGTATATTGATTTGAACCCTATACGGTCTCCTTCCTGAGTATAATTCTGCTTTTTACATGATATTGACTCCCTTTCAAGCACTCTGCAGGAATCTGCTCCTCCCTGAGGCAGAATTTGGTCTAAATACCTCCTCACATCTCCTTGCTATTCCCACAAGATAGCTCAGAGATAGAAATGCACATTTTCCCAAGTGCGCCTGTTCTTTCTCTTTATATGGATATAAAATCTGGATGATAGATTAATTATTGAAAAGCAACGTCACCTCTTTCTTGTTTCTGTTAGCATTAGAAGAGACACATTTCATACAATTTTACACACACAAAGTAAAACATGTTACATAAAAGTTCAAGAAAGACTTTATGTATGCTTAGAAGAGGCAAGCAACTCAGCTCTCTTCTCAGTTACAGAAAGAACCAAGCAGGAGAAGAGTGTCTGCTGAGAGAAAATTTTGCACACTAGAACACAGAAAAAATACAGTATTTCCTTAGTAAAGTCTTTAAAAGCAGTATAAAAAAATGAAGATATTAGATTAACGATAATGACTTTCCTATCAACAACTCAATTCCCAGTTCCTAGTTCCAGGTGTTATGATGCCACAAAATATATTTTTCTACAAAATAAATAATATAGACATGAAACCCTTACAATTTCAGTCTGGGGTTTTTTCAGGGCAAGTAGTATTAAGCCAGCCTTCATGGGAGTTGAAAATTTGAAGGCTAGACACAACTAGTTTGAGTTATTTTTTCAGAAAGATGCAATTTGCAGTCAAGTAGCCCTTGAATCAGGTTCATTAAATGAATCCATGGTCTATCCATTCATTAAACAAATTAATATGCTCTGTTTCACATATTGGAGCTTTGCCTGTTTCTATTTGGGGTAGTCCATTCTGAGGGCTGTTCTCTGATCTAACCTCATGCATCATTATGGGCTTTTCTTTCCTTCTAGTCCCCAGAAGATCTATCTGGGTTTCTTCTGACTCTTGCAGATCTCTCCCCATGAAGAACTTTCTCTCTCAGTTAACTCTCTCTCAGGATTACTATTCAAATAAGGCCTAGGAAATAGACTCCAACAATTTGCTTTATCATCTGACTTGGTGATATCAAAAATGCTTTTGACTTTAGTAAGTAGATTTCCTGAACCAGAGCTGAAAGATTAAGCTTTATGTCTTAATTCTGAAACCCTTCATTAACTAACTTCATGGATCTGCAGATGAACTAATTTTTCTTGCTAGCAGAGCAGAACAAATAATAAGAATTTGCTTTTCTGTGCATGCATGATCCCAGAACCTCTCTATGCTCAAGTTCAACAAAGAACACCCAAAATGCAAAAATCAAACCTTTCTTTTGAAAATAAGTTCCTTGCAATTTCTCTCACTTGAGTTTCAAGCATATTGAATTGATGCTATATTCTTGTAGCAGTTTTGGTGTGGATTCTAATCAAATCTCATACATCATTTGAGTGAAACACATGAGTTGAGGACTTTTTGAAATGCTGTAATGACAACTGGGCAGAATGAAGGACAAAAATCAATGAAACAAAAATATTCAGTCCCATTAAAGACATGACATCCATACAGCCTAATTTCCTGCATTTCTGCTAAACTAGTCATCTGCCTTACCCACGTCAGTGATTTTGCATGGGTTACAAGCAAAGCTTTCAGATTATTATTGGCAAAGCACTGTTTCTCTTTTTGGATTGCAATGAAGTCAGAGACAACAAGGAAGAAAATATATTTTAAAAGCTTTAAGATTGTCTGTCTTTGCACTCCAGAGCCTTGGGGAGCTGGTTGTTTTCCTGTTTCCTGTGTTTCAGCATAGGCATTGCTAGTAGTGGCTTAGGACTGAGGACTGTTGGGACCAGCTGAAGGACTCTTCTGATGAGCATGCCTGAGTATGCACCTCGTGCTGTCCCTGCTCCCATGTCCTCGCTCTCCTACAGCCAGGGCACCAGCAAACCCCTGCTGCACTCACTCAAAACCCACCAAGCAGCTGGTGATAAGGTGACAGTTAAAACAACAAAAGATGATTGAGAGCATGGGTAAAACAGCTCTTTTGATCAACCTCGATTTTAGTAAAGGAAGATAAGGGATTGTGGCTGGATTTGGATGGAGATAATTGCAGAGGTGTTAAAAACACTACTCATATTTGTGTCATTTTGAAATAGCAATTTCCCAGACATATACAGAAGAACAATTAGCTTGCACAAAAGGACTGTAAGTTATTTTGGTTTGTGATAGCAGGGCAGCAGTGACTGTTGGGAGAGAACAGTTAAAACCAGATTTGTCAAGGAGGCAATTTTCACTCAAAGTGACCAACCTTGCAGCTGGGAATGCTAAGAATGCTGGTGTGGGAAAACTCCCTTTCTTATGCCTAGAATTTTTCATTTTCTGCCTGTTTTGAGAAGCAGAATTTCTCTGTAGAGATAACACCCACTCACAGACATGCTTGAGCCTCCTGGTGGGGGAGAGAGAGATCGTAAAAGCACAGCCTTGCGATAAACCGATAAACCACGTGTGCCTGAAGCCCTTTGGTATATGGGGACAGGCAGCAGGGGCCCTTTCACCCCCCACTGTCACTAGGATGAACTAAGCCTAAGGGAGCCTGTGCCCCCGTGTGTCCCTGTGGCCCAGTGTTGTTAGTGAAGTAACGAAATAAATTGACTCTGCATCTCAGCTGTAGCTTGGTGGTTGCCTTGGTTGTGTTGATTCACATAGTGATCTATTCTGCTGTACCAGCTTTGTCTTCCTAAAGGGATCAAAAGTGAAAATCAGCCCAGTTTCCTTATGTTGTAAAGACAGATTATGTGGATATATCTGCCGTGCTGTAATTTGTATCCCACAAATGGCCAACCACTCTGAAATTTCTAAAGGGAGTGCTTGAATATTGCATGGTCATTGACCAGAAGAAAAATGAGTTAACTTTTTCAAAAGCTAAATGGCTGTGAGTTACTGCCTTGCTACATAGACATGACTGTCCTGGGGAAAAATACCTGGGTGCTTGCTCTTGGTTTGAGCCAAACATCAGGGAAAACACATTTTCTTACACCTCATGTTCAAGCCCATGGTTTACAGCCACAGTCAGAGTGCTGGCAGCTCCCTGGGGCTGGGGATTATGGGGGCTCAGGCCTGAGGCTGCTGGGGATGGACCCCCACCTCCAGGTCATTTAGGGCAAGTCCCAGAAGCGAGGTCCTGCACCGGCCACCCCAAACCAGGCAGCTGTGCATGTGACTGCTGTAGGTGAACTGTTGAACCTTGCCTCCTAGAAAAAGTTTCAATACATTGATTTGCAACAAATCTTCATATCAGCCCATGTGCCAGAAGTAAAATCACGGCATGCCTTCCATTTTGGTGTGTGTTTGAATTTTTGGAATGTGTTTAAACTTCATTTGAGTTTTTCTACCAGTAGTTTTAGCCTGTATTTTTTCATCAAGTCACCAGAAGAAAAAATTCTTCAACATGGAAACCGTATATTCAAAATGAAAGCTGTGATTTCAAGTGTTAAGAAAGAAGACTGGTTTAAGCCAGTTGAAAGAACAAGGAGAAGCTGAGCACTTGCTATTTTTGTGTTGTGTACGGATAACAGGTTTTTTGTCTTTTCTTTTTCTTTTTCTTTGTCTTTTTCTTTTTCTTTTTCTTTGTCTTTTTCTTTTTCTTTTTCTTTCTTTTCCTGAATTCACTGATATTAATCATAGAATAGTTTGTGTTGGAAGGGACCTTAAAGATCATCTGATCCCAACCCACCTGCCATGGAGAGAGACACCCAGGTACTAGACCAGATTGCTCGGAGCCTCATCCAAGCTGGCTTTGAACACTGACAGGGATGGGGCATCTGCAACAGCTCTGGGGAAATAGGGTAAAACTTGGCCGTTGGGTGAAAATTGACCCCCCAATTTCCCCTCACAGTGTTTATCAATAAGGTAAACATGTAAGTCTTGGCCACTTGATACCCACTGTTCTGATTCTGTTGTTGCTGCTGGGAAAAAGCACTGCAAATGCTCTGACTGCAGGGAGACTGTCAGATGCAGATTATGAATGTTAGATTGAATGAGCCTTCTAATTATAATGGCTTTTAGGGTTTTTGTAGAAGTGCATTAGTCTCTGGAAGTCTTCTAGGTGAAATATTGTGACATTAACTGGCAGCTCTGTTCACACTGGAAGTTATTTATCACAGTAGTAAAATTTAAAGAAATTACATGATTACATATAACTGAAAAATTATCATACCCTTGTGGTTCTGATTGTCGGGTTACATCCTGTGCCTTGAAGCCTCTCAGGTGTGTGATTATCTAATAATGATCAATTGCCTTATTGATTCAGCACCATATGTCAAATTGCAAAGGGAAAAACAATGAACAGAGGAGTTTATGCCTACAGGGGCAGTTGCATGTTTACATATTTCAACTCTTTCTTGTATTTATTGAAATATTTAAGATTTAGAATTTCAATATAAATTTTCTTTTGAGAGCTTCTGTTTCTCCAAATGATTTAAAGAGCACAGAATGAGGTTTCCAAGGCCTGATGATTTTAGTGGGAGTACCTTCAGTTCCTATCCACTCCAGATGATTGCTGAGCAGATTCCTTTTTTTTTTTTTGGTGCCTCAGTGTTCATTTTTATAAATCAATATTACAGATCCATGTCTTAAAAATCTAGCTCAAAACCTTTAAATCAAAGTTATAGAAAGAAGTAAAGCTGTTTTGATGTCTCACATGGTGGAAGTACTATTCCCTGTGAATAAATTAATTTTAGCAAATAATTCTGTTATAATAATTTCTCCAGGACACACACGCACACATTGTAGGAAATTCTGGACATAACTTTTACAAGGAAATGAAACTCATGTAAAATTAAAAACAAAGGTCGAGCCTCACACACAATTTACTTCAGCCATGGGGAAGAGTAAATCATTGTAAAAAGGCTGCAGGTCAGATCAACCCAGCCTCATTTTTCCCCAAACCCAGCTTACCATTCCTCCTGTGCACCACAGACAAGAGGAGGATCATTTAAGTATGGAAGGGACTAGACAAGTGTCTGTAAGAATCTTCTTTATGTGTTGCCAATGGTGGTAGGTGGTGACCGAATAATCCCAGAAACGCAGGAAAGAAAAATGGGAAGGGTTATGCCCAGTGCCACTGAATGTATTCACAGGGAAAAAGGGCCATAATCATGAGAGTACCACGCAGTTTCTTTTTGGTGCCAGCCATGCTTTGAGTCTTTCTGCAAAGCAAAATATCTCAGATAGAAAGCCATTGGAAAATATTTAAAACTGGACATCCAAAATTCAGGGATGTGTTTCAAATCTTAATATATTTGTAAAATGGGGAAAGAATACAAACCCATTATCTCACAAAATATGATAGTGATTGTTTTCTGTAGCACTCACATAATGTAATGAAAAGTGCCACAGAGAAAAACCATGAGGAAATCAATATTTATGTCCTCAGAGAATGACGTGAATTGAGTGAATTAAAATAAAGCATGAGACTGCTCAGTGAAAACTGGTGGTAAAACCCAATGTTGAATGAGCGCTCATTAACTGAGTACCTTTCATTGCATGCTGTAAATGAAGACAAATTTCCAGAAAAATGTAAACATGAAAGGTTCTCAGCAGGCTCTTCAGTCTGCCCATGTCCTTCTCAGAGCAGTAAAATGGACTGAGTTGGCAGAAGGCACAGCAAGAAAAGTAAGAGATCTATAAAGATTCAACTCTGAATCTTCCTCTTTCTTCTACAGTTCTCTGTTCTAATTATCGAAACTTGTATATTTGCACATATAATTTAAATTCTTCCATTTAATAGTTATTAGTTTCTTAAATTTGTATTCTCAATAATGCAGCATGTGCGTGTGCACGCACCATAATATTATAGTGTAAATATCTGCAATGAACCAAGCAGCATTTCATAACCAAATTTTCATACAAAATTAATCATGTTATCTCCATTAAATTCTAATGCTGTGTAATCTCGTCCTTCAAAAAAGAATGAAGACAGACTATTCACTGTACAGTCTGTCTCATTTGTGGGCCCCAACTTTCCACTATGAGAATATCAACTAGTTTACTACAATATTGCTTTGTATTTTGAGAATTTATTGCACTCACTGGTGAATGCCACTTCTACTTTTTGACATATCAGTTCTCAAAGGAACTGGAGAAGTGAAACAGCCATGAATATATGGGGCAATGCAAAAAGAAAAGGAGAAAAAAAAAATCCCCCCAAACTAAGAGAAAACAAAGATAGGGAAGAGAGACAACTTCTCTTCGTGAGAAACTCTGCCAGCAATAGAAATCTTAAGTGCCTTGTCTCCACTTCTACAGCAAAGGCACAATGGTGCAGTATGTATACAGCCTGTAGCATCCTTCTCAAATCAATCAGGGAGATATTCTGCTAAATCCTGTTGGAAAATCAATTCAGCTGTGAGACATTCTTGTAACATATTCCCCCAGCGATGCCGCATGGTTTTATATATCTATTTTTTAATTAGAAGTTAGTTGGAAGTGATCAGGTATTCTTTGGTCACCATCATAACTAACTTACTCTTGATAGCCTGTTCAACTCAGTTTAATTAACCTTCCCTTCTCTTATCCATGATCCTCTACTTCTGCCCCTAAATTAGACTGTAGGTACCCAAGGCCTATACTGGAATTGGAATAGGAAAGGCAAAACACCCAAATGAAATCCATTACCTAGATAGAATTTTTTCTTCTCTTTCACCTAGCAGTGATCATTATTGTTATTAGCAGAAGCATTAGAGTAGAGCAGTGATTGTTACTGACATTAATGTTTGGGGAAATAATTTCAACATAAATCTTTATGCAAACTCATGTTTTCAAAATTGGATCACAGTTAAGTTTACTTCACACTACTGCACTGTGAACAAAACAAATGCACAGTTAGCTGAGAAAATTGAATAAGGATGAAGAGAAGCACACTGTAATGCTGTTCTGTGCTATAAACTGGAATTAACTGGAAGCTATAGTAATCTGTCTATACCCTTTATAAATGTACCTTTTTCTGGCCCGCAGTTTAGGTTCCCTCTATATAGCCCTAACCTTAGAGAATAAATACATGGTGCAACAGCTCTTTAATAAGCAAATGTTTACTTAAGGGTTCTTAACCCCAGGCAGAGGCAGGCTAATTCAGCTGTGTTTTGTGCACTGAACTGTGTGAAATAATGTCCCATGATTCAAGAAGTGGATGCATGTGGGCAATTCCTCTGAGTAATATATGGTTAAATCATGGTAATTTATTTGTTTCCTTAGAATTAGAGATTTTGGCCCTGCCTTCCTGAAAACCAGCATAAATCAGGTAAAAAATCTTGGCATTGCATGTGCGTTAATTGTCTAAGAGATGAGAATATCTAAATGATGATAAGCATAATCTAAAGTGTTTTTTTAATGATAGCATGGTCTTAGGTAATATAATAGCTATATCTCTGAGTTACTTTATTCAGGCTTTTTTACCCATGTGTAAAGAGACTACGCAAGCAGGATAGATGCAGCTTTAAAACAATGATTATTAGCTAAAATGCACAGTTGCGAACTAGGATTAGCAAGCAACATAATGTATTATTATGCTTATCAGGGTTTTGCTGCAAGGCAGTCATCTGTCAGCAGAGGAAGGTTTAGACCCCTTTGCCTCCTTGAACCAGTCTTTAATGCTCCTAAGTTGCCATCATCTCCCAGGTATCTGTATTTTTTTTTTTTTTTTTACAATTTTATACTTTGCCTTTTTGGTGCTCTTTATTTGAAAATTTGGGCTGATAATAATCAGCATCTCAACACCCGGCCTCCACAATTTTCGCAGAATCACAGAATAAGCTGAGTTGGAAGGGACCCACAAGGATCATCGAGTCCAACTGCCAGCCCTGCAGAGCACCATACCCGAGAGTCACACCATGTGTCCAAGAGCATTGTCTAAACACTCCTTGAACTCTGTCAGGCTTGCTGCTGTGGCCACTTCCCTGGGGAGCCTGTTCCAGTGCCCAACCACCCTCTGGGCGAAGAACCGTTTCCTAATCCAACCTAAACCTCCTCTGACACAACTTCAGGCCGTTCCCTCAGGTCCTGCTGCTGGTCACCAGAGAGAAGAAATCAGTTTCTGCTCCTCCTCTTCCCCTTGTGAGGATGTTGAAGACTGTCATGAGGTCTGTCCTTAGTCTCCTCTTCTCCAGGTTGAACAGACCAAGTGACCTCAGATGTTTCTCATGCAGCTTCCCTTCAAGGCCCTTCACCGTCTTTATTGCCCGCTTTTGGACAGTGCCTAATAGTTTAATACCTTTCTTGTATTGTAGTGACCAAAGCTGCATACAATATTCAAGTTGAGGCCGCACCAGTGCAGAGTAGAGTGAGACAATTACCTTCTTTTTACCTTTTTTAGTGTGCATGTCTCTGCTTCACAGACTATTTCACAGCTCCCTCTCATAATTTAGCAGTTTCCTTCAGCAATATGAGCTCAGGTGAGATGGCTTGGGCACATTGGAGCAGGGACATGCTCCTGAGCTGTGGAGAAGGAAGGGTATTGTAGAGCGTGCATCTCATAGGGCTAAATAAGAGTGACAGAGGTACAGCAAAATTATTCTACTAAAACCTCCCTTCTTTGGAAATTGAGATCTGGATTGCATGTCAGCTACATTGGAAAATAAGGCTCCTACTTGTTATGGAAACTATTCAGGATTGCTTCATGACAGTTGTCTGAATGCAGACTCTTAGTCCCGTGCCTGAAAAGTCTAGAAAATTCTTCCTGACAACATATTTGTAACTTAACCAATTTTAATTTTCTTCCACTTATATTTTTTTTTCACTGAGAAATGAACACTTTGCTAAACTTGGGGCAACACAAAGAAATAACAACTATTTTCTGAAAGAAAAAAAAAGATTATGTGTAGAAAACTTTCATCTTTTGTTTTGCTACCTTATCGATATATTAATATGCTTTTCCAGTCTAATCATAAAATCATAGGTAGTTCTTCATACTAAATGGCCTGTAGCAGGTTTTTAATTACACTCCAGTGGCTCAGAAGCAGTACCTCAAATGTAGTCATATGATTTACTAGTGTAATTATCTACTGATCTGCCTTAAAACTCATGCACTTTTCAGGTCTTCCTTAAAAAGAGGTAGTCTGCCAAAAGCCAGTTTTTAATGTATGAATTCGAAATGGAACAAATTTGACTTTTTACCTCAACATAATTTTTGCTGTAAAAAAGTCTCCAGTATTTGCAGTTGTTAACCTCTGCAACTCTTGCCTCAGGTTTTTATTTCAGTTGTGTGATAAAACAGACCGCTCATTTTAGTGTCAGAAGGCCCAACTCTTTAGATGAAGCAAACCAAAATTCTGTGTGGTGGAATGCAAGTGATGTGGTAACAGCCATAACTTTCCAATCACTTCACCCAATATCAGCTGGTTATCAAAATAAACTTTCATTAAGCAACTTAATGCTAGAACCTGTAGTGAACTTGCCTAGCCATCTTCTGTCTCCTTCCCATTTCTGGACAGCCTGTGATGATGCTCACTGATGTTTTGAACCATTTCTTCTAGAAATTACCTTCTTACGCAGGTTTCTAGTAGAATGCTACTCTACCTTCATGTTCAGACCAGTGAGAGTTAAAGACTGGGTTACAGACAATAAAATTAGTGTAGCTTGGCTTGTCACTATGTGTAGATGAGCATGGATCCCTGAGGGTTTTATAATAGCTGAACTGACATAAAAATGAACAGGGTCTCTCTCCTATTCATATAACTTTTTCCTCTTCATATATATTTTCTTTGACTTAGAGATGCTTTACAGTATTTTATGCAAGAGGAGAAATTCAGGATTTAATCAGTAATCCAGCTTGTGTTTGAACTTCTAAGAACATGAAAGTGACCCTCAGCTCTCTTGACAGTGAAGTTCAAAATCTTTTGCTTCCTAGGAACCAACTGCCTGTCACATAGGCCATGATGTGTGAATTATTTTGAAGTAGTTTGAAGTGACTAGTAAATCCATTAGGATGGATTGAACTGTTTCCCTGACTCCTTGCTCCCAACAGGCTGCTTTTGATCCGCATCTCTCAAGCTTGTCTACCTTCGGACCATTCCATTCTTTCCGCTTTACAAGTCATGAACACTACAGGAACCAGATGTTTGTAAAGTGTTAATGCAGCTGTAGACAAGGAATTGAGGATTAAGAGAAAGGCTACTCCAGCCTATAAGAACAAGAATTATTACTATGAGTACGGAGGCAATGATTTTATGAGCATTTGAGATGACCTATAGGTTCCTACTTTTCCTGTAGAGAACTGTCCTGATATGTGCCTGAATACTTCTACTTAAATAAAGACACCTTCAGGTACCAGCCCAATTTTGGACATATACGTGTTTATCCAAGCTCCCGTAGCTCCCTGTAGTCACACATTTTACTTATACAAGTCCTTTGAGATGCCTACCTCTTGTTTGGGAGTGGTCAACATGTATAAAAATGATCTATAATAGGAGTGTTGCAGACCGACAGAAGAAAAAGCAACCAAAAAACCCAAGCTTTTATTTCTCAATGAACCCAGGTTCAGATTTTCTTGATATTAGAGGTCGTTTCAAGGTTGTAATTCTGTTCTTACAAACCTGTCTTGCAGAAGTTGCACCTCTCCTCGCAGTGGATTGCTGTTCCATAGGTGGGTTGCAACCTAGGGCATTAACTGGCTGTGCCAATGAAACCACTGGAAGACTGTACTCTGAACTGATCATTTTGAAGTTTTGTTCCTTGTTTTACTGAACATGGATCACTTAACTGCTCCAGTTTTGCAGAACTCTGCAAATAGTAGAATTGTTACAATTTCAGAAGCAAATATATGATTGAGAAGAATGACTGGAAAAAAAAATGCAACTTTAAACTGCACACTATTTCATCCTGGGTTTTGTTCAGAAGCTAATTTCTTTTAAAAATCCATACATAATGAAATTTAATCTAGTGCATCTGCTTTTGACTGTGTTTTGATTACAGTGACAGTGGTACAAGGAGAGAAAGGATTTCATGAGCCCATTAAGACCCTTAGTTGTCACTTTAGTTCTGTTTTTCTGCAGAGGGCATACCCTTTCAGCTTTCAGTTTTATGCTATGTGTATGGTATGGATCCATATTTTTAATTAACTTCTGTTTAGTAAATAGATGTTCAGACATGGTTTAGAACTGCAATTAGAAGATTAGGGTTAGATTAGAGCCCTACTGTGCTAATTAAAATACTTTTGAGATCTGTTGTTCATGCAATAAAATGTCAAGCGATTGACAAACCATAAGTGAAAAATTGATCCAATTATCAAGACAGACAAAATGTGCTTTTTTTCCCCCCCTGAGATTTAAGATTTATTATGGCCATTAGAAATACAGATGTTTATATGTATGTGTCTTGGAATTCATTTAACTTTGCTGTTCCTTAATGCTGTTCTACTTGCTATAAGACAGAATTATCAATGGTTTCTTCAGTGGATGGAACTGTTCAACCTCTTTCAACTGAATTTTTAATCTGGAAGCAAACTACTGGTGTTTCCCACATAAAGGAGGTGGAGGGGCATGAGCAACCTCCTGCCGTTGTTCTGCTTGAACCGAGAAAATATTACTGAGTGCTCCAAATATATGATAAGGATCCACAGTGGAAATTAAGTGTGCCACAGAGGTCTAAATACCTCGAAAAGAGAAGCAATGAAGAGTAACTGTGAAGAATATCCAGTAATGTTTTTTAAAGTAAGATATTGGTAAACATGTGACAATCCAGCAAGTTCTAAACAAGCTTATCAAAGACACATAATTTTATAACTACTTTTTAAAACTTATAATGATACATTTTAGAACTGGTTAGGTCTTCTGTAACTGTTATGGAAATGAACACTACGAAAGCCTTGCTGCTTAAATGATGAGAGTTTTTTATGATTCAGGTTTCCAACCCATCTGCATTCATGTTCCTTAACACTAATCTGTTCCTGTACCATTAAAATCCTTTTTATTTCTCTTTAAGAAGTCCCTAGCACTTTGATGGAAGCTGTTATGTCCTATCCCAGCTATAACTTGACTACATTACACTAGCAAAATTGGGGTTTTTTTTCAGTTCCTACAAGACAGGCTCCCCATCAACAGATCAGCCCATTAGAGCTTCTCAGGACTTATTCCAGCTACTCTTAATCTTTCACAGACATGTGTGGCCAGAATTGTATGTAGCTTAACGTAGTTAATATGAAGGCTCATTGGTATCCTATAGAATGGAAATAATATTCTTTCTCTACTAGAAATTCCTCATCAGCAGCATCCTTGGATCATATGCCTTTTAAATGATTGCAATGCCCTGTTGACTCACAGTCATCCCCTCTGATTAATTAAGTTATGCAGGTATTTCTCTTCCTCATTCTTTCTAGTTGAGGGATTCTCAGTTGAGTTTATAGCAGAATTTTATAATATTGGTTCTCAGGAGCACAACTCTGTATTTTATGCTATTGAATTTTGTATGATTGAATGTAATAAAAAATGAGTTCCATCTGGTTTTATTTGCTTGCTTTTTATGCTCACTTCCAATAAACACTGAGAAAACAAATGAATCTGCTTGACTCCTTTCAAACTGGGACTTTCAATGAGTACTTTTGCAATCCCACTGGCTAATATACATATATATGTCTGCTAACAGAGCTTGTTTGCTCAGCTAATCAGGAAATGGTAATAACAGAGTCTGCATCATTGACCCAGTCATTAATCAAGATGCTTCAAAATTAGTAAGTTCTGGAGGTGCTGAGACTTACTGGGGGCTCTACCCTGGCCACAACAGTCAATAATAAAGTTCTCACTGTCTTTAAAGAGTTTTTTTGCATTTTTAAGATCCACTGTGAACATTTTCTTCTGTGTTTCAGTCATGTAGAGTTTTTTGCTGTCCTGCAAAGCAGACATTTCCCTGAATTATATGTATGGATTTATAAAACAAATTGCCAGTATTGTTGTTTGTTTCCTTGGCTCAGTGTTTAGAAACAGTTCATGTTTTAGAGGACAATGTTGCACCAGTATTTTTTTAACGCCTTTTTTTTTTACAAAACAATAAGAATTTGGCCAGAAAATGTGTGAATAGAACTAATTCATTCTTTATTCTGCTATAAATTGTATGCTTACTGAAAAATCTATTTTTGTATTATTCAAACATTTTTAGTGCAAATATATACCCACCTGCTCTGGGATAACATAATTTTGTGGTGTGTTAATTTTTTTTTTTATTTTATACAAAACTAGTAAGTGTTTTGGATAAGTTGTTATAACTACTAATAGATTATAATGATAATGACCTTTGATTCCTGGATAGTCTAGATCAGGGAACTATTTTCTCAAAAAAGCCTGTCCCCAAAGTATCATATACTTTAAACCATACTAAAATATTCTGCACACCTCTTAGAAGTTTACTTTTTTTTTGAATTTTCGAAAGGCAACAAGAATCTCTGGAAGTAACGATCCAAACCAATCCAAACCAATCCAAATCCTAACTGTCCTTTTCCATCAGTGATTGCTTTTGACTCTGGAGCAGTGGCTTGAATTTGGAATAAATACCTGTTTGCACTAATGCGGTTTTTGTCATTTTCATAAATATATGTTCAAGACATAATCTTTACAGAATCACACTATGCTCAAAGCAGAGGTTTAACAAAACTTGGTCTGAGTCTTTGAAGATTTTCTCCTGATGAGAGAAGCTAACTTCAGAAACTAAAGATGGTCATCAAACTGTACCTGCTCCCACCACACGTAGTGGCTAAGCATGTGAGAAACCTGTGTTTAAAGGTAAGCATTTCCTATGCCTTTTTCCTTACCAGTGCAGGTATGAAAATTGCAAACAAGAATTTATTTAGGTAGGCCCTTACTTTTTTTTTCTTCCTCTCTTTTTTTTCTCCTCTATAGAAAGATTGTCTCTCTGGCCCGAGTTAGGAAGAGATGCTCTGAAGCTTTCTTGAGGTAAAGAGTAAGCTGAGAAAAAAAAAAAAGAAATAATGATAGATGTACAGGAGAAATTTGGACCATAAAGCAGGAAATACTGGCTGTATAAGTAGGCTGAAGATGGCATGTGTCTCAAGAAAGAAATTAGGATGATATGGCGAAGGTAGAAAGCTGGGGAGATGGTCTGTTTGACTGCATGAAAACATTGGGTTTATACAAGAAACTCAATTGGGATAGGAGGAAAATATGTGGGTGGCAGACAAGGACGTGGGGCAAGTTTTTGCCCTTGAAAGCAATTCAGTGTAAGTGAAATTAGTTTTCTTTTCCTAGTGGATGGTTTCTTCAGATTTTAAAGTCAGGATCTGCCCAAAGTGAGTTCTCTCTTAGGCCTATGTCAATGACCCTGGCACGGTTTTATGGGAAAACGCCCTTGGTTCCTTTCTTGGATAAAATTGCTTTGCTCTCTAAGCAGATTAATTTTATTTGTCAAAAAAACCCAACAAACGATCCCCCCGAAGAACAACAAAAATCAAAAAGAAAACCCCACAAAAAAATGACCAAACAAACAAAACCAAAAAACCAACAACAACAACAACAAACCCTCTGAAGCTTCTCTGCTGTGATTGAAATTTATCCTGATTGTTTTTAATTGCCTAAGAGTTATCAGCACAGTCTATCTGGGAATATGCATTAGGGAGACTTTTTATTTATAATTGGTCTCCTGGAGTTCAGACACCTAACTCAGAAGTCTAACCTAGTCTAAAATAGGGGTTAAAGGCTATGTTTACAGAGCTAGATGGTTTCACAGAAGCACCTGGGGATACCCATTACTAAAAATATGAGAAAATTGAGTTGAACAGCTGTTTCAACTTACTGTAGTGATTTCTGAAATACATGCCTAATTCCTTGTTACTGTTATCATTTCATGCTCTATTGCAATGATCACAGTCACTGTGCCTGTCCCCATATGTTGTGTTGCTTACATGACCAGCCTCAAACCCTCTGCAGTTTCTGCAGAGTCTGTTGAAAGCCTGGAACCACAGACAAAGCCTGGAACCACAGACAAAGCCTTTTCCCTCCAGCCTGGGCCCCTGCCTGACTCCTGCATTCTGGCAGCTCCAAGTTCGCTCTGTTTCTTGGAGTGTCCTGATGCACCTCATTGCTCTGAGTCAATGTAAGAAGCAGATCAGGGATCGTGGTTTGTCCACACAAAATCAGTGAGTCAAAGTCCAGTTCCGGTAAAAAAATTCTTCTGTTGTCCCTTGCCCCACATTTTCCTGTCACTTGTAGCAGTTTAATCCTGGACTCCCTCCTTTTGAATACACAGCTCAGCTCATGTGAGTAGGTATTAATGCATCCATCCATCAGTCAAACAAACAAGAACAAATGTGGAGACCGTGGGGAGACCCATGAGTGTGGCTTTCCAGAATTTAATTAGCATTCGGTTTTGGTTTTAACTGTAGATGAAGGGAGGAAATAAAAGCACCCTAGCCAAAAGCAATATTATCTTAGTAAGCAGAGGATTTACAATAGATGAACCATTTTTTCCTCAGACTTGTTAATTATTCCAATATATGCTTTCATGGAATAAAAAAATGCAACTGATGAGCCAGGCTGTGTCATCCCGTTGCTATAGCAATTGCTCAGTATAAACATCCTGGCACTCTACTCAGTTTAGCTCTCTTTAGCCATCACAGAAACAGCAAAATAAAACACTTCTGGTTTGAATTTTTTATTTAAACATTTTCACATTCATAGAAACAGGTGTGTAGTACCTTGTCAAGACAGAACAGCCTTTGAAGGACAGTCAGTCACAGTCTGCACGCAACTCCTGCTCCACACTGCATCCCAGGGCAGCCACAGGTCTATCCAGGCTTGGTGCCTATAATCCCAAGGAGAAAATAAAGCCATCAAAGATCAGAGAAGCACTGACATTCGTTTAACACATCAGGTCCCACACCAAGCACCCACAACAGCCTGTACTTGCGCTTTACACTATGAACTGACTCAGTGATAGGGCCCTGAATGGCTGGTTGATCTTCTGGTAGTCTTGGGTGGTAACTGGTTCCAGAGCTCTCCCAGTGTGATGGTAATATGGTAGCACCATAACCTAGCACCAGGATCTCGGTGCGATGTATCCTTATGTATGAGTTTTGGCACAGATGCAAAGACAGAGAGAAATAACAGCACCTTGCGCTGACTCCATTACTTCTTGTCTGGGCAACTAAATTTTCTGTGTGACTGCAATTTCCCATTTGATAGAATCATACAATGTTTTGGGCTGGAAGGGACCCTAAGGATCATCTCATTCCAAACTTGCTGCTTGATAGGGAGGTTTAGAGTGTTTTAAGCTCCAATCTTCCACATTTACCCTTGATACTACATTCTTGGTTAACTGAAATGAGTCAAAGTTAGTGCTATGACTGTATTGTTTCAATCAGCAGTGGGGGGTTTGTGGCTTTCAAATTTTTTTTTAAATTTTTTTCTTTTTTTTTAGACCTCAACACTTATCTTGTGGTCTTTCATAAGCCTTTCAGAGTACTAGTTAAAATACTGATTTTTTTCTGTTTTTTAAGTGTGTTTGAAAAGAACTGTCAGAGCAGCGTATGTAAAAGAGCACATTTTATGTACAAGATAAACTATAGGATTACAGGACTATTGACATTTTAGTAAAAAGTATTGTACCAAAATTGCATATAAGCCCTAATTTTAAATATAGACACAATCTTAGAAAGTATCTCAATTATATTCCCCAAACTGATGTTACTGCATAGGTATTGCTTCCTGGTAATTATAGAAGTGTTGCTTCTTTGAAAAGAAAAAACCAACACACCACAGCTGCTAGGAATAAGTATAAAAAAAGGCTTGTTTGTACAAGCCCAAACTGCATTAGTTTCACAATAGAAAATTTTTCCAGTTTCAGAGTTTTGATCCTTAAGTTATTTTTCTCTTTGACAAATAATGTGAGGTCAAAGGTAGAGAAGCCGTAGAGAGAACAAAAAGCTTTTTGTTTCAACTTCATTTGAACTGGATTTGAGATAGGATTTCCTTCTTGCTGTGTGCTTTTCTTAGTATGCTCCTTGCTCAGTACAGGGCTGATCCCAAGTGGGACTCAAATACACTTCTCTAAAAGAAATGAAAAGACTCATGTGAACCTTGTGAGGGGAATTAAGTTCTCTCAGTTTTTTCCAGGTCCCACATTTATTTTGCTACTCCTGCAATGTTCTAGTTCCTTCTGGTATTCATTGAATTGTTTAAAAGCAAAGCAAATCCAACCCCTATTTTCTCTCTGTCATTCTCTTCTCTTTTTTTTCCCCCTAATTTTAAAATCAAATTTGTTGGAAAAATGTTTACTCTTAAGGTTGTTTGCTAGAAGATGAGGACTATTTGCATCTGAGAAACTTTGAATAGTGCAGGTGACAGAACTTT
This sequence comes from Melanocharis versteri, assembly GCA_013397845.1. NCBI lineage: Eukaryota > Metazoa > Chordata > Aves > Passeriformes > Melanocharitidae > Melanocharis > Melanocharis versteri. The sequence continues at coordinate 764,613 of VZTG01001419.1, read as the reverse complement.
ATTCTTGAACAGATGTGATTTTTACACCTACTTTATTTTCTAGATCAGATTGTTGATTATAGAAAAGTCGATTTCATCGTTGTCCAGACCCACAAACTACTGTGTGTCTTCCTGCAGTCTGTGGCACCTACCTCAGGTAAATGAGTGACCTACAATGATTGTTGGGGCCCAATGCTAGCTTCAGCAGTGCATGGTCAGCTTTACATGGCCATGTGAAAAGGATGAACTTCCCGTGCAAGCTGCTCAATGTTCCAGAAACTCAAACCTAAGCTGAGCCTGGGAACTGCAGTTCTTTTCATGTGAGTGTAAGTGTTTCAGATAAGTATAAAAGGGGTTTCAATGTAATTCAAAGTAATTCATTTATTTAAAGTTTTAATCCTTGAAATGAGCCGGTTTTTGCCTTGAGGAATCATATTGGTAATAGACAGGGTCTGTACCCCAGAACTCAAATCTTGCTGCTGATGTGTTTTTGCCTAGGTGACTGCCATTTGCTTTATTTCTTCAATATCTATGAGTCTTTTGGTATTTATCTTTCTGGACCTAAGAATGTTTCAAATTTCGCAAACTCCCATGAACCTGACACCTATTATCTGGAAATAAGCATACTGCTCATGAGAAAAACAATACAAATTATCCAGCTAAACAAAGACCAGTGAATGTGATCAAGAGATCTAAATTCAAAGCACAGAGCTTACATTTCCTTGTCCAAGGACTGAACTGTATATTTCCATTGGCAACATAATGACATTCAGTGGCTGATCATCAGCGAGTATCTATCTCCTCCTTGTGGGAATTTGTGTTTTTCCTTTCCATTGGTCTATAATTCCTATTGCTGAAAATTTGTCTGGTATAATTTTATAATTTAAAAAAAAATCTTTCATCTACAGATACAGGTAATTTAAAGTTTACTAATTAGTTCTTAATAAAATATTTTAATATTTCTGTTCAACAGCTGTTAATTGCTGAGTAACTCAATGTTTCCACAAAAACTGGCACAATAATTGATGTGTTTACAGTAATCTATCACATGGAAAAGATGCTATTTTATGAATTTAAAATAACTTTTATAACTTACAAATTCACCTATCCATTTAAGCATCCTTGTATGAATTTCATCAGTAAAAACAGTGTTATGCCATATATGCTCCAAAGGAATAGTGGGTGACTTCCATAGGTTCTTTAATTGCTGAAAAATAGCACAGCATACAATTCAGGGGGAAATTCAAAAGTCTAAGTCTTGTATCATTGAATAGCAGTTTAATAAATAATGCTTATGACACCTTAGGAGCACATTGCAATCTCTTAAGAAGTTCTTCCAAAGTCAGAAGAAATCGTCTCTCTTGATGTTACGTGTTTGCCAGAAAATGAAGCTGGAATAGTAAGCCATTCCTTGGTGAATAGTCAGTGTCAAACTGAACGCATTGTTTCTCAGAGGCTCCTTTGTTTGTGATAGTTAAGGTTATAGCTATAACTTTTCCAAAGCAGCTGATGGAAAGACTAAAAACCCTAGCTGTCCTTTGATTTTGCATAACGCAGGCTCTACATACTTTCTCTTTAAAAAGCTGGAATTATTGACATTTTATCAGTTTTAAAAACATCTTCAAACTTAGTATTGCCAAATTTTCTGTATAGATGGTTTCTCAGCAATTTCTTTTCATAACAGAAAAAAGGCACAACGACCTTTCTGCTGAACTGTTTGTGACAAAGTCAATTTGTGCTCCATCTCGTACAAGTGTAATTGAATGATCACTAGCCTGAAATCTAAGTTGCATAATTGTAATTAATTATATCTCAATTGACCTGCAGTTCTGCTTCTCAGTCCTCCTTTATGCCCTTCTCAAACTGGTAATAGGCTAACAGACAGATGATACACTGCACTTTCAAATTCAATACCTAAAAAAATCACTTTCTCTCAACAATAGTAAGGATCATACTTTAATTTTCAAACATCCAGTTCTTCCTACCATTTTGAGGTATATTGTTTCTGTGCTGAAGCTGCATTAATGCCAGCTACAGTCCAGTGCTGGAAATCAGAAACTGACAAACCCTGACAGGACAGCGTGAAGAGAAAGCAGAGGTGAGAGCCAAGTAGAAAGCTGATGTGGGAAATTCTGACTGATGCCTGAACGTGACTGATAAACAGATGAAAGGCAGGAGGAACAATGTCAGCTGCTGCTTAAAATAGCCTGGAGAAAATGAGAACAGTAGGATCTGTTGAGGATGGGTCAGTGCTTTGATAGCATTGCTAAATCAATGTCATAGACTCCTGATGGCAGTACAGCAAAGGACTTAAAAAGTCATAGAAGTCAGATTTCCTGTTAAGCCAACTTGTGAATTTCCTCATTATTAATCAAGTCCCATTTTTAATCAAAGGGTAGGCTGCTATACAATAAACCCTGAATTTCTCCAGCTTTGATATCTGGTAGTATGACCACTTTTTTAAAAGGGAGCATACTCAGTGTTAGTTTAGACCCACTGTTTTCTAACCATTAATGAATTATTGCAAATACTTTCCACAGATAATTTTTTTAGAGCTCACATAGCAGTTCTCATATGAAATGGAATCTCCACAGATTGTGAAGCATCACTGAAAAAGAGAAATACTGAAAATTTTAGAAGGGAGTATTCTGTATTTTCATATTTCTTTCGGGCACCAAAGAGAAGCTATTAGTGTTTGATGAATGATGAACATCCATATGGATAACTTATGATTTCATGTCTCACAATACTTCAAAGGATAGCACTGCAGTTTCTATTGTATTGCCTACAGTAAAAATAGACTACCTTTTAAATTAAAGCACAAGACATTCTGATTTCATAAAAAAGCAATGACATATTGGGAGGAATGTTCCTCCTTAGGCTATTGTTACTTTATTGAGTCAGTGGGCTTGCTCCTGATTTGCACACTGATAAAAAAGAACCTGGCCAATAATTTTTATACATTTGTTTAACAACCTTTCTTTTCTATATATAAATGTGTACAGAGTATAAAGGGTTCAATATGACCTTTAGGGCAGATATACCTTCCTTTTACACAAAACTTATGCTGCATTGCAAACATGAGGAAGCACAAGCCCAAAAGGTATTGATAATACAAGGAAACCTTATTATGTCCCAAAAACTGCACCTCTAAGGAACTGGTTTGTACCAGTGAACCATGGAGCTGAATCCTCACAGGGAGTATGGGGAGGGCAGCTCCTGCTCACTGTGCTCTCTGATGAGCAGCAGTTGCCTGGCGACTGTAGATGTAATACTGGTATCCCTTCTCACCTCTTTTGCGATGCCCTGCTGCTCAAAGGATACCTAGAGGGAGCAGCCTCTGCCTGACATGCAGGTATGCAAAATATGTTTCTCCTCCTCTGAAGTACATGGGCCATCTTTTTTGCCTTCTTCAACCTACTGAGCTCTAGCTTACTCCAGGCACCACCATCCCCAGCACAATCTCGTTCCCCAGCACAAAGCCCCACCTCAATCTCAACCCAATGGCAGTCAGAATCTCCCACAGTATTACCTCTGGTCTTTCTTTTTTCTTCCCACCCTGCCCTTGAGTATCAGATGTGCTTGTATATCTCTTTTGGCTTCTGTTTCCTTTCTAAATCATCATGGGCTGTTACAAAGAAGTTTTGTGGTAAACATGAGAGACTTCAGGATCTTGTGAGACTGCAAGGATAACCTCCAAGCACGAACCACACCCTTGTCCGTTCTCTTGCAACAGTGGTCCCTATAACATTTAGACTTTATAGATAGGTAGGATTTAATGTAGGAAGGATTTTCTATGAAGGAAAAGCCTAATCCTTTATAAAGAGAGGGCTTCTGGATGCAGAGGTAACAGGTGAAGAAACAGGATTATTCTGTACCAATCTGTTTATTCTGTTTATTCTGTTTTATCAGTATTATATCTGATTATTCATTTGTCCCGACAGAAAGGTGCAAATTGGTGTGAGAAGAGTTTAGGGGCAGGGTATAATGCTCTGATCAAGCTGGTGGGAAGCTCTAAAGCCATTACTCAATTGAAAAAGCACTTAAAAATTCCCCAGATAATGAGGGCAGATCCAGCTTCCTCAAGTTTAAGGAGAAGACCATGTGAAAATCTCTGGACAGTAAACCATGCTCATATGGGTCTATATAAAGATAGATATCTTTCTCCAACAGCAAGCTTTGGAAAACTAGAGCAGTTCAACAATCTAAAAATTTCTTAGATATATCTGAATAAGAGAGGAATGAATCAAATGTGTGGAGCTGCTGAACACAGTATATGGGATGGCTGCATGTTGGGTTCTCTGCTGTCTGTTAGCAGCAGCTTTCATAAAAAACCCTTGGGCAATTATTGTGCTTGATGGATTCAATTTGGAAGAAAGCCTCAGAAATCTGGCTTTGTTGGAGTAATTTTGCATCAATATTCAACACAGAATAGAACACAGTGTAATTTGGCAGAAGCACAGCACTATGCATTTTATTTCAGGATATTTCATTGTACGTCTGTGACGATTTTAAAATAAAATCGGCTTTTACTATAAAATAAAAATGTATTTTTGAAGGGAACATTTAGGCCTATGTTCAGAATTTGGGATTCAGTCAAAAATATTTTGGGACAGTGTTTTGTACTTTCATGGTAAATCCTGAATGCTTTTGTGTTCATAGCCAGGTCTTTCTTTTTCATCTGCATAGTGCCTCTACTTGATAAACAGGACTAGACCTTTATAATTTTGGAGAAATACAATGATAGAAAGAAATGTTTATCTTGCTATTTCTTATTACGTGTTCCAATAGCTATAAAATACTGTATTGAACTACAGATAATAGTACAAAATGAGCTATCTAGCATGGTTAAGTCTAGCTTTCTAAATCTGTCCTTTCAGATAAAAAGCTGTATATCTAATGCGACAAGCCTGAGGCATATTTTATTATTATAAAACCATGTTTCATACAACGTAAAGCTCTAATATTTTGTTTCTATCTCAGTAACTTTAATTTTAAATTCTTTTAAATGCCTTGTTTACAGATAATAAAAAAAAATTATATTCAGATTGATTCAAATGGCTTAAAGAATTCATGGAATATAACCTTACATGTGATGAATAACACAGTCTTTGGAAAAGTAGTTCAGAACTTTCATATTAATCCTCTTTGTATCTTCCTTAAAAGACTTCTTCACCTGAAATTTAAGAGATTGCTCCTTGTCCAGCCCAAAGAAAACATCTCACCTAAATTTAGTGCCTCACCTGTACAGGTTATTTATCTCTTGTATTTGAAGATCTGTCCATTTAATTCCCGTACGGATTAAATGGTATCTGGTATTAAATAATTCCTGCATGTTGTCATGGCATGGGCACAGTCCTACAGAGGAAGAGAAGCAGTGTTTTGAAAGGATATGAACACATCTTAGGTGTTGTGGCTTCTTTAATACTGTAGAGGTATTTTAGCGAATGCTAGAGGGTCATTGGGTCTAGCAACTGTGGACTCTGCGTAGGATGCTTGGCCTGATGGGGACTCAATTTGATCACATGCAGAGGAGTCTTCCTAACAGATCCTTTTGGAGACTCCTACTCCAGACACAGGCCTGGGCATTATGCAGACTTTGAGGGGCCTACATCGAAAGCATAGATCCTGTACTTGGGTCTGTACACCTAAGCGAACTAATTATTGGGGAGGCAGCTGAACGTGACTACTTTGGCTCAGAATAACATCTGAAAATTAGTGTGTGAGAAGTTTACTGATAAAATAAACTTTGATTAAAATTAGGTAAGATACTTCTGAAGTGTGAATTTTTTGTGTCACTATAACAATGACAGTTGTTAATGAAAGCTACATGTTTTGAGTTGACAATTGAAATCTTTAAAAGTTCCCAACCTACTGATTCTAGATCAGGGAACGATTTAGTATTACTCCTAGAGCCTAACAGATACATATCCTGGTAACTCTTGTATTGTGCCCACACGAGCAGGACATTGGGAGAGCATAGGAGAAGCTGTATGGAGTTATATTATGGACCCATCTACTTCAGTATTCAGTCTCTGACAAGCCTGCAAGGGTGAATGCAAGGTGAAGAGTAGGCGAACAAGCAAAAAGAATATGATACTTTTTTTGAGCACCCTCCCCAATTCTGTGACTCAGAGAGATCTTCAAGAAGTCTTCTTGCCTCAGATTGATGAGATTTGTTTTAGATCACACATATTCTGGAAAGTTTTGGATGAAAACTTGCTTCTGATTTTTCCTTTCCTATTTTGAAGTCTGAATTCCTTCTCTTTTTATGTAGTTATTGACAATTCTTCTTTAGTTACTTAATTATTTTAATAAATAATGCAATGTTTTAACCTCACTGCTCTATTACGCAGTTTCTTCTGAGCTTTACAATGCTGAAATATGTGGAACCTGACAATTGCAATGGACTATTATGGATTGTGGGAGGACATATTTTCAGGAGGGGCCACAGGGCTCTTCCACTGTCAGTGTGCCTCAGAAAGTGAGGGAAAGGCAATGAGGAGAATAGAAGTTGTTCACTGACAACTTAGTACAGTGAATACAGTCCTTTTTTTCCTTCTGTGTTTATGTTTCTGGATTTCTCCTCTGTGCAGGTACGTCATGAGTCTGTTATTTTACATATAATTATTCTGCAAGGTAGAACGGTGCACTGTGCGCTCTCACCTGACCTGGTGCTGAATGAACTATCAGCTCTCTCAAACTGGGGCTCTGCCTGGGTAAGTGTCAGCTTCTCAGCAGGATCAGTTAGCCAGCATGGACTATTTGCTGCCTGGATGTTTCTGTTTCATACACACAGACACATAACAAATGGGAGAGACTCATCAGTATTTTAAAATAAGCTGCATTGTGGATTCTGCTTAATTTCATTTACTTGCCCCCAGAAGGGAATCTACACAGAGCAAAATAAAAGTCCCTCCTGCTGCAATTCAATTATCTATCAGGCTGTAATTCTTAAGAGAAGAGAAGAGAAAGAATTTAGTACTTAGGAAAACAACTACAGGAACTCCTCCCACCTGAGTCACACAGAAGAGGTTTCAGGTAACAGCTGAAGTACACACGCACCATGTCGCACCTAATTCAAAGTTCAGTGGACATATTTTGATTTATATCAGCTGGTCTCAGGTCAGACCTCTGACCTGAACCTGTATTTCTAGAGAATTTGAACTTTTCAAGCTTGGGCAACTTTTAATAGCATTAACCCGTGACCTAGAAGTAAAAATACACTTTGAAAGAAAGTAAGAGCAAGCAAGAACGAAAAAAATCCTACATCTGTATGGAAACTTGTGGCATTTTTTGTTTCTAGAATGCAAGTATTTTTACTACTATAAAAGCCCCAGTGATTGCAGTGGGTAAAGTAGGTATTAATAACTTTCTGAAGGATCAAAGCCTGCAGAAAACAAACGATAGGAAGGAAAAAGGTTGTGAACTGGTTCTGCATGGAGAACTGTGAAAGGTGCTTGGCTGTTGAGGGTGCAAGCATATGACTGCAAACTGCAAAGGAAGTTAAACTGGGGAAGCTCTATCGAGAATTGGAAATAACAGAATTGCTATTAAAAAGTGTTTTCATCTGTTTCCATCTGTCTTTATTGCATTAGCCATGTGGTTGGACATGAAACAAACTTCTGGGTTTTTGTTCTCTTCTTTTGTTTAATATATCTGAGTGCCTTTGCCTCTCTTACCCAGAGTTTGTACATTAGGACTTTTAAACAGAAAAATCTGTTCCAATAAATCAAGTCTTCTCTGATTTAGCTGGCAGATGGCATTCCTGTTTATGCCTTTACAGGGAATTTGAAAACACCTGTGTTTGATGAATTGCCATAAATGCATGGTGGCTCCTGCAGCAGGAATGGTTCAGAGGTGCAGATATTAGGTAATAAATAATTAATGGGCACCAAAGTAATATCTTTATTTTCTTGCTGGAGCTGAGTGTAAGCCATTTCCATCCAGCTGGTTTTTGTACTGATTACCAGTAAGAGCAGCTGAGGCAATGCAGGAAAAAGGACCCCCATCTCACTACCTCCTGAAGCATCTATAATTGTTACTCAGCTGAATAGTCTTCCCACTTTAGACAAGAGGAATTCTTGGGTGCTCAAGAGGGTCTTTCTACATGCAAGATCTGCAGTGTGGGTGGAATGATACTATCCCTTCTCTCCATACTTCTAAATTATTTCAATGTAGACAGCTTGAAAAATTTCCCTTTGCTTCTCTCATGTCATTTCATTGTTTACATATTGCCTGTTTATGAGAAGAGGAACTTTCAGAGACTGTTTGGATGACTAAGACTCCAGAAAATTCTGGACTGTATGGCTCCCTGAGTCACTCCAGGGAGTAACTAGAGGTGGCAGTTATCTATGCAGCATCTAGAGGTGGCACAAAGTCAGCTGAGCACTGTCTGGCAGTACTTGCTGCCAGATGCTCTTGCACATTCATTCAGCAAGGATGGTTGGATTCCATTGGCCTATTGAAGCACTTAAAATTTTTGCCGAAAATTATATGTTTTATACAAATTATGTATTTCTCTAACCTCACTGCAAGGACTCTGATCTAAAGAGGTTAATTTTCCTCAGATGTGAGTCACACTGTTACAGGGAGTTCTTTGCTTTATGAATTTTCAAATGTGTTTTCTTAAAGGAGTCTGTGTTACCAACCTTAAACTTTATTGTAGTGCCAATTTGGTATTCCAGCTGATGTCAGCAAAGGTTACTCATGAAGTAATGTACACAACTGTAGGGAAAATATTTCCTATGAAGGTCACCATCTCTTCTCAAGAAGTAGTTTGTACATTTATGTTCCAGCCTGAACACAAGTTCCTGCTTGTCGCCAACCTTTTGCTTCATTGTGACTTCTCGCTGTCCATATCAGTTCTGAAGGACAGGAAGTGGCAATAAGATGGTCTGCTGCATTAGGATGATGAATATTGTTAAAAAGTATTAATAGGATTTAATGCATTGATGAGTACAAATGTTATGTGTCTTGACTTTTAAGGAAGGACATGTGAGTCACACAGAGAAACATCATGCTCCACCCACAGTAGTTTGAAATGTAATTTCTCTGGGACCTTTGCTAATACTCTTTGGAGTAGTTTCCCTCAAAATACCCGGTGGGGGTAGAGGACATAAGACAAATGGCTTAAATTATGCAGTCTTCTTTCTGATAGTGCAGGGACATTGGAGACATCTGTAGACTGTTCTTACTTGAAAATTCATTGAAAGTTTCATTTCACATTAAAAACAGTAGTGGTTGCTCTGGTTTTTTCTATCATGAAGTCCAAGTTCGATCACAGCTGTAATGACTGTTAGCATGTGTGCCTCAAGTTTCTGTTCATGTTTCCTTAGTTTGAGCTTTTCCTTTGTCCCTGGAAAGAATCCAAGCACAGTGGAGCTGTGCTAACTGATAGCTGGGACAGTCTAGATTTTATGAGTGACCAATCACACTAGGAAAAGGCACTCACAACAAGTGTCAGGATGACTGCACAGGGAAAGTCTTCTGGCTGATTGAAGTAAAGTCAGAGATGGAAATGGGCATGGCTGGTTGGATTCCTAATGGAATAAGATATCAGGGAAAATATTTTCATTTGAGCTGCTTATACGCTGGCTTTAAGTTTACTTATTTTTTGAAACATCGTACAGGTTTTCAGGTGCTGGAGAATCAGTTCAACTGTTGCATATAGATGTGTCAGCAGTATCAAGATTAGATCCCTAAATTTACATCAAGCCTTGCTTGTGATAAAAGAGAGCTATAAAAATTGAACAAGAAATTTATGTTACTTCCAGAAGTAGCGGTTCTGCGTAAACAGCAGTACTTAAGAGTGTCACATTGTAAATACATCAATATAAATAAAAAAGTTAAGCACAGCCCGTTAGGTTTGCTGACAATGGTTTTATTGGTGCATCAAAGAAACCCTGGATTCACTCAGATGAACAAAATTTCAAGCAGTTGTCCTGCTATTTTTACTAATGGGATTTGATTGTGTAAGTACTCTAAAATATTCCAGCATGGTGAAGGTCCAAAGCCAAAAAAGTTATGGTCTGACAGATAGAGTAGCTGGGGAAGACCTGAGAAGGCTGAATTCTCAATAGCTAAGTATATTTTTGAGTTTCTATTGCGGATATATTATTCACAGAGTGGCGGCACAGAGGACACACAGAAAAGACAGGTAGGGCTCAGAGAGTTCTCAAATGAAAAAAGCTTCATATTACCTGCCTGAAAGCGCTGTTGCTTTACGTAACAAAACTGCTTTCAGCAAGGATTAGGGTATTTCCTGCAGTGTTTCACTAATTGACGCTGGTGCAGCGTCTCTTTATGTCACAGAAATTCATTCACTGCTCTGCCTCTGACAGTGGGACCTATGCTGTGAGAAATATCAAAACCTTTCAGATGTTAGAGGAGTCTTTCATGCATGACAAACACAGACAGAGCATTTTAACTCTGATTCTGTGGGCATGACAGCACTGGCTTCACTGGGAAAAAAATAAAGTAAAAAAAGAAAAGAAAATAAAAGAAAGAAGAAAAGCATAAATAGTTTAAATCAAATTGAACTGTTGAAACAGGAATCCTTGGAATTTACCTAAATCTTCCTTGAGGTGCTGGGATTCTTTCTCTTGGCGTTAATAAGCACAGAATCAAAATCTCTTTCTTTGGATGTGTTTGCCTCTTTCTCTAAATTTCCTTGCCAGGAGTAGTCTTTCAGACCATGATTACAGAAAGCATATAAACGTGTTCACATACTCATTTCCAAAGAAAAATCAAAAGTGTAATCAAATATATTTGAAGTGCTGTATCATGAATCTTTCTAACTCCCTGATACCTAGCAAAACCCACAGATTTAGATGACATCATAGCATAATACAGGATATGAACTTTAGCATTAGTAGTGGAGCAATTCATTCAACTGACTTTACTGCATTATTCAGACTCCAATGCACCAAAAAACCTCACCAAAACCCCAACAAACCAGCAAATAAATAAAAAGGAAGCTGTAAATCAAGTGATCCCTTGATTTTTATTTTCCATTTCTTGTTGATATGGATCTTATTCAGGATATGATGGTGTTTTCAAATTTCAATATAAACAGGTAGTCACATCAATATTCTGATGTTCAAATAAAAATACTCTGAATGTCAAAAAAAGAAAAAAGAAAATATATTTTTCAGGCATTGTGGCTTATTCATTTATGTCCAGAACTCTCAAATGGTGGTTTAGTGCACAGGTTCCATTTTTTGTGTGTGTTTATGAGTGAAACAGAGCTTCAGAACTTAAGGGGTCTAGGGATTCCTAGCTATTGTTTCTGAACTTGTATTCCTTCAAGTTCAGAAATATTTATCTTTGAGCACATATTGGGAACAATGTACAGTTCTTCCAGAATTGGCTTCCAGACACCTGAACTGCCAACAAGGAAAACTTGGCCTGTCTAATTCATGTTGTATGTTATAACCACGTCAGAACCTGAGGCACAAGCTCCAGCAGCTGGTCCTGCTTTAAACTGCTACATTCTTAAGCTGAAACCTTTTCCTGTTAATCCTGGCTTTAACAACTCAGCTACTGTCAGCATTTTCTTCTGTAGAGTGTTTCAGATGCTCGTCTCCATAAATGCTTATACAGCCCTTGAGTTTTTTCATCTTTCCCATGACAGGTTTTCTGTTAGCCTTTTACCGATACGGTTTATAATAAACCAGCACTAACACTGCATCTTGTCCAATGACTGTATTAACATTAAAAATAGAATCACAGAGTCTCCAGAATTTTACATCATTTACTAAGTGAGAATGAACAGTGTATCTATCACTGGCAATACAACAGGATTTGGGAATTGATACTCCTGACTGCTATAAAAGCTGACAATGCTAATCAGGGATTTGTCAGTAATCATTAACAAGCAATGTGATGTGATGTCATGCAGTATTATCCCCTAATTTATTTCCTGCCCATCTTCTTCATGACTAGCATAAAGTTTGCTAACTGTTCATCTCTTCTCTTACCTCCATTTACGAACCTCTTTTTCTTCTCTTCTGAATGCAACCAGAAGTCTATTATTACTGCAATTAGCTGCAGGGCCACAAAATAGCATGTGAAGTAGTTACCCCATGGCAGACACTAACAGCTTTTGTCAGGTACTTATACATCATTAGCAATACTTACAGCATATTTCTAATTTCTCAGAGTATGGAGGATGTGAGCTAGCACAGCCATATTGTCAGGATGTGCTGTAGAAAGAAAGACTACTAATTTTGGAGCTGCCAAATCTGGTAGTTCAACAGAGGTAAGTTGCTAGAGCTCCATGTCCACTGGCTTAGCAGCTAGTGAGGCTGAACTTGTGTTCCCAGTAATCCTGGGTGAGAGACCAGGCCAGTTAATGACTCCAACCATCGCCCAGGTGCAGAGGGTGTCTACACCCATCACCGGAGGCTACAGCTGGCTGTTGAACAAAATAAGGGAAAGGACTGATCAGAAGCAAGTCTTGGGAGGCAGGATAGTGCTTTTCACCGTGCCAACATTCTCCCTTACATAGTGGCTCAGGTGTGAAATCTTCCTTTCCAGAAAGTACCGGGACATTCATACATAGCCTGAAGGTATTCACCCCTCCTGATAGGCCGTAATTGACTCAACTGCTCTGACATGAGAGGCAGCTGTGGCATCCTGGGAGATGCCATGTATCAACAGAGACTCCTAAAGCATCCTGTCATCCACAGCATTACATCACTTAATGTGAAAGTTCCCGCCTCCAGGGGGGCACATGGGTGTTCCCACCCGAATCTGAATATATATAATCCATGGAACTTTGCTGTTTTGTGGGATTTCTCTACCCTGATGAATCGAGACAGTGACCATCACATTGATCAACAGACATAAAAATTGCAAAATCAAGCCTTGTCATAGGATCCTGTGTTGGTGACTATATACTTTTCTACTCTGGTTCCTTCTCTTTCTATTTCTTTCTATCTCTTTCTATGTCACATTTACTGTTGAATAGAAACCAATGCTATTGTTTTTGGCATATAGTCTTGCTGCACTTTAATTTGGGCAAAGACCTCTCCAATAATTTTAATAATGGGTCTTAACAGCATGCGTGCATGTGTACACAGACAGAGTACACATTTACATATACTCACAGTTAGCCTCACATTAACACAGGAAAAAACTCACCATGGGTTTAGGCACACAGTACATCCCATTGCTGCTGCTGGATCTGAGTGTCCCCTGCTGCAGGTATCTGGGCACATGAGCCCCTGTGGCACCTTGCCTCACTCAGGTCCTCGGGCTCAAGCCTATAAATGCACTGTGGATACCTCCATTAAGTCTATTTAGATGTCCAGTTTACCTCTACTTCAGTTGTCTGGATCCCCTGGACACCCAATTACCTTTCACACAGAGACACACTCGTAAATATGTCTAGTAGTATGTCCAGGACTTGTGACCTTATAGTAGTTGACTCTCAGGCACCACAGGGTCTCCAGTTGCTGGTGTGGACCTTGCAGTTCCTCCAGATGCCAATCTGCAGACCACTTTGTCCTCTCCAGTGTCCAGGCCTGCTGATGGCTGCACCAATACGTGGTTCCTAAGTCACATGTCCTACTCACCAGATGCTTGATGCTTTACTAAGGACTTTGCACTAACATTCACACTCACGCAACGGGAGTGACTCCTGTCTCTCTAGCTGCTGGCACCATGGCCAGTATGATGTAGGGTCTGATTTCCAGCTGCTGATACTTAGATCTCCATGCTCACACATTCACACAGAATGGAGAGGCTCCATGCCCACAGAAATAATTAGAACTGGCATTTAATAGCAAGACAAACTGTTAAACATATGCACAGTGTGGCCAGATTGACAGTGTGTTTTGTGATAATCCTTTATTCCCATATTTCTCTATTACTCTGTACTTGTTCCTCTCCAGATCACCATTGATCCCTCCTTTTTCTGCCATTAGTTTGTACCCTGAAATCCCCATCAAATATATTTTACAGTCCTGAACTGCTCTTCCTCTGCATCTCATAATAGCTCTCATGCACTGGTGTCTCCTTCAGTTTGTAAGGTGATCCAGAGAGCCTCCCCACTTGAACTGGGTCTCACTCCAGAGCCCATGGGATTAATTTCTCACCTGTGATAGCCCTAGGAGGTACCAAGACAGGATGTCCCTTTCTCTGATTAGGTTATCGTCATTATTCCTCTAAGCTTTTCTGTGTTTGTGGAGCTGAGTTTTTAATCTCAAAGAAGACTAAAAGTATTAAAGATTTTTCAATCAAAGAATTGTTAGCTAGTTTGACCAGCTAACAAAGTGAAATGGTGTGTATCTTGAGAAAGTTCTGATGAATGTTCCACAGTAGCTGCATGCTTTTCCAGATTTCAGCCTAAAGTAAGGAAGTGATGTTGTCTGGGAAAAAGCACTGTTACCAGCTGCTGCGTAGTACTTGTCCAAGCAGATTAAAGGTACATTTTTCTTCTGATACAGTGGGGCCATCAGGAACCATGATGCTCACTACATCATAACATCCCACAATGCGAAAAAAACCAATCCTCCTGGCTGTCTTAAACTTCCATATTATTCTTCTGTACTGTTCTTGCAGCAGATGAAAGATTGCCTCACGTGGAATTTTTGATAACTAGTCTGTGTCAGCATCAAAAGTGTGCCAGCATGGAGTAGAAAGGAAAAAAATTTTACAACTGCTTTGCAGTAAAAACCTTGATGCATAATTATTCACAGTGAATAGGGTTTGTACTTGCAAACCTTTTAGTAAAACACGTGTCTAGATTATATCTGTGCTGAGGAACACTGCATAATAAGATGCTGTCACTTTTTTCTATTAAAGTGGTTGTGAACTTATAAATAAAAGTTAGAAAATACTGTATCTGTTTTGCTGAGGCACTAACCTATGCACAGTTCAGGAATGGGGCTGCTGAGGATGGAGCCTGCACAGGCCTTTATAAAAATGGAGCATGGTGGGTGATTGTGAAGAAGGAAAGAAACACTACTATTGACAAATGAGTAGGGCTACATATTTTCTCCTATCATATTTAATAGGTATAATTTTATTTCTCAGATACAACACAGGTTTCACTGAAGCAAATGTAGAATTAAAACAATATTGATCAAAACCAGTTATAGAAACTCTGTTTCATAGAATCAGACTATAATAAAACAGTTTCAAAGGGACTTTTCCAGGCCATTTGGGCCAACATCCCTCTTAAAGTAGGTCTGCTGACCAGGACGTTCTTCAGTCCAGTCTTGAAGTCCCACAGGGTTGAAGATTCCCCAGCCTTTCTTGGAAACCTGTTCCACAGTTTTATCACTGTCACGGTGATAAATTTTTGGGATTTCCCTTTGGGCAGTTTGTGTCTATTGCCTTCTGTATTTTCACTGCAAATCCCCGGCAGTCTCTCTGCATTCGCTTTAGTATATGTAGACATTAGACTATCATTGTTAAAGCTGAATAAGTCTTGATATACCCAAAATCTCTTTTCAAGTTAATCACTGCAGTATGACACATGCATGATTTGTCCTCAAATCTGCTGTTTGCTTCATAAGAGGGTCAACCTTGCTCAAAATAAAATGCAATATTATTTGGGATCTGTAAGAAGCCACCCTGGTGCTGAAATCCCTGGGCAGCTATGCAAGTGTGCAGTAGTATTTCCAGAAAAGAACATTAGCCTTGGAGGAACTGCCTGTTGTCTGGGTGTGATATAAAGTTTTTTCCATGAGTGGCATTTTTGCAGACACACAAAGCTGCCAGATGTACTTTGCTTCAGAGAAAGTGAATTGGATCCAAGTGATATCCAAGTGCTCCATGTGGAGTAGGAAAAGGAGGGTAAATGAATGTCAGGCAGAACATGTATCACAGAGCAACAAATGACCATAGTTACTACAGGCACAGAGCTTCAAGTTGCCAGGAATAGCTTCATGCTAAACCAGATACTTAATTCCAACCTGGATTCTGGATTGAGGCATGTATTTACTATGGGGGGAAAAAATAAGAAGAGCATAGATTTAATGATCTGAGCCTACTCTCATAAAAAGATTCCTGAATCCCGACACAGAACAGTAGGTGACTACTCTGACCTCTACCTTTACATTAAGGGCTTCCTGGTGAAGGTTCCTTTGTGGGTCATCCTGGGTCTTGCATAGTCCTGTACTACCCACAGTCATTTTACTGGTTTGCTTGAAGAAGTGCAGGTGTTCAGACTGCATGCTGCACTTCAAGAAAAAATAATGCTATATATATTGCATAATCTGAACCATAACAGTTCATTCCAACCCAAAGGAAAGCACAGAATAACACACATAGCAGTGACATTTTGAGGTTTATGAAGCTAAAGTTAGCTGCTACTGATGTGGAAACAAAAAAAAGCTATGAACGATTTTTCTATGACAGACTGCCCAATGAAATTCAGAAAATTTATTGTTTGTTATTCATGGCTAAGGAATTTAGCATTGATATTTCTACTGTAAATAACCTACAATTTGCAGCTCTTGCATATCTAAAAGGTCTTTTTCACTGGACAAATATTAGATATCACATTACATGTTTGATGGCACAACTTATGCAGTATAATGGAGCATATGGACTGTTTTTCTGCGTTCCGTTTGGATACATCTATTTGCTTCTACATGATTAACCTTTTCCTCCCCACTTCTGTCATGTTTACACCTTTGCATCCTCATATGTGGAAGACTTGTTCTTTATTCTTATTTGTTTCTCAGTTTGGTTTAATATTTTGAAAGAATTCTTATTAACTCTGACGTTAAGTTCATACAGACTGTATCATGGATACAGAAGCGTGACATCTCCTGGAAAGTGATGAACTTAGTATGTTTTAAAACCCAGATCTTGTATATATTAAAAATTAAACATATAACACATTCACTGAATCTACAAAGTGTGCTGATTTTATAAACTATATTACATAACATAGAGTAAAAAGTAGAAACAAGGACATGCATTCAAGTTCAGAAATTATAAGCCATCCAAGCAAAATAAATCTTAATCCCTTTACTCAAGGTTGAATACAAGCCATGCTATCACTAACTAATTCATCACATTCCTTAGTAACTTGCAGTTACATTGCAAATTTTCCAAACATATGCATATTCTAACATGAAAAGCCATTTAGACTGAGTTTGGTTCATTATAAAGGAAGAACTTTGCTTTTTCATAAGGTAATAAGATTTTATCATGTGCACACATAGCTGAAACAGCACAAAATAATTTAATATCACCTTAAATAAACTTCAGGTAGAAGTTTTTCCCTTGTGCTTTTTGTCAGGTACCTGAATAGCATAAAGTATCTTTCAGGTGCCCAAAAACCAAAAGATAAATACATTTGTTTATTTGTGTTTATCAACAACTGAGAACATTCAAAGTAGTCTTGAAAAGGGGAAATTACAGATGCTGCTTTATAAAACATGTTGGCCTGTGTTGAGAACTGCTTTCAGAAATTAAATTGATTAGGAAGGGAGTGATACCAGAAGCTTTCTGGTATCAGGTTTTCAGAGAAAAAAAATATACATTTAATTTTAATTAATTACTAGGTTCTTGTTTGTTCAGATACAATTTCTACTTTTTTTATTCACCCTTAAAGAGTGACATAAAAAGATGTCAGCTCTAACCAGATTAAGGATCACATGTAATCATAAAAATGAGAAGTATGAAATTCCATTGGCAGTTCAAAAAATCCCATTTTCAAAATAAAAATGTCAAGATATTAATTATGTCCTCTTCCCAAGGAGCGGGTTGTTTGGATTCCACAGACCTGAGAAACAGATGAAAAGGTCTGGGACCCTGACACAAAGTGAAGACATTGGCACTGGATAAGCTACCACAGAAAGTCATTGATGGAGAGAACTTCCAGTCTTGGTAAGCTCCAGTCTAACATTGCTTTTCTCTTAGCACTTACAAGGAGATGAAATATGGAAAATCAGGGCCTGAATAAGGTAAAAGCATGCTTACCCAGACAGTCACAGCTGGGAAACCTCAGCGACAGAAAAGTGTTCCAGAAGAGAAGCATGTCTGAGGGATGAAGAGAGGGGCAAAGAAAAGAAAAAAGCAAACAGCTGACAACTGGAACAGAAAGCAGATAAAACAGCTCACAAGGAGACCTCAAAGTGCAATGAAAGTTGTGGTGAATGGCAAAAATGCCCTGTGGAAAAGAGGTCCATAGCTAGTTTGTCCTTCTGCTTATGAGAACTGTCAAGAAAAGGAGTACTTTAACGAAAGACAGTTAAAACAGTCTCACTTGGACTGCTGGAACGCACTGCAGGTCAAAGCAATATGATTTACAAAGCACATAGGGATAATACTGATTTACAAAACAGCAGGCTAAAGGTCATTTAATTAGATTACCAGGCCAGCCAAGATTCAGAGGGAATTCGCAAACACAAATGAAAAACGTGAGGATTTTCTAACAACTAGTGATTAAAATAAGTGAAAAACAAACTTTAAATAAAAATTTAGCTTTGTCAATTTTTGATAAATACATAGTACCCCTCCTCTTTGTGTGACACGTTACCTCCTCAAATGTCTATTTCCCATATTTTCCATTGCTGTATAAGTGCTTCAGCTAAATTAAATAGATGCATTTACATGAGCATTCGAGTTTGGATCAGGAGTGCACTTTCGAAAGCCTCACAAGCCTCTCTTCAGTGAGAGGCAAAACTGTCATGAAGTAGGCTCACTGAATTTCCTTTGGATGAAATCAAGCTGGAAAATGGATCCCACGGACTCACCTAATGAGCTCTAGCTGCTAACAAGCATCCAGCTTGTGGGGTGATTTGTAGTGAAACCCTTGGAAGTGTATTTGACATGGCCATCAGCCCTTAGCTCCAATTGTTGTGCTGCACAAACCTGCTCCCTCTGGTCTCCATTATTTGTTAATACAGATACAGCCTTAGGATGCACAGAAGCAGGCACATATAGTGGATAAACGTTAGTATTTTTAGCTTGATATCATGGGGATTGAAAGAAAATGAAAGTTCTTTGCTGAGCTGGAAAAAAATGATAAATCAAATTAAGACTGTTTGGAACCCCTGACACCTCTTTTTTGGATTAAGAATACGTCATACAGAGTGACTGAGAGACATTGATAAATAACTACCATGAATAAAATACTTATTTTCTGTGAGCATTTTTAAATCTCATATATTTATGTTAATTTTAACACTCAGAGCTTCTTAGGTGATATTAAACATCAATATATTTCAAACTATTTGTTTGAGTTTACTGTTGCCGTGATATATATCTAGGTGTTTTTAAAGGGATTGACTGACATTAAGGCAGTAGTCAGGTAAAACAAAGGAAGAAAAGATGATATATGTTCAAGTTAAAGGTTGGCTGGCTACTCTGTCCATGGGCTTGCTTTTGCACTAGATTTTTTCTTCACACAGATATTGAAACTGTCAGTGCTTATTTTGACAGGTGGCAGGTTTTTCACTCTTTTAAGCACCAAGGCAGTCTTCGCATCAGTTATTGTGTCTCTTCTACTGTTACGAGAAGCCCTCAAAGCAAGCTTGTGCCTAGGCAAACAGGATAACAAAGAACTATATGGTATTTTCCATGTGTTTGATTCATGTCTCCAATCAAGAAACATTCATTGCTGTTATAAAGAAGTGCTCAGTGTTTGTCAGTTTTTGGACTTGTGTCAGATGAAAGGTTGGAAAAGACCTTAGAGTGTGAAACGTCATCATCTCTGTTTTGCAGGGGAAGGGCCTGACTTCCTATTTCAGGGAGGTGGCAGCACTTTGTGGATCACACTAAGGGAGCACGACTTTTCAAACCTCCTAGGGCACATTCTTATATTTGTCTAGCCTGACATATACCTGCTGTGGTGAAAAGGTTTCCTAGAGGCCAGAGAAATTCCAGTATAAGAGCTCCTACAATATCCTCTTCATACAGCACAGAGTCTATAACTAAGAGCAATGACCATGAAATCAGTATACTTCAATAATCTCTGAATTTAGTACCACTAATCTGTGCCTCGTGGACTTCAGTACTCCTAGGGAACACACGTGCAAATTAGTAAACTGGTTTGGATCAAAGGTACTTCTGTAGTGACTTTCGTGATCATTGCTGTTTATTAAGCTTTGGTTCACATCCTAGAGTTTGTAGCCAAAACTGAGGTTATAAATCTGCAAATTAAAAGTAGACTAATTAGGATACCATGCATGTTAGCTTTTCTTGAATCCACAGAGAAGTGTATTAAAATAATATGACAAAGAACAGAATAAAAATATTTTGTACCACTGTGATGGCACAACCAGACACAAAGTGTAAAGGTTTTTACCTAAGAATGTGAGCAATGTGATCACCACAGAAATAAAACACAAATTTGAAAAGTGGATTATTTCCTTGTCTTTACTTACATCTATATTTATATAATTTATGTCTATCCATATGCCTATGCCTATATCTATTTCTGTTCCTATACATAAATAAAAATGCATATTTGGTACAGAAGTAACAGGTGCTTCCATTTATAGGAGGTGAAATACGTACAGCAGTTTGACATGCAATTCTCATTATCACTATTTCTTAGTACAGCTCTTCTCCTACTGATTCTCACTACCTCTCCTTGCAGACGCAGTCCTAATGAACTGTTTCTTTGCTCCAATAGAGTGATGAAGACACCAGAAGAACCTATTAAGTTTTGGATAACTACTTTTTTCAGAATGTTTTTGGTAATCAAAGTTATATCATTTCTTCTTCAGAAATTATTACGGAAAATGAAAGGAAAAAAAGAGAAAAAGAAAAAAAAGAAGAAGAAAAAAAAGGGGGTAAAATTGGAGAAATCCTAAGTGATCACATTGAGAAAAACAGACTACAGCAAACATTTTAAAAATTATTATGAATTTTATAAGGAACTTTTCTTTGAAGTCATGTGAAGGGCAGGAAGGTGAATTTTACTGCATCGTTAGAATTAGCCCCATTATGAAAGCTAATTGCAAGTAACATTTTGCAGTTGTTTGTCAAGAATTCCCAAGTCTGTGGTAATAGAAAGCCTGGGCAGAGATAAAGTGAAAACACAAACATGCCTAGATAAAATTCCTCAGGGACAGAATTAAGGAGGTAAATATCTTCTAATAGGGATATCAATTATTTTATAGTGATACCACCAATGGGGATGTCTTGTTAAATGAGGATTGCACAGTGGGACGAGGGGGAATGAGATTTACTAAAGTATATGGAAATTTGAGTGATTAGGCTGATATTCATGAAGAGATGTTGGTATGATTAATTCCAGGTATGAAAGTGGGTTTTGCAGTGATGAACTTGTCCCTTTTATTCTCAGTATTTTGCATGGGGGAGAGGTTAGATGTTAGTAGTCGTATCCAATGCATGGATTCCTGGGATACTTCAGTTCACCACTACAACATACCAGAATTGAAGATGTGTTGTAAAAGTCTGCATGAACTCAACTTTCTTTTGCTGGCCTGTAGTTAAGCTCCGTATAAAATCTTACGGGTTTTATGAGCAAAAAGACATTTCCTTTACTGAGCTGTCCATTTTCTTTTCATGGATTGTTTCTGTAACTCACTAGAGGCAGTGAGTGGGTTAGGAAGGGACTAGCTAGGTATATATATGAACTCCTGGGTTCAGCTATTCCTGGGATCAGGTCAGACGCTGCTCTCCCCTGCGTGTCTCTGCACATGGGCTCAGGACTGAGGGTTGTTGCCTCTTACATGGATGGGTACAGCTTGCCCTGTACTCATGCTATCTTCTGGCTAGGAAACTCTTTTTTTTAAAGTCCCAACATTTTTTAGCATGTATTTAACCTTATAGTGTATCATCTGTCTAATGATATCAGAATTTAATAGAAGTTGAATTTCAAATCAGATTTTTTTTTGGTTAGTTCTTAAAAGAAGAATTTTTTAAATTGCATGCATAAAAAAAGTAATTCTAATCCAACGCGTTGTTTCTTTAAACATCTTCAGAGTGGTGATTCTGTTCTCTTCAGTTCAATAAAGAAATTGCTTCAACATTGTTTAAAAAATCACATAATTCCTCAGTTAATAGAAATACTTTATGTTTAACTTAACTTCTCATATAGTAATAACCAGTTATAGTAATGCCATTTGATTCCTTATATATCTATCTGTTGTCAGACACTGGTAATGGGAGCCACAAATACTGGATGTGCTCAGGAAACTGTCATAGTAATTCCTCATACTTTTTGTAAAATATTTCTGCATGAGATTTGCAAACTTTTTCCTTTTAGACAGTAAAGGACAAAATGGACCCAGAACTCAGCAAATAAAAGGCCTTTTTTTTTTTTTTTCTCAGAATTTTAATGGCTTTTAATGCACGAGCTGCCCCCTTGTTTANGCTTGAACTGCAGTTGCTGCCCATTTGATTATCTGAAGCTGGGGACAATCTGTGTCTGTCTGTCTGTCTGTCTGTTTGCCACTGAGACACTGTTGCTCAGGACTTGTGTGGTTTTCTGCTGTCTCCACAAAACAGTTTTTTGCTGACTCACTGAAACCTATATCAGTTCTCCAGCCCATCTCTTACGAGCTGTGAAATGAGCCATAACCAAAATACAGTCACTTGGCTGTGGCTTAAAGTTCAGTAAAGCTTTTGTCGTGCTTCTAAAATGAGTAAGTTTTCATATGAATATATTTAGAGATTTGTGTGCATGGATACTTGTGGTGAGTGTGTGTATAAAACTGTATATTGTGTTAACAAGAGGGAGAAGAAAGAGGTCTTGCAGTCTTAAGCAATCATTATTTCATATTATACAGATTTTCTGGGATTCTAGGAAAAAATACTCTCTTAACACAGGCTAAGCAGAAGGAAATTACATTACTTTGTAACTTGCATTTAATCATACTCTTACAAAGAACACACGGTACCAGGACTTCATCCATGATTCTTAACTACAGTTTGCCAAAAACTGGGTGCAAAGTAAAATCTCTGTCTGCCAATACTCAGATGTGTCCTCCCAAGAACTTACAAAAATCCATCTGATATAATTAAAAAGATGAATGTAGATTCTTAGAGATATGTTCCTGAGAGGACAAGATTGAGGCCCAAGAATGATGGTTAGGCCCAAGAGGGTTGTGGGGGAAAAATGAAGGTTTCCTAAGAGTATATTTAATTGAAAAAATAGTTAATTTTACAGAATCAGTAAACAAAATTGTAGGTATATGATCCACTACCCTGTGAGCACTGAACTGACAATAACCTGCAACATTAGTTGAAGATAAAGCAAAAATTACCATAATAAATAGTATTGGCTTCTTGCATAGTTATTTGTACTTTCATTCTTACCTGGAAAACATTCTGGTCTATGTATACAACTCACGAACAAAATATGGGATCTGTGGTGAAATCAACAATATTCTGCCTAAATTCACATTTCAAACACATATTTCCCAGAGGAACTCAATGTATGTATAATAGATATTAGTTACAGGAGAAGATGCATCTGCAGCAAGATACCAGCTCTCTAGTGTCACTTCAGAATAAAATTTTGTTACTGAAGCCAACTGCCAAGGAATGGTTCATGTTGAAATCTGACCAAGTATTGTGTCATGAAATTCATCACTTTCAAGGTATTAGTCCCCACAAGATCAGGACTTGAAAATAGATTCCATTGTTAAAGTCATCACTGTTTCCTCCAAAATCTTCTTATTGTCTATATACATTATTTAGAGAATTTTTTGTCTCTAGGTAGTATTTTTAATGATAGATGTTTAATGCAATGAATTTAAAAATTAAATCAAATTTTTCAGTCCAGTCTGGTTATTTGATATTCTATTTTTTTTCCTAAGGATTAATGTTTCTACTTAAAGCAGTGATTATTTTTGCTATTTACATCTTTCTCCCAAGCATTGATGTTGGTTACACTTACTGAGTGTGGCCACTGGCATTTATTTTTCCTGGCTCTTCTTGCAGTTCAGGGCTCCTGCTGTATATTTTACACATCTCAGTGCTGACAACTAGACACTCGCAGCAATCCTTCTCTTTTTTTTCTTTGTAAGAAAATGAGCATTCAGTAAAATAGGAAAGCTGGAGGCCACTTTTTTTTTACTCTAATATCCATTCATAAATCTCTCTTTCCTGAATACCTTCACTGCCATGTAGCATTTGAGTGCAGCAACTTGCACACATTGGGCACAGATGAGCTTCTTGTGTTTTTCTCCAGCACTTGGGTAACTAATATATTCTCCCTGACTTTATACCTTCTCTGTTCTCAGCACGCCTGTGGGTATGTCTGTGTATAAGTACATGCACAATCTCCCATACCCTGAAAAGCATTCCTATATATTATGCTTGTGAAGATGTGTTCTTTGACTTCTCCCAGGCTTAGTGTCTTACTCTTCAGTAGATGCAAATACAGCATTTGTACAGACATCTTTAAGGTTCCCATCTATGTACACTTACCCAGCTATCCCCCATGCTTCAGGTCAAGTGTGGGTCCCTGGTTCATGATGACAACGTTTGCTAATACCAATATATTTGAAAAAAAAAAAAAAGACTCCATGGTGGTGGCAGCTTTAGTAGACAAAGTCAGTAAGAAATGGGTAAAGTGGTCTAAGGGAAGAAAGTGGTGTTGTGTCATTACGAAAATTATGACACAGCTAACATCTGCTCCAACAAGTCCTTCTGTTAATTTGCTGTGAGTCAGCAAATCCAAACCTGTTCAGTTACTGGCCAGGACCATTATCACCGAGCTTTTTATAACATTAACATTTTCTAACACCAACATTACCTTTTAACAACTAGACAAATATGATTTAAAGGTAAATCACTGTGAATTGTCAGTTCTAGTAGTTAAATATATCAGTTCTTTCTCTGTATCCCTGATACTCAGCCAGGTGGCATATCTTTAAATTCAGTCGAAAAATCAAGGTGCTCTTCAAGAATTAGGAACTGTGGAAATGTTAATCCTGTTCATTCGCCACGTAAATTTCTGAAAGTTAAGAGCGGAATGATCTTGTCTTCAGGTTAATAGAAAGATAATTGACAGCTGCTATAATTTAAACTGATTGAAGGAGAACATTACCAAGTCTCAAAAAATGAAAGCAAAGCATAGCAGTATACCCAAAGAAGTATGAAGCACAATATCTTGACCTACCCTTTAAATACACATATAAATATGAACATTAATATATATATTTATATGCGTATATGATCTGCCCATAAATTAAAGCGTTTGTTACTTATGAAGTAAGGGTAGAGAAAGAGAGTCTCTAAAATCTTTTGTTCCTACAAATCATAGTATCCTATTGATCTGGTAGCTGACTTAAGTGACTAAAGCTAGGTGAGATGAACTGCTCTACCTCAAGGAGTTGCTGATTTTGATACTGATTTAACTGTACCTCACAAAGAAAATGTTCTAACAAGCCATGTATTATAAAGACAACAGCTCTCAGAGGTCACTAAGATATTTGTCTAGTTTGAGACTGGACTTGTAACAGTGCAGAGCCATTTGGCAAGTGAGTTGTGACCTTTTCAAATAATAGAAGCAAGTGACTCCTAAAAGAACATTAGTGAAGGAATCAGATATGACCATAATATACTGGAAGAACAATCCAACACTTTTGTTTTGCTCTTACTAAGATTTATTAAGTGCTCGTGTAACTAAATGAGTTTTATATTTGCATTTTTATTGGGGAAAATGACATTGAAAGCAAATTTCTATGTAACTCACAACTACCCTGTTGAATTACCTGCTTCTTACATCTACTGTGTACAGCCCTTTTTATACCAGAAGCAGCTTGGCAACATTTCTCTGTCAGTATTATGGGTGAGTCTTGAGAAGTGTAATATTTATGGGTGAATATTGAATGCCTTGTTCAGAGGTTAGAAAGGCATTCATATACAAGCTCACTTTCATTTTTTGGATATTTTTTTCCATGGGTGGCCCCACAGAATGGTTTTTTGCAAGCATTAGAGAGCACACATGCAACATACCATTTTTAAGATGTCAAGCAGATTGTATTTTTCATTTGCCCATGAGTGTTTTGATGGTATCTCTGTGTACTTTCTCAGATGAGCTATTTCAGGCTCTACTCATCTCTATTTATAAGGCACCTCACACAGTTCTCATCTGATTCATCTGTACTCAGTGAATAGGTACTTGGAAGCAACAACATTTCCCTCCTCTACCTCCACAAGTTTGCAGCGTGCTAGATGAAGGAAGAAAGGATGAGCAAGCCTGGCAAGAGAATTTTTTTGTATATAAGTCTTGTCCCACTCCTGTGACCCAGCTTGTCCCATCACTCAGTAGATAAAGCACCCCTGTGAAGCCATCTGAGCTGGCTTTACTGTTCAGAGTCCAACCCTCTGATCCAGTCAGTCCTTGCCTAAATCTCACGAATGCAGCTGTTCCATTCATGCATGTCATGCAGTGCCTCTGCACAGACTGTGTCTCCTTTCTGGAATGGCCTCATCCTCTTCTTTAAGGGATTTTCAAAGAGCAGAAACTCATCAAAACAGGATTTTAGAGAGAGCCCCAGGTGCAGTGACAGATGCTAGGCCAGCTGCAGCTCCTGCCTTGTCCTTCTCTCCATCTGGAGCACGTTTATTTTTAGAAGGTCATACTTCTCCCCTTTCCCTTCAATCATACAGAGATATCATTGTGCAGTTCAACTTAATTACACAGTCCAAGCTCTCAGGACAATTCACTCAAGATGTAGATAGTGTAGGTAGTGAACTCTTGTAGTGTTATAGGCGGGAACTATTTTCTTTGCTGATGGTCTCAAAAGACTTCCAGATTCCCATGAAATCTTGTTGCCAGCGGTACTCCTCTACCACTCTTATTGTAGAGTGTGTCACATTCATGCTGGCCAACCCTCAGAGTCAGTGGAAAGAAACAGACAGAAAAGTGATTCATTGGACTTGTCATTATCTCCCAGAAATGCCTATTTCTTTCCACAGGCTTATTGGTAATTGAAAAAACAGCTCTGATGTAGACACCCTTCCGTAAATGTTGTGGTATCTGGAGGCCAAAGGAAATTTACCCAAGATTTTAAACAAATGTAGAGATCTGCTATTTAGATCAACATCTGGAATTTCTATGTGCCTGAAATTTTTATTTTCTATGTGTGTGTGTACTTATTTTCACATAGAAAAGCACTTAAGCCTTGCCCTTTATAGTAAAAAACATTTTATTTCAAAACAGCTGATAATGTTTTCTGTATAATTTCTGGAAAAAATACAATTCTATCCCTGCTTTTTAGCAAAGATCTGTTATTTGGGTATTCCCATGAAAGATAGTAAAGAGAATGCACCTTATGTGTTCTGGCAAATTACAGAAATTTCTACAGTTTCATCAAGAAAAATAAAAATAAAAAGCACACTTATCTGCATATTTGTGCTTTTAATAATGTGTGAACTTCTTTGTCTGGTTGTTCATCAAAGGATGAATTTTTCAAATTCATTGTTCTGCAATGGTTGTTGTCTGTGTCAGGAAAAAGAAGAATGAATCAGAGAAGCCAGAATAACATCAAAGTCTAACTCTGGAAAATGAAGAGGATCTTGAGAAGCACTTCACCTTTAAGCTGTGCACAAATGGAAGGTGAATTGCATGATGAATGCATTCAGAATAATCTAATATTTATGAAGATTCGTGAATTAAGATTCTTTTACTGTTCACACATTTTCAGTATAAAATATTGATACACAGAATTTTCACTAGAGCTGCCCCTACATGGTTCAGGCTTTCAAACACTCAGTTCTTCTGAATTGTTCTATGTCATTTATGTTGTCAATTAAGGCATTACTAATTCTTTTTCCTGCTGAAGAGTGAATACATTTATGTCTGAACATATAGAACCATCGACAGTCCCCTGGCAGTAAGTTCTTCAGTGCAACATCTATTAATTAGGGTCAAGCTGAGCTCTGGCGTGTGATCCAAGACCCAGGCAGGCCAAAGAGGTTCCTGAAAAGTGAGCAATTCCCAGCGTGCTGCTCAGTTAGCAGAGGAAATAGCAGCACTTATGTCCTGGGATCTTCCTGACTTCTAGATGAGTTCTCTACACCTAATAGGATACCAAGACCAGATAAAATATTCTTAGTGGTTGAGACTTCCATTACTGTTCTTGTTTGCTGATACTCTATGGAGAGATGGGTTATTAGTTTTTCCCTTAGCTTGTCAAATAAACCAGTGTCCTGTTCTCAGGAAACTTGTGGGAATGCAATTTCTCCGCCATCTGTTTTGCTGTCAGATTTAGACTTGGAAATAAGTAAGTGCCCAGGATGGAAGAGATGCTGGTTTGATTTGGTTTTATTTTTTTTTTAGTGAGAGATTGAGGGTTTGGAAACTGGGTACTGACTTGTTTGTATGCATATAAATTGCATATAAATGAAGATATATAAGCATATACTTTACATAAAATGCATGGGTGGCCTCAGAAGTCATACTCTTTGGGCCGTCAAGCTAAAACTGCATGCTGAGAAGGAGTGCAGGCATCAAATGCAGGGGTTTGTGTGAAATTCTCTGTCTCTCCAGACCATGGGCACCTGATCCAGGGCTACTACTGCAGACCTGAACTCAACCCCAGCTGAAGTCATACACCTTATTTCCTGAGAGAGCTGAGCAGGGTTTCTCTCTCATGCTGCAGCAACAAGGCCTGTCATCTCACGGCAATAGACTAAGGCTTGAGGTCTGGGTCTGTCTCAGATGGAGTTCAAATCTGTCACTTTTCTTCTGTGGGTAGCTGAGAAACGCCAAAGAGCAACCTGCATTTGTGTGGGTAGACAGGGCAGAATGGGGGAGAGACATCAACACTCTTTCTGTGGTGCTCCTTCTGTGGTGGTGAGGTTTTTCAGATGGAAATGAAATATTTCTGGTGCTGGGAAGGATGCTGACAGCCTGCAGCACTGTTCTTCAGCCAAGCAGAAGGCCTGTGACCTGGTTTCTCTCTCCTGGAAATATCTACTTTTGAGAGGTTTGGGGGCTCCATCCTATAGAGCATTTGCTTTCCAAAATTAACTGAGGTACATGGCAAATTAAAAGTACTTTGAAGGATGTGTAGTTAAGGACCACTTGAAGGTGAGAAGTTTATCAGGGTCTGCATCCTTCTGTCCTGACTTCTCTTTGACCAGGAAGGGCTCCCAGATGAAGCCTCAGAAAAATACAGTCTCTCCCCAGCCAACTCAAGCGCAGCCAGCCAACAGGGACACACATGTGGCTGCATGCCTCCTCACACAGCCTCTTAGAATCAGGGAATCACTTAGGTTGGAAAAGATCTCTAAGACCATCAAGTCCAGTCATTAATCCAGCACTGCCATGTCCAACACCAAACCATGTCCCTAAGTGCCACATCTATTAAAGACGCTCAGGGATGGTGACTCAAGAGCTTTCCTGGGCAACTCTTGTGGTTTTCCTGGGAAGAGTGACCTTCTAAGACACAGACATTCCTGCTGTCTGATGCCAGTGGGTCCTTTGGTCCTGACAGTGCCCTGCTCTGGGGTTCAGCCCTGTCACCCCCTCTTATTACTGCCTGCTTGAGCAAAGCTGCTCTCACAGTCTCTTTCAGGCTAGGTGTTAGGATTTCGGGACTATGGCCCCAGTGGGCTAGAATAGCTTGCCTAAAGCCACTCAGTACCCAAATAAATTCCCTAAAATTAGATGGCGCAAGAACTTGCCTTCATGACTAAACCACTTTTGAAAGCTTCTTGTTGTCATCTGTCCTTTGGCAGACTGTACTGTTATATTATAGTAAATAAAATGTGGCTTTCATAATAGCTTCTTAGAGCTAGTATCAGCAGAACTAAATAAAAAAAGCCATTATCTTGGAAAATTGAATAATTTTCAAGGAAAAATACACAAAAGTGGCAGTCTTGTTTTTCCCTGTGCAATCACATTGGCTCACTTGCTTAAAGTGCTCTAAATATTTTTCAATGTGTCTTAAGAGTGCATTAAATGCTACAATTCACTGGAGATAAACAACACACTTTGTGGGTCCTTCCCCTAAAGTTTGGAGGTCTTTTTTTCCATTTCCTAACTGATTTGCGTTTGTTTTTAGTACCTTTTAAATGTCATTCTGATGCCTCTAAAAAAAGCCACAAACCCATCTAGCCCTTGAAAGCTTTCAGAAGACAGAATTTCTGTTTTCCAGCAAGGTCTGCATAAGGGTGCTGACAACGCACTTGTTGATACTCCGCTCTTGGTTCAACTTTCTTGAAAACCCTGGAATTTCTTATCTAAGTGAAGGGCTTGTGCAATCTGAAACACACCATGGTGTTTTTCTCTCTTTCCTTTTGCTCTTTGATTCTTGATTCACCAAGGAGGTAACAACATTTCTTCTACTGTTTTCAATCTGGCTGGAGGGATTAGGTCCTGCAAATACTTCCTGCTAATATTTTCTTATAAGAAGAGTGAAGTCTCCTCTTAGAAGATTTCACCTCTGACACTACAACACAAGAGTTTTTGAGCAAGCTCAAGAGACATACCTGCCTCAAACTTGTGATCGTGGGACCACAGCACATTATACAGTGTATGTAGACAAACCAGAGATGCAGAAAAATTGAAAAACAATCAAAGAAATCCTCCTCCCCTCCCTCAAAATGCCCAATCAGGAAAAGTATTCACAGAAGACTAGATATCAAACCATAGAAAAGAACTATGTGTGTGTTCAAGACACATGAACATCAGAAGGAAGGGCTTTTTTCTTTTAATTTGCTTCAGTAGATTTATCCCTAATTTAGGAAGGTTTTTGCAATTACATGATGGTGTTTTTTTTTTTTTTTTTAATTAATGTGGTTCCTCTTCATCAGTGAAGTTAATCATAAAGATCCCTTCAGGCCTAACAGTGTGTAATTCAAGTGTTATGATTACTAAAAGATGTCAGAAACCTAAATTTTCAATAGTAAGCTTTAGCTATAGTTGTAAAATAAGCATGTTAGTAGGGAGACATATCTGCAGTGCTGCATCCTGTTTTGTTAAATATTATAGTAAGTTCAGATGTATTACAGGTACACAAAGTGTGTTCACAATGCATGTGTGATCCATGGTTTGCTTTAAAAATAGTATTTCTAGGACTGGCAAATTTATTGAACTTAGAGACAAATTAGTATTTGTGGAGGTTTTCTAGGCTTCCCAATTTCTTGCATAACTTAATTTGTTTTTCTGTAAATTCAAGCTTCCTTTTGGTGGATTTGGGACCTGGTTTCAGAAGGCCAAGGTCAGACTCCCATTCCTATGTAGGATGCCAGAGGGAGGCTGCAGCCTAGTGAGTGGGGCACTGGTACACTTTCCTTCCATCCCTGCTGACCCAGGGCATGGGATGCTTCCCTGGACCTCTTTCTTCACTCAGTCTCCCACGCCCCTGCACAAGCAGCAGTGTGCTCCGCACCAATTGCTCTGACATTGTGCTGAGAAGAGGAAAGGGAGGTAGAAAACACCCTTCTGCAAAGCAGACTCCAGGTCTGGGAGCCCAAACAGAAATACAGCTGGGCAAGCTGGCTCAGAGCGTGGTCAAACAGGAATAGGGTGGTTATGTGTAGACTGACACAAATCTGGGGTAATGGAGGGTAAAACAGTGCTAGTGCCTCTTGATTTGGTTTGCTGTGGCATAGGCTTTCACAGGCACTGATGTACCAGTGAGGAGCTCAGCAATGCCATTTGATCTTCATGCATAAAAAAGGAGTAACTTCTTGTTAGGAAAACATTTTTTTGGTGTGAGTCAGGCAGGAGAACAAACAGAACTTGAGGTCAGAGTGTTAATTCTGACGTAATTCCAGTGGCCTAATGACAGTTTATTATCCCCACAGACAGCAGGAGTTCTTTGAACAAAAGCCTTGAAGAAAGCAATAAATCAGCTCCAATTTCACTCTCTTCATTTCTCTGTGTAATTTACTTTGTGCTTGGAGGCACAGCTGTCTTGAAGAATGGTTTGGTGGCTACTGTATCAAGTGATGAGAAGTAGGCTGGATAAGAGGAAGGAGATGGAAGATACTTATCAGCCATTCCAAATACAAGAGCTAAAGCAGAAACACTTGAAGGTTCTTGATGTTCCTCAGAAAAAAGAGATATGGATAAGCCATCCACCTGCTACAACAGAATGACAGAAGTTTCATATTGCTGGCCTAATCCTTTAAGCCCTCTTCCCAAACCATCTTATAAATTAATTAATTCACGTGTCTCTCCTAGGCAAGGTATGCCTTTAATGTATCTTAAATGAGTAGAAGGTTTTCATCCCTACATGTTTGCAGAAATCCCACTTGCCCATAAAAAGCAGCTCTTCCTGCGTGTGCAAGTCCCAACTCTTGTTCATAAGAAGCACATGTAGAGTAAGGAGATCTCTCTATCTTATGCCAAAATCCTAGGAAGAAAGTCTAAGGAAGAAATTCCCTTCCTCCGAAAGAGATTTTCTAGGAAACTAATGAGAATTAAATCAGCTTTTCTTTAAATTAAATTCTCAAGATCTGATTGTTCTTGTGTGCTGAGATAGGGAGCTCTTTGCTGACTGCATGTGGAGCTGAGGGAGATGAGAGTGTGAGAGCACACAGGGCACAGAAAGAAGAGGGCCTAAACTGCTTTGCACCATTTAGGGGCCCTATGCCCCTGAACTGCACTGTAATCTTGAGGAGATACCTACATCTTAATAATCTTCCTGTCTGATTTACTGGCATATGTAATGAAGAACATAACATATTTCTGTGGAAAAATACCCCACATCCTAGGAAGTGACTCTCTGGACAGATGGAGTTTTAGGGCTCCGGATCCGTAGTGCAAGATTGCTCAATTACGCTCACCATCATGCTAACTTTTATAAAAGGCAAGGCACCACCTAAAATGTACTTCGGTTTCATTTTAATATTTTGCCATGTTAATTTCAATATATAAGACTAATTTATGCTCATTTTACCACTCAGGGGCCATCTGTTTTTAATTTAATCCTAGAAATTAGGCACAAAAGCTAAATTAGACACAGTTGGTAAAGTAATTCTTGGTTAATTGTTAAGCAGACGTGAATGCCCAGAAATGAAAGACTTTCAGCATAATAGTTACCAAAGCTTTCAAAGCCCAAGTCAAATCTTAACTAAATGCAACTTTTTCTCACAAAGGATCAGAACATGTAGAAAGAAATCAGGATTTAATACTCAGTAGGCTTATACTCTAAATTGAGGTGTTTTCATCTAGCTTAAGTTGAAAATTATAAACTTCATTGGAAAATAACTAAATTCAATGAGAACTGCATTCTAAAGTCTGTCATCGCTCTTTAATTTTAAAATTGGAAGTATCATAATGTAAATTGATTTGGTATTAATTTACTTACAGGATAAATTTGAATTTCTGTATCCACATTACTTGAGATTGTCACCCAAGTGAACAACAAGGGGGAAATTCCTTGGGAAAATTTAAAATCCTGAAGGACTGTGCGTGTGTGTGTGTGTGTGTGTGTGTAAAAAAGTAATTTTGACCCTTTCCCTTCTCTTATTAGAAAACAAGTTTCATAAACCTTATGACCAATGAAAATAACTTATGCCAATAAAAGTAATGAAACTGTAGTTTTGTGGGGAGCACTAGAGATGGACATTTACTATGTGGTTGGTTTAAGTGGAGCAAATCATATTTATAGGAATGCTAATATGGCACCAAATGGAGAAGACAAGTTTAGCTTGAAGAATAACTATTTCTGTATTACTGACTTTAAATAAAACATTTCAGTAAGCAACATATACTTAATTTTCAATATATTGTTAATTTACTTAGTTCTACATTTTTCTACATGGAAGTTTTTGAAGCAACTAAGGATTGTGTAAGCTTTGTTTTTACCAAAGGAGCAACTGTAGCATTTTGATGACTTTTTCAAAGTTTTCCTGAAACCCTCGGCTGTTTTTGATTTACCATAAGTTGGTTTCCCTGGAGCAGTATTACAGAAAAAGCCTGTGAAGTAAATGTGACAGCTCTCAAAATACAGAATTGTCTGCAAACTACAGAACAATTTTTCACAGTGCTTTAAAATTGTTTTTCCAAGGTAAAAATTTAACTTTCGTGTTTCTCTACTCTTGCAGGAAATAAAAATGTAGCATTCTGTTTAAGTGGTACGTACATAAGTGTTCACATTAGCTAAAGTTCTTCCAGAGCCATTACTGTTTTGAAGGGGAAAAAAAAGAAAGAAATCGTGGCAACGCAGCCGTGGAAGGAAATACTTCAAAGCTATTGTGCATTTACAAATAATCTCCACCAGATGGCACAAAGAAACAAATTTAAGTCAACCTTGGCATGGACCGTTTTATGATCACACGGAGTGGGGCTAGGGAGAAACAGAAACTTTAGGTATAGGATGTTCAGAACTCATAGGTATAGGAAATAGTTCTCATATCAAAAAAATTGATGGAGACATCATAAACCGTTTATTCTTTCGTGAAAGGAGAAGAAAATCCTCAGAAACCTTTTTGATTGGTGGTGATTTTGAGATAGTCTCTATTTGTTTCAGGTAGTCTCTATTTGTTAAATGTGTATACACCAATCCACAGCCAATGGAAAAAAGTTTATATTTCACTAGGAGAAATGGAATCAGTCATCTGCAGCTCAAATATTACCACTGGATATCATAGAAAAATATAAAATACATATAAGAATTCTTTTGACAGGTCTCACAGCTGCACTTTAAATATAAAGCCAACTAACCTGTGCCCTTAAATCATGCTTGAAACACTGGATGCTTAGAGACCTCCCCCCCGCCCCCCATGTGTCCAGGGGTTCTCAAAATTATGGGTTTCATTTCTCTGTTTGAATAGCTCAGAGACATTTGGTCCTATAGTGCAAAGAAATTAGGACGGCCCCTGACTCTACTTACATCAGAATAATTATTATTCATTTAATTCTTTCATTCATTCTCACTGGGCTTATAGTTCTCTACCCCAGTAAAGCCATTGATGTATGAAATCCTCCATGTTTGTGGATTGCATAAATTTTGCAGATGTCCTTATAAAGCAATAAGGACATAATAGTAGAATTTTGTATACATCTCAGTCTCCAGCAGGAAAAAATAGATTTCTTTTTTTTACTTCTCTTACATAACAAGCTCCTGCTGGTACATGGAGTGAGGGGAAAGGGATTTGAAACATCAGTGAATTACATGCAGAATTATTTAAAAGCAAATAAAGAGTAGATACATGCACACAGACATACACAATTTGTTCTGGAGAGTTTCCTGGGTTGCTTATTAGTCTTCAAATGTCATGACACACGCTGTTTTCATGGTCGTGTCAAACTATCAGCTGGATGTGGCTGGAGCAGCAGTTTCAACTTCAAATGTATTGTTCCCCTCTGATTGCCCTAATTATGCAAGGAAGAGGGTCGGACTGCAGTAACTTCATTTGCACTTCAGTCCTCGTGTGGTGCCATCCCCCCCATGCAAACAGAGTTGGTGTCCAGCTGCGTCAGGGGATCACAATCCGGCTCCCCGAGGCCAGCCAGACGGAAAAGGCGCTTCAGCAGCGCTGCCAGCTGGGCTTATTTAAACCCCATGCTTCCTCCCAAACTTAAGAATGCTCATTTCAAAATAGTCCTTTATAAACTCCTTTGGGTCCTGCTATTGTCTGATCAAAGCACAGTCGGTAGCACTGTGAGCCCTCCCCAAACAGAGAGAAGTTGTCAAATCCCACATTTTTACCTTATTTACACTGTATTGCCCTGGTATCAGTAAAAGCCAACGGGGCTATTTGTGGAGTTAAGGCAATGTTCAGACTCTTAGATACCACCAGTCAAATACAAGATAGTATGACCTAGAATTTAATCAGTAATAATATCTGGTTTGGTGTGTTATTTTAGAAAGTTACATCATGCAGCCTTACCTTAGGAGAGAGTTGAGGAAATAAGCAGTTGCATCTTTAGTTGAAAGTTGGAATTACAAACGTACATGGTTTGGAGGTACAAAATGTACTTGTCAAAACCAATCAAACATAAATCTGAATTTTTAGGTATTTTTCTTGTCCCTGGATACATGGCACAGGCTATTTGGCTCCATCTGGCAGCTGAAAAACAAACAGTTAAGATCATTCATTTGTTGGAAACCAGCTGAGTATTGTAATTAGTCTTACTTGGCACTCACAAACGTTGCATGCATTTGGTCAGTTCTAGTTTAGTGAATAGAATTTCCTCGGCAATTTTCAACTATCTTAATCACAGAGCACATACACAGAGACATGCACATATGCATATGTGCACAGTTTATATATTCCTATACAGTCAAGATTAACTGACTTTAGTATGATTTGTAAGGTTCCTATTTCAGAAATGCTAACTTTTGGCAGGAAGTCTCATGCAAATATTACCACTTGGTTTGTAAGAGAATTAGATGGGACCAGAAATCTTTCCTGGTTTTCATTCTGTAAAACAACTCGCACATTAGTGCTGATAAGTCAGCATAGCAATTCATCTCTTCTTCTAACAAGTCTCTTTATCATCCTTCTGGTGGCTCAATATGTGTATGAAATCTTCAGAGACTGACAGTAGCTTTCTTTTAAGCAGGGGAACATCTTTTTTGTACAATTTGGAGCTGCCATTTCTACCTTGTCTTTATCTGGCTGCCCTGTTGGACAAAATATCTGAGCAATACAATGGACTATATTGGATGTACAGAGAGTATCCCTGAAATATTTTTAAATTATGTCTCTCTGTAGTGGTTCCAACGTGTCCTCAGAAAACACTGTACATGATATAGGACAATGACCAGTGGCTACCATTGTTTCAAAAATCACAAAAGGAGACAGGAATGTATTACTTCATAGTTTTGAAATAATGAAAAAAAGAAGTCAAAGAATAAAATATACGGTCAGTAACACTAAAACCTGGAAAGAAAACCAAGAACTGACTATATTATTTAGTATTCATGCATTTATATTTTCTAAGATTTCTTATGGTTTAGTGGAGAGAAACTGACATACACCAGCATGTGTGTAAGAGTGGTAAAATTATGCTCAGCATTACTGGAAAAATCATGAAAACTTTTTCCAGTAATTTGAGAGCTCCTCAAGCCAAAGTCATAACATTTCAGATATTTTGTAATGGTGTGAGAAAATGGAGCAGTTACTTCACTGTTTTGAGGACAGCATGGACTGATGCAATTTCCATCATCTGCTGACTGTGACTCGCTTAGCAATTCCGAAACTGTAATCCCCAAAATAAATTAAGGACGTTAACTGCATACAAGAGGACAAGTCTGTTCTTAACAATATGAACCATCAAGCACAATTTAGAGATGGGGCTAAAAATTATCCTGCATAAATCTGAATTTATCTGTCCTCTCTTTTAACAACAGATGGTCCAGAGTCCCCATTTCTTATTCATGGGCTTCTTCACTCTCTCAGTCTCACCCCATTTCCTCAATTCAGGAACTTTGTTTCTGAGGATTAGCAATACACTGGAGATCACACGTTCATGGCTGGGGGAGAAGATTATTATGGGGAAGAATAGGAGAATTTGGGTGGCAAGTCATTTGACTGGAATTCAATGACAAGTTTTCTGTTATCTGGCTATAAGCCATAGAATGCACTTCCAGAAAGGACTGTACAATTTGCATTAAAGTTATATGCTTAAGGGACCTATTGCCATTCTGGACTGCATCTAACTGAAGACATAAAGTATCTGTAATGACTTCTGCATATCATCAAAGTATGAAGATGTAAAGTTTCTGCATAGAGTTTTACCTATGTGGCTGCAAAATATTTTAGCTGGAAACTAAATATTATTCTGAACAGCCAGTAGTCTCAGCTCTAGCTCATAAACCTGAAATATTTTCAATGTCTGTATAGTAACAGGCTTTAGTCAGAGCTCTGTGGTTCTGAAAGAAGCATCATTTATAATTAGAGCTTTTAGTCTTCCCTGGCACTATTGAAATACATCTTGCTTTTTGCACGTCTCTGAGTGGCTTTTCAGGTAGATATCAAAGATCTTCCTTCCACAGGGAATGCCTAAGAGATGGAGAACTCAGGAGACGTGTATTCTTTTCCACTTCTGTCACTGTCCTTCTAAGTGACCTTCAAATGTCTGTATAGAAACTGAACAAATGCCAGATGACCTTCTCCATGAAGTGTTTTGAGATCAGTTAACAGTTCCACATATTACTGTCACTGATGCAGATTTAAAAGGTTGAACATTTGGTACATGAGACTGCAGTTTTTGTAACCACAGTTACAAATAAGGAATCATCAATGAACTGGATGGGGTCATGGGGTCCTGCGAGACTTTGAAAGAAACTTGAAACAGAGCAGTTGGCACAAATATTTAGAACACAGGCATGGCCTGAAAATGACAGGTCTCCTCTGCAAGGTGATCTGTAGAGCAAGGTTTAGTGCAAAGACAGGTGTGATTTAATTTGGCCAAGTACCAACACATAACCCTCAGAGCTCAGCCGGTAGCTCAGCTTTAACAAACAGGGGACCTCTGTTCCCAAACTGGCAACTCAGGCTGATCTTACTGGATAGTCAGCTCAGGATAGGGATAGGGCTGTCATATCTAAACCCCTGCTCCCATCGTTTCTCAGCTCCTACATGCAGAAATACACATTCACTAAGTAGGCCAAGGCAGCTACACATTTTCTCTATCCTTAACAGATGATTTTAGAATATGTCCTTCTTTTTCTGTTATGTAAGTATTTCTTGGGGTGTTTTGTATATATTACCCCAAGCCAAACAAGGAGTTACACAATCTGTTGCCAGGAAAAAAAAAAAAAAAAAGGCAATCTTATATGAATTTATTTATTACTCTCTTACAGTTCATTTACAGAGTATGAGAGCATAAAGGTGATGTAAAAGGACACTTCTCAAATTACCCTGAGAGGATTTTGTTAACAGCAACCAACCAAACTGAAGAGATAAAAACAAATACTCAGTGATGTCTGCCTGATGATATTCTGCTTCTACTAGCATGTGAAATGAGAGGTGGAAGGAATTAACCTAGAAGAGGAGGAATGACAGCAGATGAGAAATGAAGCAAAGCTACAAGTACTCAAGCTTAGCTAGCAGCATACAGTGGCTGAGAATTAAAAAGGGACGTGGGCATTTCAGAAAGCTTGGCAATATAAAATCTGAAGCTTTGTCACCCATCTCTTTAGGGAGTGGGGTTCAAAATGTGGGAGTAAGTTCTCAGATGTCTCACATTCTAGATAAGAGAAATTAAATGCCTGGATTGTAATACCCAACAGGAAGCCCCAGGTATATATAAAATCCTCTCTCAATGTGGACCAAGATACTTGTGTGAGATTCAGTATCTCTGTGAAGCTGGAATTAAGAAACAGGTTTAGGAAGCCAGAGCCTATTTCTGTTAAACTGTCTGTGATAATGGAGGGATTTTGTCTATGTCTGTACTACTAAGTAAAACAGCCCAGAACAGCCATTTGACCAGAAGAGCGTGAGGCGTGTCCCAACATAATTTTTTTTTTGGCTAGCCTCTTTTATCATATTTTTTTCTGGAAAAAAGAAATCTGTTTTAACTATTGGAAAACATATCTGGATTATTTTAGACCTGAACATGACGAATCTCGGCTTGGTCAAAAGGGGGCGGGAAACATGCTAGCACATAATGGGTGTAGATAATTAAGGCCAAATGCATACCAGACCCATTCCATTTATTATTGTAAATACATCCAAAATACTTGGCAAGGGAAGAGGAGATCTCTTTTTGGGAAATACTCAGCCGGCAGGGATATAAACTCTGTTCAAAACTCAATAAGGGGTTAATAGCTAAAAGGCAGTCAGGCTTTCTTGTGTTTGGTCCTTGATGCTGCATACAGGGCAGTGTTAAATATCTAGTTACAGAGAGTGAAAAGGAGATCAGGGGAAAGAAGGTCAGACTCTCCAGCTAGAACACCCAGCTGGAAGGTAGCTACCCCACTCTAAGCACTGTTAAGTTTTTTAAATGTAGACATTTCCTGGTTAAAAACATTGTAGAAATTAGGGTTTCAGGAACTAGGACCTCAGATTTCCCCATTGCTCCAGCTACATTTCAGTTCATTCTTGCATGTCTACCTTTATTTTTTGAAATAAGAGGACTCTACCCCTGAAGGGCGTATTCCATTTTATGTCTCACTGCATTCTGTCATTCCTTTTACTTCCTCTCTCAGAAATTATAGCAAGAGTAGGTAGTTAATGCAGTACAGAGCATCTTCAGAAAAAAATATCTGATCATAAGGAATCCAGACATTAAATCTTTAGTGTCTGGAAAGAATGAATAGTTTTAACAAAATCATATATATATAAGTTTATACATTTTGAATGGGAATTTATAGAATTTCTCATAACAGCCCTCTTCTCCATTTGGTGTTCAGTCCAGATCTCACTAATCTTTACAGAAAATATTTCCATTGGTTTCTCTTTTTGTGGTTTCACAGTGGCAGGATTCAGCCAGGCTCACTTAAAATAGCAAAAATTTCTGGAATCATCCTCTGCATTTTGGAGACTGGCTTTTTTGGTTGTTGTTTCTGATGACTTTAGGTCAGCCACATCTGCACTTGTATTTAGATTAAAGTGCAAGATGTTTCTCTGTTTGATAAAACGCTGTTTTCATAATTCATGTGGGCTTCACTCTTCTCAGAATAATTGTTAAATATAGTTAGTTCCGTTTTATCTGTCACTGATAATTCTGGTTTTTACTACAGTCCTTTATGAGGTGCTATGCATGAAAATAGCTTCGTAAATGGAGATTGATTGCTCAATATTTTTCATTAAATAAGACATGGTCTTCAAAAGAGGTTTCATAAATAAATATAAATATAAATATAAATATAAATATAAATATAAATATAAATATAAATATAAATATAAATATAAATATAAATATAAATAATAATTGTAGTCTCACGTATCTGTTTCAATTTAGAAAATCTAGTAACTGTTATTCTTTTCCAGTGCTTTGTACACATAAGATGAATTTTGGGTTCATCAGATATCTGTAAGCAAATATTTAGTTTTAAAATGTTGGTTTTCTTCCTAAAAGGAAGAAGGTTTAAGTGTTAAAGGAAAACTCAGTTTTCAAGGAGGTTCTTTTTTTAAAAATTCTTTTGTGTTTCTTTTTTAATTACTTCTGTTGCTGCTGTTACTAATTAGCTTGTTTTGCATCATGCTAAACAGCACAGCTGGAGAATTTGCTCACTGATTGAAAGTATCATGTGTGCAAAGAGAGTGGGCACCAGTGGGACTGCAATGGAAATGACTGCAAAGAGATTTCAAAGGTATTATAAGAAGGCAACAATCTTTTTGGCATTTGGGAATGCTTGAGGAAGGGAAGAAAGGAAAAAAAAACAATGCGGGAAGATTAGAGAAGGAAAAATGTATCTAAAGAATGAGAGCAAGAGAGGGAGGGTATTTGTTTATGTCTGGACAGTCAACTTAGCAAACATAGCTCAATAGCTGTGCAAGCAGCAAATCCTATATTAAAGGTGGAAAGCTTCCACAATGACCAGAAAAAAAGAAAAGGAAAATAATAATAATAATAATAATAATAATAATAATAATAATAATAATAATAATAATAGGAATGGATTACAAAATACTCATTTGAATACATCCCTGTTGTAAACTGTTATAAAACCCACAGCAGAATTAAAGTTCCTACTGTTCTAGAAATACCACCTGTGTTTCACAGGCAATGAATTGTACCATAGGGCTGTAGGCAGTCAGCCTGTCTGGAGCAAGGAGTGACTCAGTCTTAAGGCACAACATGCGCAGATAAAACAGGAAAATAGTACTTTGCTTACCTTCTTTTAGACTTGTATAGCTGTTTTTCTATGTTTCTGCTGTATCCAAGGGTTAGTGTTACTTTATAGTATCAGCTCCTGCCCAGGTCCACTGTTACAATTCCTCTTTCTTGACAGAAGTGTACTGACAGCTGTACAAAGTGAGTTTTTGCTATATCTAAGTGTTCAGGGCATAAGGAAAAGTACTAAAAATTAGCATAAAGCAAAACCGAGGGGAAATCTAGGAAAATTAACTGTGGTTTGTTTTGTACGGGAGACATCAGAAGGACTGCTGACAATTCATGTTTCTTGACATTTCCTTTTGTGGGTCTCTGTTTTCATCTTCTTTTAACTTTGCCAAACTCAGATTGTGAAGGCTGAACTTTCCTTACCAACTGCTGGGGTTGGAATGCTTTGTTTTGTTTAAAAAATTTTAACATTAGAGGGGTTTTTTCAGCTTCTGGGAATGAATGAAATGGGA
This sequence comes from Melanocharis versteri, assembly GCA_013397845.1. Lineage (NCBI taxonomy): Eukaryota > Metazoa > Chordata > Aves > Passeriformes > Melanocharitidae > Melanocharis > Melanocharis versteri. The sequence continues at coordinate 722,526 of VZTG01001419.1, read as the reverse complement.
GAGGGAGATCTTTTCTGTGGTAAGGAACTTTGATGCCTGGCACACAGACTGAAAAGCTGGTCAGGTCCAGTTCTGTCAAGGATGAACATTACACTATCCCTGAGAGAAACTGCTTAATTTGGCAAATTCTCAGGGCTTTGAAAAAATCTCCCCTTTCATGTTCTCAGCAGTTGCTGTGGTGGATACGGATGCTGCAGCTCCTATCTGTGTGTGTCTCCACCACAGCTGCCTGGGCTGAACCCAACCCATCTGTTGCTGCTGCTTCAGTCTCCTGAGAGGCTGTGGGGGGCTCTCCTCCACAAATGCACTTTGCTTCTCCTGCTGCTGCCCCTAAGTAGGAAGGATGGAGAGATTAGATTTTAAAAAATCCAAAAAACAAAACAAAAAATCAAACGGAAAAATGCTGGAAATGTCTGGGGTATCAGAGAGAGTAGGTTAGGATAAGGAGTTTGGGAAGACTAGCCCATGTCAGGGACCCTAAGAAGGTTCAGGAGATCCAAGGATGAACAGACTAGGAGCGAGGGATGAAAATGAAAGGTGGAATTGGGAGGTAGGAGACAGAAATCCAATTAAGAGCTAAAGAAAAAGTAAGATACCATGCACTGAGGGACAAAAAGGCTCCAGGCAGAGGAAGGGATAGAACTCCCCCTCCAGGGTGTCAAGTGAACTGTGTAAACATGGAAAGACTGGGCCAGGACTCTGGGGAGAAACTAGAAAGAAAAGTTTGAATAAAAGGGAGTTGGTGTTGCATTGAGGATCCCTGAAAAACAGATCCGGAGCTGTAATGCAAACAGATGTATATTGATTGGTACAAAAGCCTTGGACACCTGCACGGAGACAACCCAAAAAGAAAGAGTCAGATCAGGGGAGTATATAACATCCCCTATTACAGCCACTTCCAAGAGAAAGAAAAGACAGATTATAGCTGTAGGCAACTCCCTTCTAAGGGGAACAGAGGGCCTAATATGCTGACCAGGTCTGGGTCAAGGACATCATCAGGAAACTTCCTAGCCTGGTACAGCCCTCAGACTATCACCCATTACTGATCTTCCATCGAAAGGAAACAACACAGAAATGATTTCTTAAGGAACAAGGGTGAAACCAAATCTGAATAATCAACTTTCATATCAATCTTCACAATAAAATTTAAAATATTTTTATGGTTTCTTTTTATTGTTGGTATTATTTAACCATATGGTTCCACTAGTGAAGAAAATTACTTATTGGGCTTGGGAACCAGAGGCTTGTTTGCCAGAAGAAATAAATCTAAAAAACTGTAGAGGAAAGATTATGTATATAACACAATGAGTGGTGGAAGGACACACATTTTTTTTCATATACACAAACATAGTTATTTTAATATCTGTCTTGCAGTTCATGTACTAACGAGAGCATTCCCAACAGTGTAGGATAATAAGCAACAACTTCTCTCTCAGTCCAGATGCTCCCCAGGTTTTGGGTGTACAGTTTGGCCTAGCCAAAAGGTCACCTTTTAATTTTTGCACTTGAAATCATGGAAAACATAAAGAAAACAAACGAAATACAAAAAAATGGAGCTTGAGAATAAAACACTTCATCAAATAAATAACATGTCAGACCTTAGGGTCCACTGACTGTGGAGAATATTAACAGCATTGGCTATACTAACATTACTTCTACCAGCAGGCAGATTTCTTACAAATATGATCTTTCAGCTATTTCATTAACCTCACACTCCCACACACGAAATTGAATCTTAAAGGTCATGTTTAATGTGTGCTGTGTTTTCAGATCGTTCTAATTCCAAACCTCAAGCTTATTCTTACAGAGTAGCTCTATTTACTAAATTTCAACCTTGAATCTTTTATGCTTTAAATACATTTTTATTAGAATATTTCGGTTTTGTTCTAAAGCATTAGTATTTTCTATTTTAATGTATGCTTCCCTATTAATTTCTTAGTTTCCTTCACTCAAGAATATGTTTTTTTATAGACAAAGAAAGTAATTTTAGGAGGAATCCATCACAGTTAGTAACAGTGACTGTTTCTATGAGTAACGCAGAGATTTTTTTAATATACATATCAATGTATGATTGAAATTTATTGGTAGTAGTATTTTCTTTTTTTCATAAATGCGTTAGGTTTGCCTGGCAGTATTTTGGTAGCAGAGATGTTACAGGGGTAGGTTCTGCGAGAACCTGACAGAAGTTTTTCACGTGTCCAGCAGAGCCAATGCCAGCCTGCTCCAAGATGGACCTGCCACTGTCCAGGGCTGAGCACATCATCCACAGTGGTAATGCCTCTTGGATAACAGATTTAAGAAAGGGGAAAGCCCCTGTGCAACAGCAGCCAGGGAGCAGAGTGGAAACGTGAGAGAAACAATTCTGCAGACATCAAGGTTGGTGAGGATGGTGTAGAAGGAAGTGCTCCAAATGCCAGAGCTGAGAGTCCTCCGCAGCCCATGGTGAGGCAGCTGTGCCCCTGCAGCCCATGGAAGGCCACAGGGGAACAGAGATCCACCTGCAGATCCACCTGTGAGGAGGAGCCCATGCCGGAGCAGCTGGATGCCCAGAGGAAATCGCGACCCTGTAAAAAGCCAGCATTGAGCAGGCTCCAGGCAGGAGTCGTGGCCCCATGGAGAGAGGAGCCTGTGTTGGAGCAGGTTTGCTGGCAGGACTTGTGACCTCTTGAGGGACCTATGTTAGAGCAATGTGACCCTGAAGGACTTCGCTCTGCGGGAGTGACCAACACTGGGGCAGTTTGTGAAGAACTGCAGCCCATGGGAAAGAGCAAGGGAAGATTGTGGAGTCTTCCCCCTGAGGAGAAAGGAGCAGTAGGGACAACATGTGCTGAACTGATCACATCCCCCATTCTCATCTCTCTGCCCTGTGGCAGGGTAAGAGGGAGAGAAAATTTGGAGTAAAGTTGAGCCCTGGAAGAAAGAAAGGGTGGGGGGAAGGTGTTTTGTGAGATTTGGTTTTATTTCTCATTACCCTGCTCCAATCTAATTTGTATTAAATTAAAGTAGTTTCCCCAGGACAAATGTGTTTTGCTAATGGATGAGTGCACTCCCCATGTCTTTATCTTAACCCATGAGCCTTTTGTTATGTTTTCTCTCCCCTACTGTGTTGAGGAAGGGAGTGATAAAGAGGCTTTGGTGGACACCTGGCATCTAGGTGGGGTCAACGCAGCACAATAATCTAGCCCTTGTCTTCTTCTGCCCTGTCAAATTCTCTCAGTGATTTTCAAATTGATGCCTACCTAATATTAAGTATTCTGACACCTGAGACTTTAAAGATATTTTAGTGCCAAATTCAAAGGAATGAAAGTGATTTTCCCGAACTCAGATTTTTTGTTGAGAATGGTAAATGGTCATTGCCTACATTTCACTTGTCTTTTTAGGCTGCCTTAGTAACTGGTTGAAGCCTACTATTGCTTACCTGTTCAAGTAAATTAACAAGATGCTAGTGAGTGAAGTAAGTAGGACTCGCTTTCAGCTTCGACTTGATTACCTATTTGTTTAAATTATGGCGCATTTATTTATTTTAAATGAATGGACTTCATCCTTTTGGTCTTAATTTTTTCAGCATAAGAGTGTGCATCAGAATATGTTTATTTACTCACAATTCTAACAGTAGGAATGAAGAATAACTGCTATTAAAACCAGGCAGATTTAAGTAAATGAATTGTAATTAACTCAGCTTATTTTTTTTAAGATGATTTGTGAAACAGACTGAAGGGAAGAAAGTAGTTAAAGCAACATGGCAGCCCTCTTAAGTCATATAGTCAAGGGCACAGATTCTTCCTGGTCATGGAGAAAATGTAGGAAATGTAATAAGAAAATAATTTGGCTGAAGTCAACAATTTAAACTGGAGTGGAGATTAAAGATGAGTGCAACAACATAAAAAGGCAAACTCATAAAAAACCAGCTAATAGAATGATTCACCTGGAAGGGACACCAGCTGCAGCAAGAAATGGTGTAGAAGGATATTAGGATCATGAGGAAAACCAAAACAGAAAAAAATCTCTATTACTTAATCGTAAGAGGATGGCTATAAATAGATGATGTTAAGAAGGCTGAACTGTTTAATGTCTTTTTAGCATGCAATCAAGTGATAATCACACCGATCCACTGACAAAGGGAAGGATCTCAACATTTGAGTGTGGGAGAAATAATGACTCAGTGAAGGGCCTTGAAGATGATATGGGAGTTGGAGTAAAGGATATCTGAGCTGGAATTGAAGCGTTTAACTTGGAGCAGAAATGGGTAAAAGGCGTTCTAACTACAGTCTTAGGGAGAAGGTGGAACCAGATGCTTCTCAGGATGCACAATGAGAGGATAAGGCCCTAAGGGTCAAGAGTTTAAATATGAGAAATTGCACTTGCTGTGAAGGAAAAATGTGATTCACCACAGGAGGTTGCCCAGGTGCTTTCTACCTTGTTTCTTGTTTCTGTTTTCTTGCCCCCACACAGCTGTGGTGACAGAGGAAAACTGCCAAGTACTCAGAGCTGATATTGCAGTCACAGAACTAAGCTTTGAGCAATAAAGAAGTGCTAAATCATCTGAAAAAACAGAGCCTGGAAGTCTTACTATTGCACATGATTGAAGTAATAACTTTAACTGTTTGCACTTCTTAGTATGTGAACATGTTTTAGCTGTGATTATATTGTAACTTTATCAACAAACACAATATCTTTTCTGAAATCACAATATTATTCATTTATTGCTGTTACTGGGGCATAGAGCATATAGTGATGTCAGGTTTTGGGAGTGCTGTCTGCTGAGGTGCTGCATGACCACTAGAGTGGCCATAAATGGACTCCAACAGTAGGATGTAGGACAACCCAAAGATGCTGTCAGGACATGCAGTCAGTCTTGTTCCTTCTGCCATGTTAGAGTACTTTTGGGGAAGAAAAAAACCCCGACAAGTCCCTATATATATTTTCAGGAGGTTTGCATTTCTCAGCAAGTGCTGGAACATGTTCCTTCATATGTTTGACAATGTCTGATATTGTAACTTTTGCTTCTGTCCTACAGGGACCAGAGATGTGATGAGCTGATACAGATTTTTTTACTCTTCCAAGGAGCTTCAGCTGAAAACCAAAGTCAATTCCTCAGTTATTATAGAAGTAGTAATGCTGCAGTTTGTGTCTCTGATGAGCTTACAGGTAACCACTGGAGGAATGAGTTCAAGTAAATGTAACTTCATATACACAAAACTAGCTCAGCCACTTCTCGGACAGAAATGGTACTCCCTGAGCACATCAGTGTGCTGCTATCCAGAAGGGACTAATTTTATAAAACGTTGTCATACAAGTTATACAAGTACTATTGTTTTAATTGGTGATTCACTTAAGTGATAAGTAGTCTGATTCATCTGTTCAAGTCAATATAAACATTTGCAATTACTTCAAAAAGAGTTGGAATAAGCACCAACTCGAGCAAGCCAGAGGATGGCTTTTTGTTCAAATCTTAGCCGTGCACTTTTAAAACAAGGTAATGTCACCCTAGTTTTCATCTCCAACTGACCAAGGCTGGCAAAAAGTGGAAGTGTTTAAACTTTATTGTGTCCATGGACATCCATATCTTTGTATATGACCCTCTCATGTTTCCTTCAAACTGAATTACTCTGAAATTTTCCAGGACATCTTAGTGAGGTACCATGTATTTTTAAGTACATAAGTAATTCAGTCATGTTTGCAGGAATGTCCCACCAATTTCTTTTCCATGAAGAGGTGTTCTTGTGGTGACCATATGCTCTCAGATTCTTCCCTATCCGAAATGTCTAAAAATGAAGGTGTTAGGAGAGGTAATCATCTTGTACCTTTTCCTCTCATGGAAAGCAAACACAAGATGTATGCAAACACAAGATTACTAAAAGTGCACAGAAATTGGGATAATAAGAGCTGCAAGAGTCCCTTTGTTTCTGGAGGTTTCTTCTATTCAGAGCTGACTAGGTTTAATCCAAACAATTTATGCTAGGACATAAGACTAGAGCTAGAGCCTGCCTCTCATGGTGGCTGCTGCTTAGATCTAGAAGAAGATGGCAGGTCATTGGTTTTAATGGATGCTGCAGATGAAATAATGAATCCAAAAGAAGCAATTTCATTTCAGTGGAGTCCACAGCTGTATCTCTTTTGATTTCAGTTTTACTGACTTCCTGCTTCTTTCTTTCCAGGTAAATCATTTGAATGGATTGCATACCATTTCACAGCGGTTATGTTCCTTTTCTTCAGAGGTAGTTGGGTGACCCTGACTGAATGCCAGGCAGCCACCAAAGCCTCTCTATCACTCCCCTCAACAGCTGGACAGGGGACAGATAAAATAACAAAGAGTTCATGGGTTGAGATAAGGACAGGGAGAGATCAGTCTCCAAATTATGTCATGGGCAAAACAGGCTCGAATTTGAGATATTAACTGAATTTATTGCTGACAAGGTCAGAGCAGGATAATGAGAAGCAAAAACAGACCTCAAAAAGATTTTTACCCACCCCTCTCTCCTTCCCAGTTTTACATTCTCCCTGCCGGCAGCACAGGCAGAAGGCAGAAGGGGTTATGGTCAGTTCATCACATGTTGTTTCTGCTGCTGCTCTGGGGAAAGTCTTTCCTCTGCTCCAATGGGGGTCCCTCCCATGAAAACAGTTCTCTGTGAACTTCTCCAACCTGAATCCATCCCACAGACAACAATTCTCCATAAATGACTGCAATGTGGGTCACTCTTCCATGGGGTGCAGTCTTTCAGGAGCAGCCTGATCCAGTGTGGATCCTCCGTGGGGTCCCAATTCCTGCTGGGAAGCCTCACAGGTTTCTGTTTAGCTAGGGGTTAGTGTAAGGCAGGCCTGTGTTCCAGCCACCATGCACCTTCTCTGAGCTGGCTTCAAGTGAAACTTGATGTAATCAATCTCTCTGAAAACATTGCCCTGTGTAGGGAAACCAGACTTGGACAAAAAACATGAAGTATTACAAAGATTGCCCTAAAATTAAAGGTTTGTTTTGAACCTTTGTGCATCAGAAGTTTGAGGAGCAGTAGTGCAGAGAAAAGAAAGGCTATTTTTAGGTTTTACAAACTCAGAAGCTTTGGCCCTCACTGTCTAGTCCAGACCCTGAGAAATGAAGGATGGCAATATTAAACTTGTTGATTACTTTTTCAGGGTCTATATTAAAACTGGTAAGTTTTTTATTTTTCTGTCCTTGGCCATATTAGAAGGTAGGTTTATAAACTCAGTACTTGGATGTTCATAAACCTTTTAATTCCAGCCCAAAGGTATTAATAATCAATACATTTGTATTTATTTTTAAGAAAACTTTCACCTTTGTTCTTGAGACCTTCGCCTTCCTGCTCTTCTCCCTTTGCTCTCCTAGACTAGATACAGAAATCAATCAGGTCTATCTCTCAGCCTTTATGCTGCTAAATTTGAGTAGAAGCCAAACATTTTTGTGTGTGTGTTGTGTCTGCTTTTTTATGGCAAACTTTCTGCTTATCCTCTTCTGAACCACTTTCACTTTGAATTCACACTCTTTGAACATTTGGGTTTAAACATTTCATGAGATTTTGAATTGGATCTCTCTTCTCCTATCTGAATATAATTTTTTATTATTTTTTTACTTTTACCAGAATTCTCTAACGATTGATCTCAGAGTTGCTGCCTTTTTCATGGTATTTAACAGTGAGAACAACTGAGCGTCTAAAGATCAAATCAAAGTACTTCCTATCTTTATCTATACTTTACTATTTTGTAGATTAAACAGTTGCACTCTGTACCACTATGGAGCTACTGTGCCTGATGGTGAGTTTTCTAAGTGTTAGGTAACAACTAGTTCAAAACAACTAGGTAACAACTCCGTGTTAAATTTTGGGATGAGTTTCAATTAGCTGTGCTGAAGATAGCCTCGTATATAGCTTAAATCCTTGAGAAAAGTGATGAAGAATTTACCTTCAGTACAAGAGAAAAAAGACTTACTTTAAGCCATAAGAAATTGTTTGGCATTTTGACTCTAAATTACAACATACTTTTATAAAGCACTAACATCATTTGATCAGTTATGCACCCCAAGGGCAAGATGTTGCAGTTTAAATTTATATCTTTATGCTTGAAAGTACAAATTCTCTGATGCCAAAGATGGTGAAAATGTTACTGTTCACAATGCTTTGAGATTAGGAACGTGGGTCTCAGCTTCATTGGCCCTCTCTTTCAATCATTCACATTAGTGACAGGTGGGAGAAAACATGAATCCACAGCAGTGCTAATGACGTTTTCCTTCTGCTTGGTTAACTATTACCATTTAAAGGTGCATTACAAGGTAGAATGGTGTTTGTATTCACAATACGCATTTGAATTTATGCATTTGTGTGCATATCCGTGCATGTGTTAATTTAAAGTTTACATGAGACCGATGAGGTTCTGTGAGGATGAAGTAGGAGTCTTCCCCATTTTATCTCACCTGCAAATGAAGTACACTGTCCCCAAGGCTTGTCTTGTGAACCTTGTCACCTCCACTAGGTGATTGACCTGGTTGCTCCCTGCTAATTCCCCCTTTTATTACCCTGTATGGTTTTGTTTTCTCCCATTTCTGGAAGGTTGCTCAGCTAAAGTACTGTACTTATTTTATCCATAATCTTCACTTAAATAAGTATCCTCCTGTTTCTCTTCTGCAGAGGTAATGATTGATCGTTTTCCTTCTCAAAACAGGGCTTGTTTCCTGGTGTTTCTTATCAAATCTGCTGAAAACCTTTTTGAGCACAAAGTGTCTCTGACCGCAAAATGTCCTGAGTGACATCATTAATAAGAGTAATCAAGCTGAAGGTTTATTTTTTTGGAGGAAGCTTGCCAACTACAGAAGCTTAGAGGAGGAAAAGTAAAGTCAGAGAAGAGCTGTATAAAGTCCTCTGGAAAGCTGAAAATCAGTTGGTCAGATTTTCGAGTTTTGTTATAACTCTAGATTATGGAGTTTTCTAATAAGTCTTTTGCTCACTAAAATGTTTTGAGGGGTCCTTCTGTCCACCTCTTTCATACGGCCTTCTTCACAGTCAGATAGAGAAATGGACATGAATTCCCTTTTGCTGGGGCTCTTTCAAGATCAGACTATAAACCTCCATTTCTTCTCATGCATAAAGTTGCTTCCACCTTTGTGTTGCTCTGGCAGGAGCAAGATGCTGGTCACCAACTCCTTCTCTCCCAGCAACATCTGGATGGGTACAGCCTTCAGTGTGTTAGAGCTGGACCTCTCATGCGGGAGTAAATACCTCCCAGGAACCACCAACAAAATAAAGGATAAAATGTCCTCCACATATTTTGCACTTGCCAGAAGGCATCCTTAGAGAGGTCATAGCAAGAAATTGAAATTACCCATCTGTCACAGCAGTAGTCGTACCAATATATGTTTTAGCAGGCAGTGAAGGAATAAAATGAGGCGGGAACAAAACTTCGAACAGGCGACATCACACTTCAAAGGAAAACCTGCCGAATGGTAAGAACATGGTGTATTAAAATGGTACGAAATTTAATGGCTTCCAAAATACTGGACAGTGATTAATTGACTGGGTGGCGAGACACCAGCTTGGATGAGCACATTAATCACTGTAGCAGCATGTCTGTCACACACTCTTTTCTGTGCGTTGCCCTTCCTTTTTATATCTAGAGATGCAGGACTGCTAGACAACCATTGATAAAATGCCATCGGAGAGGGGGAAACATAACAACTCATCACTGTCCAGTCTCTCTGCCGGGAAAGTTTCTGCCTCAGGATTTGCAGGCCTGACTTTTCTCCCCTTGGTGCATGTAGAGAACAGCAAAATACTCCCGTCTCTTTCTGTCTCAGCTTTTCTGTCTCTTTCCTGCTTCCCCTCTGATGGGGTACTGACCTGGCTCTGCTCACAGAAGCAGCAAGGGCTGGAGAAGGAGCTAGACAGTGATGACTGCTTCTGGATGGGGAACTCCCATTACTTCTTCTGTGAAATTACTGAGAGATGTTGAAGAGAGGAGGAGGTTAAATAGATTGTGTTTATAGGTGAGGACTGGGAGACCAGGAGACATATGGGTAGATAGTTGCTTGTGCAGCAAATAAATACTTACATGGACGAGATTTACAGAGAAGGAGCCTGGAAACCTGTATTTTATCCCCAGAGCTTCTCGGATTTGACAACAGAGTGTTATTAATGACACTTCTTTATTTTGAAGGAAAAAAATATTTCATACTATGCATATGTTCTAGCAAGGAATTAGATGTCAAGATATTTGAGTATTTGTAAATGCACTAATAATGCTAATAATTTATACTATTTCAAAAGTCTTAACAAGCTTAATCTCTTTATTCCTCTGTTATGCTTTCTGGAAAGGCAATGTGACAACTCTTCCCCTAGAGAATCTATCAGTCCCTGGTCAGGCAGCTCCTCTTCTGTAGGCAGGGGGATACTCAGCTAAGGACTGTCAGCTTCTGGCCATAATATGCTAGTATAAACAATCCACGGGAATTAAAAATGTTCTGGATGAGGCAAACAAAAATGTTTAGCTTTGTAATCCCATGTAGGATGATTTCTCAGATGGAGTTTTCCTAATTGAGCTCGTAATTTCCAGCATAGAATCCAGATCCCATTTCCCAGATGGGATGACTGAATGTGGCTCAGGGAAAATCATTTGAAAGATGAACAAAGGTAAACTAAGTATTTTTCATCCAAATATGGCAGTAACCAAACAGAGTCAGTCATACTTTGTGCTTTATATAAGCCATATTTTGCATGCAGGGTCTGTCACAGTGATATCTAAGCAGCAGAAGGTAAGAGAAAAAAGAAGAGAAAGGGCCTGCCTTTCTGGCAGGCACGGGTTACTCCAATTAACACTTTATTATTTCAAAAGCAATGTACATGCCAGATTGCTAGATCTGGGGACGACTATCCATTATTCATAGTCCTCTGATGGAGGGATGGTAACTGGAGATGATGCCAAGAGAGATGCCTCAGATCCAGACCTAGGTTCAGATTCCAGCTTGCTCCCAACCTCAATGCAGCTATGTGCTGGAAGCACGGCTTGAACCTCATCAAATGGTGGGAAACTCCAGGCTTCCAACAATCATTAGTTGTGTGATAGTCACAAAACAAACAAACAAATCTGTTTTCACACAAATGCTGCCAGTAACAGAAACTAGTAGAAGAGAAATCTGAGACCTATCACATGTGTTCTAGGGTTCCTTCCTAGCCAAAAGGTTTTCAGTTTGCTTGAAGTGTTTGCAGCTGTTAAGAGCAAAATTTTACAGGAGTGGAATGTGGCTAGATGTAGCAGAAATAATTTGAAGGGCTGGGAAAAGAAGTGATAACAGTCTTTTGAAAGTTCTGTAGGAGGTACTGCATGAGGGCATAACTTCTGATTACACGTGAGGTTTTTTTATTTGTTTTCTTGTTTACTGAAGGTTCAATAATATTCAAAGCTGCATCCAGCTGCAGGACTGTTTGGTTTCTCTGTCATGTAAATGTGACTACTATGATGCTTTACCTTTTTCTCTCTTGCTCTACCTCACATAATCTGCACTCAAACGTTTTTTAGGTCACCCAACTAAATGGTTATGAAAGCTATAAAGGAGGTGAACAGGCTTTTTATTCCTTACTTGAAATGCTTGCCATTCCCATTTGAAGTCAGATGAAACAGTATTTCATACACATCGGTGAGAATCTGGCTGTGTCTGGGGAACTGAGTGGAAATATCCTTGCTTTAAAAAATAAGCTTCAGACATGCTCAATTTTGTTAACATTTGGTCTCTGCGAACAAAAAAATTACTACATGTATAATTTCTTTATAAAAATGCTACCCCAAAAAAACCAGGGATGTCACTGTTTCAGATGTATTTTCAGAGAACAAAATAAATATGAGTAAAACGGTCATTATTTCAATATAAATAATGTATTTCAAATATGTGGAAAAAATTGAGGGATTGCTTGTCAGCTCTTCAACTGGACTGTTTATCAAACAGTTGTAGATTATATTGTAGAGAAAATGGGAAATAAAACTGTAAAGAATGTATTAAACAAAACGTAGCTGAATATAATTTCTATGGAACAACTCCAGCATCTCTTCATAAAATGTGCATGTGGCTACAGTTCTGTATTGATCAGATGCAAGATATGGAGAAGTCAAACCACAAGGCTCATCTCTTTGATATCTGGCTTCTATCATGGCTGACTTTTTCAGATTCTTATCTTCTCTGATAATAAAAAGAAAATTCTGTTTAGCAAAGATTGTAATTCTGTGAAGGTTTCTATTACTGACCAAATATAACACAACAATACAACAGGCCTAACCATTGAAGTACCAGAAACATCATATCACATTAATCATGCAACTTAATTGGAACTTATAATGCAGTGGATAGTTTAAATCCATATTATCCCCATTACAGAAATATTATGTGATATAAAAAGCACTTCAAAAGCATCTGAAAGGCTCAAATTTTTGAATAAAATTATTGCATTGCTGTTTATCTGCTAGAATGTCTGAATGGAAGAAATTTCCATGATCTCAAACCAGTTTTGATTTTTGTCATGAGAGTGCTATACACCTATGTGCTTAAGTAGGATTCTCGATATCATATTTGAACAGAAATCTGATTATCTACTGTTACGTAAATGAAGCATGAACTTTTTGAAAACATTGATAGTCACAGCACACAGACTATATCTTGGAAGTAACAGTTTTCCATTTATTTTAGTCACCCATCATATGATCAGTAAATTCATCTGCCAGTGGAGGAGAGATGTTGCAGGTGCAGTGTATAACCACCTGAATGGGCTGATCAAATATTAACGGTGGGGAAGTTGTAGGGTTTATTTTCTTGTCCATATTTGTCCTGTCCTGAGTGAGACTTACTCATTATGTGTACAGGATATCACTATTTCAGTCTCTGCTAGTAGTAAATGAAGTATATCCACACAACTTTCAGAATAATTTTGATGATATTTCTGCTACAGTCAATTTACTGTCCATTTTCTCCACAATTTCCATATTGCCATGAATACTCACTTTAGATGGATGTTAAAGAAGACTTTTTCTTTCCATCAGCACCTGTACTTGATCTTGTTCTGGGATACCCAGACATGTAGGTCCTTTGTTTTCTTCCCTGCTATTCCCTAGGTGAGTCTCCATATCATTTAGCATGTATCTGAAGATGAATTTTGCTCTTGAATTAGCTCAGTGGGATTTTTTTTTCTGCTAATCCTCAAATGTATGTTTACACCTTAAATGAGGAGGACCAGAGCACTGGCCCATGCTCTGCCAGGTGTGTTGCCATGTGTCACTACGCACCCGTTGTGCCCCGAGAAGATTGGTGACAAGCCTTTGCAGGTGCTTACACGGTGATTGTGCAGTCCCTGGTTTATTTTGTTACTGCTCTGATGTTCTTGCTCCCTATTCCACACACACTGCCGCAGTTGTTGCAATGGACAGTTTGCTGACTGAGCTCAAAAATCCGTCTGGTGGTGGACTAAAGGGAGGTACTGAAAAATTTTGTCACTCTTACCAATTTGGGGGTATGGCCCGGAGATGACAGCAAGGGATTATGCTATATTGCCTTTGCTTCTTTCGTCTCAGTGGTTCCTAGGAACTCCCCAACCAGTGTTGCCAGACTTTTTAACAATTAGTAATGTGTTTGATCCTGTTATACCCTGCACAGCTGTAGGCAGGCTAATTTTCAGCTGCCTGCTAACAATATCCCAGGTGTGACAGGCTGGAGCAGGTTTCTCAGACTCCAGGCTGCATGCTGGAGCTTGGCAATAGCTGAACTATCCCACTGCAATCTGCTCAGGCTCACTAGCTCCAGAAGGCATTTTGCTGTCAATCTCAAACAAAATATAGCCTTTGAACTGCCACTGCAAGTATCCCAATACACGTTTTTATTCTTCCAAATGCAATATCATTCAGCTAGGAGCAAAACATAATGCTTATTGTAACAGGAGGAGGAGTTGCATCCTGGAAAGTTGCTAGTCAAGAGAATTTAGACACTATGGTAGGAAAATAGCTGGTGCTGAAGTGACACTTAGAAGGCTGAAATAATTCTTAAGGAGTGTCAAGAAAAATAGAGAAGCATTGCAATGTCTGAAAACAGCTTTAGAGATACCATTATCAGAATGCTGTGTTGGAGACTGTTTTCATTTTTTAAAAAGCTGCTGAAAAATTGATGAAAGAAAAGAACTACAAGAGTTTTGAACATTGAAAAACACATTGTTCCAACAAAATGTTTCTTGTTTATTCAAAAAAACTAAAGAGATGATAAAAGATATCTTATGCTGGGGAAGGTTTTTTAACTGCTGACGGTATGGAGAGACAATCAGTCTAAAGGTCACAGGTTCAAGTTCTTTGTATTCACAACAGAAGGAAAGTCAAATATTGAGCAAAATAATGGAAAACTGTGGTGAAATCTAAAATTTTTGAAATTAAGAATTAAATTTCCCATCTAATAAATATGCTTAGTTCAAGGCAAACAGTTTAAGAATCAGTTTATCGAACAATGCAGCTGGTGCTAACAAAATATTCATAAATTCTTTATAAAAGATGTGTGGTTCAAGAGCAGGAAGGCCCCAGAGAACTGCAGAGAATTGTCACCCTATTCCACTGATCCCCATGATGTCTGTGCCTTTAGTTGCCTTCTGCTAAAACAGTCAGAGTATCAGATTAGCTTCGTCACCTTCTATTCTAAGAACACAGTCCAATCAATTTATTTCTGGCAGCAGCACAGATTCACCATTTGACTAAGTTTTTTATGTGGGCATGAAGCACTAGTTAGACTATGCACTGCAATATCCCACAGTTCATGGAGATAGGAACGATCTGTCAGGATACATAAACTCTGACATGCAGTGCAATAGTCCAAAGACAAAATCAAGGTTGTGGCGAGAACCACACTTGAAACCATCAATTAAATTTAAAAACTCTGAAGATTGGAAGCATAATTCATAATATAGACTATGACTTGAAGAGGATTAGAAGGAGGGAGTGCTGGGATCACCAACAAAAGCGTGTGTTCTAGTTTTGCTTCTATACTAGGACATCAGGTTCAGGGAGCCTTTCCTATACAGATTTACTCTAGGAAGTGTTCAAAGGCATGTGCTGGGTTTTTTCACATTAGGGGTTGATAAGCAGAGCTCGGTTTTTATACAAAGCCTAAGCTAACAGACTTTTTGAAGCAAACAGCACTTTGTCTAATACCTCTGAAAAATATTGAATTCCCTACTTCAGTATACATAACACAGATATCTTGTGGTGATTTGGACTGTCATAACACTGTCAATCTTTGAAATATTATCTGCATATATAAAACAAGAACAAAACAAACAAAAAAATTCTACTAGTTCTTTATAGCTGTGTTGCTGCAAGAATTCTTAGCAAAAAAATCCCCAGCAATTTTATGTTTACATGTGCTCAGCAAAACCTAAAAATATTTCTATGAACACTGTCAAATAGATTTCCTTGCAAAAGAGAATGTTAAACAGTATGTTGGCTATTAAGTCAATCATGTGAAATCAGTCAAAGGGCAAAGAAATAGCTGCTTCATTGTTAGAAAAGTTTTGAAACATATGTTTTCTGAAAAATGCCAAAAATAATTGCAGTGTGACAGTGATTGGGATGGGATGTGCTTGGGGCAGAGCTAGAGCTTCTACCAGTCAGAAATATTGGAGATCTGAACATAAAACGAACATCTAATAAGATCTCATAGTAGAACTTCAGGTCTCAGATCTCTCTCTTTGTAGAGAAAGAAGCATAAAAAAATGTTTTCTTGAGGAATTATTTGAACCACCTTCCAACCATTGCAGTCAAATTTCACTATAAATTTGAAATTTCTGAGTAAATTCTAAACTTTATCCAATTATAGACTGGTTCATGGAGAGAGGGCGAGGTAGCAAGTGTTAGCAAACTATTCACTAAAGGGTAAATGCTGAAAAAGATAGAAAAGTACTTGCTGGCAAATTTCTCTGTAATATTTGGTATGGATGAGCCTGGTCTGCCCAGCATATGGATGTACAGTTTGGGGCCTTCTGGACAGAACCTGTCCAGAAGGCAGTGTTTGTGGGTTGCATAGGTGTCCTTGGAGCACTGTCTCATGGCTCAATTCCTGTTGGTCCGAGCAACTCTGCTTTGCAAGGACTACTGTAGCTTAGTGCCAGATGACACTTATTTTTGAACAGGTTTGGATAACCAAAATAAATAGTGTCGCACATTATAAGTAAGTGAGCTGAAGTCAATGTTGCTGACTATGGAATAAGTTACTAATTATTCAGAGTAAATAAGAATTTCAATTTGGTAATAATAAAACAATCAACTTTTGATGAATAGTAAAAGGAATTAAAAATTCTTAACCCAAAGTACAGATGAACCTCACATTTGTGCTAACCCTGGAAATTATCAAAGCAGACCTGGCTTTGGTAGTTTGAATACTATTGATACTAAAATGTTGAAACAGCAACTTATGGGTCATTCTTTCTGGGAGTCTCTGTGCTATAGAGTCATTAAAAAAAACCCCATATTTTTACAAAGAATTTCATCCAGAGGATGACGTATCACAATGCACAGATGCAAACCAGTCCAATGACTAAGCAGGTGACCAAAGTCAAAGGTCCCTGAAATAGGGACAAAGCAGTGCTGCTAAATTCGAGACATTTATCAAACTGTCTCACAGAAGTACTGTTAATCTAAACGTGTCTGGTTTAAAGCACTGGTAATTTATTTGGCTGTTTCATCACTTGTGAAGTTTGTGCCATTAGTATTTAATCATCTTTGATTCATAATCATCCTCCCTTCCTGCAATATACCTCAAGGACAATAAAGTCCTGCAGTTTTGTCTTTGTTCTTCCTTTTCCCCTTCAGTATCAACTGGTGAAGAAACATTTCAAAGATACTGAGTACTGCTCTCTGCAAGGCTGTAACTTTTATCATTGTGAGGACATTTTCACTCAGAAAGGCTGAACTTTTATTTAGTTACACAACATCATATTTTAATTCTAAAGTATATTTTTCTCCATTAGGTCTTTTTGAATTGATGCTGGGAGCGATGTCTACTGAAATTCAAACCAAAGACTCATAAGATGAGTATTAAATATTTCAGATTCTCTGGGTACTACCTTTATGCTGATTCTTTGAAGTGTCAGTGCAGATTAAATCAGTCAGCTTGTGTTCTTTTGGGAGAGAGGCATCTGCACAGGAGTTAGTAATGACCTCAGGAAAAAACACCAGTCTGCTAGATTGCAGGGAGGAACAGAGAAAGATAGACAGGTTCCTAGAAAACATCTGGAAAGGTGTCCCGTGCCATTTCCAAATGTTTGACCTATTGGTACTGAGTGCTTGACTACCCTACAGGAAAGGACAAATTATTTTTTATAGAGTAAGTCACAGGCACAGGGTGAAGATGAGAGGATATAGAATCCTCTGCTCCCCTGAACTCCCAGAGGGCTGCCTGCAGAATTCAGAAGGCAAATCAGAGAAAGGCCCTATTTTGCAAGGTGCTCCACCTTTGTCAACACATGTAAAGGTGTCCATTTTTCATATTATATTTTCAATTCCCTGCTGTAGCAAAACTTACTTTTTTTAGGAGAAAAAAAAAAAGAGAGAGAGAGAAAAACTAGAAGAAAACCTGGTGGAATCAAAGTCCATTTGGGAATGTGTTTCCCAGATGCTAAGATACCAGCAGAAGGACTGTGCAAAGAGAAGCAGTTTCCATAAGTAATTCATGCCACAAATGGTAGAAGATTTATCTCACCAGTATCACATGTTCAAAGGTGTGAACACAACCCAAAACGTTAATATGAACTTTAGTTTTGGGAACTTTACTTTGACTTAATCTACTCTGAATTGCTTCTTTTTTCACTTATGGTTCTTTGTAACAGAGAGGACTTAAACAACTTTTTCCCTGACCTCTATTGAAGATAAAGATTTAAGGGAGAAATATCAGTTATAAGGAGTCACTCACTGACATTGTATTAGATTTACACGACTGTCAGGCACACTGTTGAGAATCAACTGGTAAGACTCCTAATATACATTTCTAGGAAAGCCTTACATAGCACGCTTTCAAAGAAACATTCATCTTTTCTTTCCCTAAAATGTCACAGATACCAGGGAAAGGGTGGATCATTTGAGCAGAGCCTATCAGAAGTTGAGAGTGGAAACAGAAGAAATGCAAACCACTGCTGTTACCAAAATGAATGAGGAAGCATATCAGTGTTATCAGGTGCCAGGTAAGTTCTTATCCATTCTTTTAAGATTCATGTAAGTATTCTTCATCTGTACTACAAACATTTAACTCCTGATTCAAAGAAAAATCTCAAGCTTCACAAGTTTCAGAATGCTGATGTAAAAAATCAACCTGCGTTTTTATATCAGCTTTTTTTTTTTTTTTTAATTAACTTTTAGCTATTCTTTTAGTCAGAACAGATAGACCACATCTCTGGACTGTGGACATAAGAAACTAACTTGGCAGTGAAAATAACTGGAGAAACATCTATTTCTTATTATCTGGGAGGTCTTTTTCCCTGAATAAATTCCTAGAAGTGTGAAGAAGACAGAGTCCCAATTTTCACTCTGTATTGTCCAGGTAAAAAAAGATTTACATAACACTGTCATTTTGTTGTGCCAGTTTATAATGATTGGTAATACCCAATTTAGATAATTTCCTTCTAAGCAGTGATTAAAATGTGTAAGTTTTGTATCTGATAGATGTTTCTGCTACTAAGAAAAACACAATTCATTTCAGCCTGCTTTTCTGGGCATGTTTATGTCCAGAGGTATAAAGGTGTTTAAAAATATCTGTGGTGATGAAAAACTTTTAAAAACACACAGCTGCCCTATTTCTGTTGAAGAACATCACCAAAAGAGCTATAGAAGAGTTCAAACAATATCACAAATAATGCTTTTTAACTGTTAAATATATTATTGCTTATTTTCTGCTTTGTGGTGAATGAACCTTCCTTATTTGGAAAGTAAAATCCTGATGTGTCTGTCTGGATTTTTAAAGATATCTTACATGTGCTGCTCAATGCACAGGCATCTTATACATTTTGCTTGTTTGCATTTGAGGTGGTAAGATCCTTTTCTGAGACCTGGCCTAAAGGCACAGATCATCTGACCCATTTTGATATGACCAAGCATGAAACATAACAATTTTTTAGTTTCAGCATGATGTCAACAACAGCCACAGCAATTTAATCTCAGAAACTGCAATTGACCCTCCAGAAATGCCATGCTTTCTGTTGACTGGATAGGGAGCCTGGAATCACTAGACTTCATACAGGCAGTTAAGGATCCTTAATTTAGTTTCTTTACGCATATCTAGGGATCTAGGCACCTTTCTTAAGTGCTTGGTTGTGGGAATATGCAGAAGAATATGTTGGACTGATTTCCTGCACCACGCCCCAGGTGGGAGCAAGCATCTGACTCTTAGTCTCTTGTCAGCTTGAAATGTTAAGTTTTGGGGCATAAAATTTAAGATGTGTGACCTCTAATGTAGTACAGCTCACAAGACATGTTTGGTGCCATAGATACAATTATACATTAATTAATATCCATTCTAATGTAAAAATAAATTAGTGTGTAAGAAAATTCTTCCTACCTCAGAATGCACGCATCTGAATGCATACTTGCAGAGCATTTGAGAAGACAGATCAGATTGCTCTTAATCAATCCTCATTCATCACAATCATTTGATTGGATAAAATCACTCTCATTCATCCTGCAATGTTTCTGAAAGGAAGCAGTGCTTAAACTGATGCATAACAATCTCAGTGAAATTCATAACTGATTATTACCCTGTGTCAATACATCAGGAGATTTATTTGCCACTTCATTTTCAGCAGGGTTGTCAAAACAAATTAGATTTTAACTATTTGCTTCATGACAATATGCGGTATCAATATACATCTTGTATATACTTTTTGCTGAAGTAAGCTTGATTTCTAAAGATAGGAAACTTTTTTTTTTGCTTCTTTTGAGATGTTGACCCCTCCTCTGATAAAAATATATGCATTTTGATTTTAATTTACTTATTTACCCTGTTTTTTTAACGGAATAACATTTGACTCTAAATTCTTAGGAGCAAGCATCTGTCTGTTATTGAGAGTTTCTTAAATGATGAAATTTGAAATTACAGGGAAATCTTAGATATTCTATTAGTTAGGAGAATATTTTGTATCAGCATGTCTGTACTACAAGATGTCCAGTGTATACAGAATACCCATGCTCTTTCTGCAGATAAACTCTGCAGCCCTCGTCTGACTTTGAACAAAGTACTTTACATCTTTTTGCATTATAGTGGTTTGTATACCGTTCTTATCACCACGATTTTGCAACAGCTGCCAGTAACACACTAAAAAAGTAATTATACATCTGTTTCTTGTCCTTTGAGGAAGTAGGAGAGCGAGTGGAGTTTTTGCCTTGAAATTTTATATGCCTATTTCTATAGGTTTAAAATAGAAGGGATAAAGTCAAAGAAGTAGTGACTTGTGCTAACAGGAAAGTTGTAAACTTTGCCCCTGAGAGTACATTTCCCCATCTCAGACTTTCACTGAGAAAGTTGTTTATCTTGAGTATGAGTTCATCAGCATTTTTGTAGAAAGTTTAGTTGTATTCAGGAATGTCATTGTGGATGTTGGTCTCTTTGAGGGCCTCAGGCAATACTGTGGTATTTGATGCTTTAAAGATGAGAATTAGGAGCTTTCATTTTTATTAATATTTAAACAATAACCTAGCCTGACAATGGAATGATTCTGATGGGTTCTGGTTCTTTTAAATTTGTTCCAGTTTGCCTTTGTATGGATACATCTATTGGGCCACAGAAAATCTTGTTTGAATCCCTTGTTATTATAAAAACATTTTGTTTTGGTTTTTTCTTTTGTTTTGTGGTGGGGTTTTTTTGTTTGGTTTGGTTTGGTTTGGTTTTGGTTTTGGTTTTGGTTTTGGTTTTGTCTGGACTGTATGCCTTCTAAAGATCTGTCTTCTCTCCTTGCAGGAATTTCCTAAATGGTTTGTATCAGAGCAAACCCGGGATGCACCCATGACTAAGTAGAATGTTTCGTTACACTATTTCCCTATTTGTGGTGGGATACTCCACATAGCACCTCTTCCAGCTTTTTTTTTTTCCGGGAGAGAAACCATTCCATTTTGAGCAGTGGTGTGGATAAAGGTGTTGCAAGTGTGCACACTGGGAAGTGCTGCATCTTGAAAGAACCAAGGCAACACATGGAGGCACCCACAGACACTGCAGAGGCTCCCCTAGGTAAGGAAATATGTCACTGAGTACAGTTTATCTTCCACCAGACTGGGACAGTCTACAAAAACAATACAAGAACAGTAGAAAGATTTACTTTTTGGTGCCATTTTGAGAAATATTATGGAAAGGACAGGACAGTAAAAATGCAATGAAGAGATTGAGAACAATGTTTGATTGTGGAAGAAGCTATCTGTTGATACTACTATAGCAGTTCCAGCTCTGCAGTCTGACTTAAGTGTATATAACTCTAGCTGGCTCTTGGGTTGCCCCTCCATTACCATTTTCAGGTTTTGCAAGGACAAAACATACCTGAAATTGTTGTTCTTGTCCAGAACAACCTGACATTACGTATAAATCAGTGTGATGAAACAAGAAAACAAAAGTACTTTCTATCCATCTTTTATTTTGCCTCTGTGGGCTGTCAGTTCTCTACAGAGACCTGTGATGTAACTGCACAGTAATTAACACAACTATATTCCCATTTCAGGTGAGCTCCATCACTGCTTTTATTTTCCTTCAGTGTGAGTGTCAGATGTCACTGAGGTGAGAAACAAACTCTGCCACTTCTTTGCATATTAAGGAGTTCTCTTCATAGCCTTTATATTGCTACTTCCCTTAACTCTCCTCTCTCTGACAACATTTGACTATCATGTAAAGTCAACTCTATTGCAACAGATTTATATTTATGAATTAAACTATTGCTTCAGCTACAAGACATGGCTTGGGTCTAGTAAATCCAAAGGGATAAGGAAAGCAGTTTCAATCTGTGTGTGATGATCGGTAGAAAAATAAAAGCAACTAAATTTTATCATTGTCTGTGTCTTGATAAAGACAGCTAGTGCCATAGAGCGGTGAAAGTCAGGCAGAATTCCCTCAGGAGAGAAGCTTGGACACGTGCTAAGTGTTAAATGTGCAGCAGCTCTGAAAGAGGCCCATTGAGCCATGTGGGTACTGTGGGCGCAGTCCTGCTCAGAGCTGTGAAGTGCAGTGACAGCGGATCCGCGAGGTTGCAAGGGGTGGCCCTAGAGCAGGTGCTTGTTCTGGCTGGCCTCAGCAGCAGGAGCAAGGTCCTGAGTGCCCAGAGGACCAGGGAAAGCCAGCATGAAAGTCCCAAGCTTCCTTTTGACTAGTGCCTTGTGCGTATTTCTGAAGATGTATTATTTATTAACAGTCTTTCTTAAACCATCAACTTTTCTGCTTAGAAATTGCAGTGAAATGAGTAATTTTGAAATTCCTGCAACCCATCTGTGCATAAGTAAAAACTGGCTTGAACTGCGGTGAAATCACCCCTACTTCGTTTGTAAATCTTCTTTTAAAAAACACTCTGACAGTCAGTGCAATGGTCTTCTGTGTTGCCCCACATACCACCACTTTCTCATTAACAAAATAGACTGATGTGGGGGGTCACTGTCATGCTTTTCTTTTTATTGAAGATGGTTTCAAGGTTCCGTGTAGTATCACAGTCAGATTTTTCACACTGTTAGCACTTTGTTATTCCTTGTAGTGCTGTGTTTGCCAATAGCTCAGGCAGTAGAGGGAGGTTGTAATAGTGATTTTTGGCAGAACAAACATGTTTGAACTGCTAGAGATGCTTTCTCTTATCTTACGGTTGTAATTATTTTCTGTGGTCCTTTCATATTGTTTTTAATGCCCTAGTATCTGATTAAAATATTTTTGTTTTTTTCTGAGAATTTCTCTTAGCCTCTTTTCTATTCCTCTGTATTTGCAGTCACAGTAATTCTCCCAGTCTTTTCACTATTTCTTCTCTTTCAACAGATACCATGTATTTGTAGATATAATCAACTGTGATAATCATTGGTTTCTATTACTTTAAATTATGCTGGCATAATTCTCTACTCAGACATAAGATTGATTCATAAACCTTTGAGCTCATCCGTTTTTAAGGGGAAAACAGAGTTTGCTGCTGGTGTGTACATATTTTGCTTGTCTTAAAAAATCATAATAAACTCGGGCATCTTCCTCTCTTAGAGTGCTTCTTGATGTTAGTTCTAACTTAGCCTTATGTCCAGATTCTTCGTGGTACACTACTCCAGCTGATGGCACTCTTCCAGTAAAAAAACAAACAAAACCCTCTCCCTGAAACCAAACAACCCAAACACCTGCACTCTATACCATTTTGTAGCTCTTATGCACAACAATACATAAAGAAGTATTTTGGCTTTCACATCTCATAGGAGGGCCTCACAGTTGCGGGGTTTTATAAATGGGATGGTCAAAAGGAGAAGAACGGTTATAAAAATTAATCAATTCGAAATACCTCACTCTTTTATTATCTTTTATTCAGTTGCTTTGTCTCCATTTTTCCTTCCTTGCTTCCTTCTCTAAATCCACTGAATATGTTACCTGAGACTCATGCGCTCTAGTTACATCCTGGTTTCCACCATCAAGTCCCACAGCTTTCTCCTATGCAAAGGTTTCTGAAAACATCTTTCTAAAGGTACCTCAGAATTAGAATTGAAATCCATCCCAAATTGTCACTAACTGCTGAATGTTCTGACCTTTTCTTATAGGACCTTAACAGCCAAATATAAGTAGCAGGTGAAGTGCTGAATTCTAGAAGGTGCTGTGACAACAAGAAAAAGGTACCAAATGAACAACAGAAAAAGCACAGGAAAACAAAGACATATATAAGAATTTCCATTCTCTACCATCAGGGCAGGGCGTGTGGGTAAATATTCATGAGCACAGGAGAAATAGCAGTCACTCTGTCCCTTCGTGTGGCAGGCATCTTGCTGGGAGATGTGACCCCTTACCAGCTCTTGGGAAAGAAGGCAAGCAGACCAAGGGTACTTTAACAGCCATGCAGAAATCTTCCAGGACAGCTGAGCAGTTGTGCCAGAATTCCCCAGAAGAGACACTGGAGTTTTATCTCTGCAGTGCCCTCGTCCTGAGGAGCTGCAAGATTATGCAGAAGTAAAAGGAGAGTATAAAATGAAACGGCATCATGAGAGTTATGCAGTTCCCAAGCAGGGATCCAATCTGAATGCCACAGTAAAACCATCCTCCATGCACACAGTGGCAAGAGCAGTTCCTGAAGGGAAGCAGAATTTTTGGGGATCTTTTTGTATGAAGGGGGAAGTCACTTTACACTGGATTGTCACCTGTTCCTGTTGCCACAGCTGAGGCGTCTTTCACACTAATCTGGGTTGTTCTCAGCGTAAGAGGGGTGGATTAAAGCCTCATTCATATCCATCTAAATAAATAGAACTGTCATTTTTATCAGTTTCTGTTGATCAGCCTCCCTCCTTCTTGTCTTCTTTCCGTGAGGGATTTTGTTGGCTGAAATAAATCAACATGCTTCTCAAGTCTAATCCTCCACATTTAACATAGCCATTTCACATAGATTTAATGCAGATGTTTCACCTGATATGTGCTGCATGCTCATCAGATATTGCAAGCTGAAAAACCCCCGTGGATTTGCAGTGATTTTAAAATCAATTCATGGCACAGGGAAAAAAGCAAAAGTGAGGAGTTAGCCTGCATGGAGCACACTTTCCTATCAATGGACATGATGTAGCTGGTCTGCTTGATTTCATAAACTGCTGATCAGCAAAGGTTTTCCATGGGGTTTTGGGAAGGGGCCATGATTCACAAAAAAGTCCCTTCAGAAGGCACATGCTACAGCTTCAGCCTAGAAGCACAGGTTCAGCAGGAAATGTTCTTGTAACCAGGGATTTAACAAAGCCCAGACATCAGAAGCAGGAGCTGTGTAACCCAGCATTGCTCAGAAATCAGAAAACTGGGAAATCTATCTAATGCCAGCCTCAAAACAGGGATCACATTAGAGGTATGACATGATTCTCTCTCAAGCACTGCAGGAGAGGAAAATAAAAGCAATCAATGCCAGCATATAATATGAACAGGTCTGCAACATCACTTGATGCATCTAGGGAGTTTTTCAAAGTCTGCCATACTCCAGATAAGCACATTATAGGCTGCAAGTGCTTTATTTCAAGGGCAGTAAGGCCATGGGAAGTTGCTTCTGTGAGTGTCATGTTACTCAGGCATTCATGATTGCTAGACTGATAACCAAAAGCAACTGCAAATTAAGCCCAAAAGGAAATGGCCTGTACAAAATATATAAAGAATTTGAAAAGACAAATTTTACTTTCTAGAACTGAGGAACTGGCACTGGCAATTAGGCTAAAAATTTTAATAAAAATCAAGGTTTAACATTGAGAAGTTTTCCAATCTTTAAATAAGCTTGTTCAGATATTGTTCATGGATACAGGGTGGATTGTTCTTAGTTTGCAGCTTGTATATGGGGATCCTACGAACAAATGGCAACAAAGAGATAAATTATGGAAGCCAGAAGTTGAAAGTAAATCTTTGTTAAGTAGCATCACAGATGATATGAGAGAATAAAAGGATAAAAAGAGAATGATCAGTATAATTATATAGTCCATTGGCTTTGTTTGCTTTGCATAAGCTTTGATTCTCCCATTGTTGCCATCAAAAGCCTGCAGCACCACAAGGTGGCAGTAAAAAATTGGTTATTGCATAATTTTTGACACCTGGTTATGTAAACGATAAATACACCTGTAGTCCCAATGCTGAATTTATGCAAATATCAAATCAATCTCATCTATTATAAAAATGACACATATGGTCAAGTTCTAACATTTGCATGAACAAAACACGAGCATTAGTCAAACAATTAAATCATCTTAACTCAGGAACGATGAATTTTAATTTGCAATGTATGCAAAGTTATTCATAATAGAAAATGCTTCAAATACTTAGAATAATCAACCATTTCTCTTCCACCTGGCATTCAAAATCCTTGAAATGAGATAGAAGGTTAGGCCTGTTTAATTTACCTTATGATACAGAAAAATAAAAATGAAAATGAGAATGGATTGTGATGAATCTGCTTGCTTCTATCAAGTGCAGCAGAACTATGTGCCAAGGAGAGTCTTCTGCTGAGCCAGTTAGTGGAACAATCGGCCTCTTCAGGAATAAGTGAGCATTTCAAATCTTGCTTCTGGCAGAGGCAGCTGAGATTCATTCAGTGCATTTCATATAAGAATCAGCTCCTAAAATGTTATTGGATATAAGTGATTGCCCAAGCAGAAGGACGTGGCAAGGGTCACACTGCAGAGAATTTTTTGCTGAGATCAGCCAGAATTTCCTCTTGTACCTCCTTTGTTGAGTGCACAAGTGTCAACTCATCCATCATTTCATTTTTTCAATGCCTAGTAAGGTCTAGTGGCCAAGAGTAGTGTGAGGAGGGACCTGACTTTTCCAAATCTCCATCTTCAGTGTAGCTACCCTCGGCTGCCCTGTAGGGGCTGAGATGGGTAGAGAATCACAGTTCCAGCCAGAGATGTGCTTGGTGGCGTGCGCAAGTAGGTACTTGTCAGCTTCACATCAAGGGAATATAACATCAGATTCTTATGCATTGGTTATAATTTCCAGAACCTAGGCTATGCCATTTGCTAAATACTACTTCTTTTTTTGCCGAAGAGATGTTTCCACACCACACAATTACAGAATGGTGTGCTTTCTCTGAGGATATCATAGCATACTAAGAAGTTGCTCCACATTTGTATCTCCATGTTTGTCATATAAATGTCAGATAAATTATTCTAAGTTTAAAAAATCTTTACATGTACAACACTAAAATTTATCTTGAAATTACCTTTTACAGAAAAGCTTATTCTTTACAGAGAGCTATAAAGACTCTATTTCCCAGAAGACTTTAACAGACAGAACCGGTCTAGTCCCCATCCTACCTGGCATCAACATGGAGATCTGGTCTCCTTTTATAGAATTTAGATCAGATCTGAGAAGTTCGGGCAACTTTTAGTGGTTCTGAAGAGCTGTTCCTCTGATGCTGCTGGTGTGTGCCTGACAGGCTGCACAATGAGTCGGGTACTTGTCTGCCCCGCCGCAGCACTGCCGCCGCTGCACCGCTGCCCTTTGCAGGGACCCAGGCAGCTGCTTCACCAGCAGTTGCTACGACTGTCGGTGACACTGACCCTTGGGACCTCCTGCAGGATGTGGAGGTCTGCACCAGACCCCTCGGGATGAGGTTGGCTCCACAGGCATGAAAGCTGGAGGCACAGTCACTGCAGGTGCTGCTAGCGCCAGATCACAAGGATAGATCAGGAAGACAGCCAGTGTACCAGCTTTTCCAAGGAGTGTTTCTGCTTTGATCTAGAGGAACAAGAGGATTATTTTCTGAAATTAAGAATGACAGAATGGCCTGTGGCAGAGCAAATCAAGATAAATAAACCTGAACAGAAGAAAAGCTGTTCCAAAGGTGTGCAACACTGCACTGTATTTTTATATTGCCATGCTCAGAAAAGAAATGAAAATGGTATAGATAAAAGGTCAGATGGTTTATTTTCCCTTTTTTTCAGAGGTTACACTGCAATATGGGTGGGGGGATGGGGGTGGGAAGAGGGGGCAGCAGTAAGAGAGGAAGTTCGAATATGCCCCAAGGAACTGCATTTGAAATTTTTCAAAGAGAATTCCCAAAACTACAAGGCCTTAACCAAATGTATTTTCCTTTGGACTTGAATTATAGGCAGCGAGAAATTAGAACTTGCATGTCCTGAAGCTGCTTTCCTAAAGCATACTGAAGATATAATAAAGAATAAGATGAATAAGAATAAGAATAAGAATAAGAATAAGAATAAGAATAAGAATAAGAATAAGAATAAGAATAAGAATAAGAATAAGAATAAGAATAAGAATAAGAATAAGAATAAGAATAAGAATAAGAAAAAAAAAAGCCTCGGGTTTGTTTCCTAAAGGTTCAGCACCAGGGCCTGGATTGCTGACTGGAACGTCCCGTGAAGCTGATACACACCAGGGATGGTTTCTGAGAGGGCACAGGGACACAGAGACCTCAGTACAGCCACTGTCCCTGACTCAGTCATTGCAGGGCAGCAAACTCCTGCAGAGGAAAGCAGAACTGAAGGAGTGCAGGAAGGGAGAATAAACTGGTGAAACAACTGTGCTTGAGGGGTCTGAGGTTTTACCACAAGCTGGTAGTGTGCAGCAGGACTATTGAGGCAGAACTGAAGGCTGCAGAATCAATTCCACAAGTGCCAAAGTCGCCTTTAAACCAGCTTTCAATTTCCCTTTCCTCCTTGCAGAGTCAGACAGGGGAACAGTGGTGGGTCTCACTTTCATGTGCTCATCTGTGCCAACACAGATCCATGCTCCTCTAAACTATGGTCTGCAGGTGAGCTTTACTGCATACAGTTACTGGAAGATCTACTACTACATTTTCATATTTGATCAGGGTATTTTTAGCACATTTTGTCAAACACTTCCAGTGTTACCCCATGAATCCCAGGGTACCACTGATGCCTTTGATTAATGCAGACATCATCTGAAAAAAATAAACAGGATTTGGATTCTATTATAAAAATGACAACTTCTCCTTTCATTTGGGGTGTGCTGAAATAAGTAGCTTTTTATCTTAATAGTCAGAAGCTCTTCCATGTAATATTTATGAAGGATGTTGTTTAGGCTATTCTGTACTCCCAGATGAGAGGTGCTTGAAAAAAAATTAAAAAGTAATTATGTGCATTGTCACCAGGCATTTGGGAATATATTATGCGATACGGAAGGCAGAAAACGTGATTAAACCCTAGAAAAGCTAGCCTTTTTCACTGTCATGAATAACACTTTAAAATACTAAGAAAATTTGGGATGGAAGATAAATTAAGGGATAAATGAAAGATATTGGCAATTTATGTATGTTCTAGGAAAAAACATACAATTTTCAGTGCTAATATCTTCTCAAATGCATAGTTTTAATAAGGATGAAAGGTTTTATTAGTAGCATTTTAAAACAGTATTTTAAATTTAAAATAATATTTATCCAGGTGTTTCAAAATGCTTCTTGCCGCCTGTCAATGTTAATCTTAATTGGATTCTTTCATACAAACTTGTGTAACTTCTAGCTGACTCAGATCTGCCTCCATGCAGTTCTGTGAAAAATCAAGGAAGGCCAGAAGCAGATGTTTGTTGTGGTACCAGTGAGCAGCTCAGCCCCACACAGCCTGTTGCTTGCTCCCCTCTGGTGGGAAAGGGAGGAGAATCACAAGAGTAAAACTGAGAAATTCATGAAAAAGCAGAAGGTGCATACTCAAGCAAAGCAAAATAAACTATTCATTCTCTACTTCCTGTGGGCAGGCAGGTGTTCAGCTGCCTCCAGAAAATCAGAGCTCTATCAACAGTACCAGTTACTTGGGAAGGCAGATATCATAACTCCAAATAGACTCCCTTCATCCCTTTTTCTCTGCCTTTTTTTTTTTTTTTAATTTATTACTAAGCACAGTATTATATATTGTGGAATATCCTGTTGGTTGGTTGGGTGGTTGGGGTAAACTGTCCCACCTGTGTCCTCTCCCAACTTCTCCCCCAGCAAGAGGCAGAAAAGGCCTTCCCCCTGGGTGAGCATTGACCAGCTAAAACATCCCTGTTTTATCAGCACTGCTTTGGTCACATATCCAGAGCAGCACCATAGGAGCCACTACAAAGAAAAAGAACTGTATCCCAGCCAACCCGTCTACAGTGTGACAAGACACAGTAATGTTC
The DNA here is from genome assembly GCA_013397845.1 of Melanocharis versteri. Lineage (NCBI taxonomy): Eukaryota > Metazoa > Chordata > Aves > Passeriformes > Melanocharitidae > Melanocharis > Melanocharis versteri. The sequence goes on along the minus strand of VZTG01001419.1, from coordinate 692,729 downwards.
TTAATATTTACTGCTATTTCAGATTCAGACTGCTGTAGACAAAACCAACCTGTGTTACAAGTCAGGAATAGCTTCAGCTGCGACTCTTTGTCGTCTCTTCCAAATGCGTATTATTCAAGACGCATCTCTCATGGTTGTATATGTGCATTCCCCTGGCTCTCTGAATCTCAGTGTGCAGGACTTTCTGGTTCCAGCAGCTTCATGATACACCTGGGTATATAAAAAGCCAGCATGGATGGATGTCATCACTTTAGCCCATGACCAGCTGTTGGGTCCATGCTGCCCAGTTGGTCCAAAGAGGATCAGGAATCTCCTCATGGCTTCTCCCCATGTGCTGCATGTAGCAGCTTGTGAAAGAGTAGCACCATGTAATGTGCATTGCACAAGTGGAGCAGGGAGTGGGATGTACTTTTTCTGTCCTGGGTTTTGACAGGAATCAAACAAGGTTTCAGACAAGCAAAGCAACATTAAACATGTGGAGAAGAAAAGGAACAATACTGAAGCCATTTTTGCCATGAACTGTTTATCTAGACATAGCTTGAAAATACATCAGACTATGCTAGGATTGGATTATCCATTTCTGTCAAAACAAGAGTGCTATTTACTGGGCAGTTCATTTGTCCGGGTTAATTACTGGTCAGACTTTGAGGTGAAAGATGAATGACATTTATCCCAGCAAAACACAGGCTAGATACTTGATTATAAAACTGGAAACAAAAAAAAGATGGAAAAGAAGAGGAAAAAAACCCAACAAAACAAAACAATTAAACCAAACCAAAAAACCCCAAAACAAAGCAACCCCCCAACTGAAAGGTAAATAAACAAATCCCCAACCCCCCCTCAAAAAACCCTACACTAAAACCCCTCAAAACCTCCAACAATAACAAAAAAGGTAAATAAGAAATAAAATAGAAGAAAAAAGAGAGGAAGAAAAAATAAAATTAAGTGCCTGTCAGTTCTGACCTGAGATAATAGCTTTGTTCTCCAGCTTCCCTTCAGGATCCTCTTCCAAGCCATCACTCATATATTTGGTTGAAGAGACCTTCCAGCAAGAACTTCTCTGTCACAGTGTTACAACTGAGAACTGATGGTTTCTTTTCATTAAAATTCTTATTTATACTGCTGCTCAATACATAACTGGGGGTACAAACGTGTAGCTGCCAGTGCCCCAGTGCTCCCTGTTCCTGATATTCAGTCAGCTGAGTGTATCCCAGTATCAAGCTATTTCATTCTTCTCCTCCTGTCTCAATCAGAAAAGTTATTCTTTGGTTATAAGTGCCAGTAGCAGCACACAGAAAAGAGTGTCAGGTTTGTTTTCACGGCCATGCAGTCTGGCTCTGGCTAATGCATAGTCTCTAATGCAAACACACAAAGGGTGTTTCCTTCATTAGACTCCATCCATCCATCATGCTGGCTAAACTAACCTATTCTTTGCAGCTCGGACAACTTCTTTAGCTTGTTACAGAATTTCAGTAATCATGTATTTTGCAGCACAGGTTATATCTAACCGCCTCATTAATGCCACAGTAATCAGATTGTGCACTGAATTCACAGACAACGGTGATTTATAACTAATTGTACTGGAGAGTGGGAGGACTTAGATTTTATACCATGTTTGGCTTAGGGGGTACTCAAACCAGTTTCGTACACTCACCCTAAGGATATGAAGCAGGTAGCAACATATTTCGAGTACTCCAGATGCACCAGAAATGCATGATGAAAGGAATCTCCTTATGTGGAATCACAAATTTCTTGAGTGCAATTCTTTGCAAGAGAATTGGAACTACCATTGTCCTTGTGTGCTCTTTCCGTTTAGAATCACTTCTGTGTTCTGCTTGGGATTTTTTTTTAATGAAAAATAAATTCATGAGTATAATCTGGTTAGGAGATATGGTGCACTTTGAGTGGGTTCCAGCTCTGCCTGACTGCTGGGAATCTAGGGTCTAGTGGTCCTTTGGAGATCAGTTTATACAGCATCAGAGGAACAGCTCGTTTGATTGGTCCTCAGATTAGAGTAAGAATATTTACCTTATCAAAGTTCAAGCCTGTAATGGTGGCTGTGAAGTTGTCTACTCTAACCCTCAGTAACATATGATTAAATCTACATGAAAATTTATTTGCAGTTTCTTCATCTGACTTGATATTCCCTAGTGTTGTCAGAAACAGTAAGCAGATGTTCCCTGTTCACCATCTCTGTCTTTAATGATCTGATAGTCTTTTAATATATCTTTCTCTATTCTTCCTTATTGTTTCCTTTTAAAACCAAATTATCAAATCAATGGAGCTCCTCTCAGATGGAAGCCATCCTATAGGCTGGATGACCCTTTTTACCTTCTTCTGTGCAGTTCTTTGTTTCATTTATAGCTCTCCCAGATCTTTTTTTTTTTTTTTTTCTTTTGAGATACTTTGTCTGGAGCTGTATTCAGCTGTCACTGAAAACCTATAATTTGATTTCAGTACCAGTTTTTATGGCAAGCTGTCAAACTACAGTTTAGCAGATATCCATCAGAAGCAGGGCACATGCAAATTGTCTTCCAAGACTATCCTAAATTCAAGCACCATGAAAAAACAGTGAATTGGAAGCACAGCTCCTGACATGCCTCAAGACCTGTATCCAGATTTTCTGGCACGTTAATATTTTACTAGTAAGATCATCAGAAGAAGCTCCTGGGTCATAATCTAGCTCTCTGCAACATCTTGAAAATCCTTTGGACAGGAAGGAAGCAAACTGGGAGCACACAATACTTCTGAAACTGCTCTTCCAATGAGATGTAGACTTATCTATGCTGTGGAAGATCCCTGCTTGGTATGTGTTTGTCATGATTCCCCATTATTAACATGGAAGCAGTTTGCTATGTACCAATACTTCAGCAAAAGTGGATTGAGCTCTGTATTATTATCTGAGGTAAACAGCCCACAGTCATCAGCCTTTATTGTATTCCACTAGTTTGGCAAATAATATAGTTCCATTCAGTTCATAAAGCAAAGTGCTACCTGACTTCAAAAAAAGATACCCCAACAATACAGCTTTTCCATTGCCACAATGTAATGAAATTAAAAATACTCTTGTCAAGTGAATTACAAGTCACTTTTTTAAAGATAAAAATATGAAAATTTGGCAAATTAAATGTGCCTGACCCTGTAAAAAAAAAAAAAAAAAAGTACTTTAAAATAGTTCCAGTAAAAAATTGTGCCAGTCTACTGCTGGTGGAATAGAAATTGCCCCATACAAGAGAAAGGCTGACAATTCATGTGAAGTGATAATCATACTGTGCTAAACAATTGTAATCCAAGTTTGGGTTCCTGCGTGTGCTATTTATGATCTCAGCATTGTCAGCCTAAGAGATTCAGTGGGATACAAATACAGTGAACATGCACATTGTGCTAGGGTCTCTTCCAGGAACTGATTTATTGCTGCCCTCAGGCATATCTTAGGCTCTTACCTGGGATGATTCACAGTGTGAGGGGTCTGCAGAAGACCAGGGTCAGGGTAGTGCCGTGTCCAATGATGAAGATGGAGACATAGCCCACTAATAATGTCTTTCCTGACTTCCTCCACCCAGCTTCTCCTGGACAGCACAGTCCTTTGACCTGTTAGCAACACAGGTTACAGCATGCACACTCTTCTAGCTCAGGCATTCACCATGAGTTGACAGGACGGAAGGTTTAAATTCTTCCTAACATTTTGCTCCTTTTCTCTAAAAGCAGTGAGCCAGGCAGTTCTGAGAAAGGTGGCTTTTTTTTTTCTTTTTTCTCTTAGGGGCTTGCAGTTAAAGTGGCTTGCAGGATATGACATCTGTGTTGAGACAACTGACATGGACAATTTATTTATATTTGGTAACAGGATGAATTTCATAATAACATAAAATTGCCAGAGGTAAAAATTAAAAAGCTATCTGCAAAGCATGGTAATTTAATGCTAATGTAGACCAAACCAGGCCCAGGGATTTTGGAGTTATTAATTTTTATTTGCTGTAATGACAGCAGAAGAAGCAGGAAGATGAAGTCAATAATTTTTTTCTTGCCAGAGCATGGATGAAAATGGCAGTAGGTCCTGAATACACCTGCAGAGGCTTTAAACCTGTGTATGATGGCAGCAGACTTTCTGAAACCATGCATCTTTTAAACATGTAAATTATCTGCTACTGAAAATCAGAGTTTAACACTACCACCAAGATTCCACTAAACACTCCTGAAATAATTGTTTCTGTACAGGCAAAGGCACCTCAAGCTGAATGGATAAACAATAACTGAAAAAAGAATGGACCATATTCTCAAGAAAAACATTAGAATGCTTGTAGACCAAGGAGAAAGAGAAGTACATCGAGAGGAAATGACTGGAAGAGACACGAAAAGAAATATGGATCAAAGGCAGTAGCCTACGTGTTTACACTCCAGTTTCCTTTGCTGTTGTCTGGACAGCTACCTCTAAATGGTCATAAAATAAAGGAAGACTTGCTTTGGGGTAGAGAAGTAAACAGTTCAGTTAATCAGGAAATATGATACTGGGTGAAGAGTAACTTACTGAGCAGAGCACTCAGTAAAACTCCGTTCTCCAGAGTTTTACTCTTTGAATTCTGAACCTGCTTTGGTCACAGATGATGACAAGAGTCTTTTCAGACAGACTAGACGGAGACTGCTGAGTCAGCCCATGTTTTCAGGACTGTTGACGTGGGAGCTCTGTATGCATTTATTCTGCTGGGCGAGGTGCACCCAAAACTTCCCCCTTGCCTGCTCAGAGGTCACTGTGATCTGGCTGGGACTCACAAGCAGGAGACAGATTTGGCCTGGAAGCCACTCTCAGAGATATTGGCACAAAGGAGTAAGGTTGCTTGCTTTTTGTGAGCCACAGGGGGATGACCTGCCTGAAGTGGCACCTGATCGAGTGGAAGTCCTTATCTTTTGTACCTAATCATGAAGCCTGAGATTTAATCTCAAGAAGTGACTCATGATTATGATGATTTCTCATCCTTGTGCGATATCAGTTAATTTTTTTTTCTCGAGACTGACCAGAGATTTCAAGTTATTTCTTCCATTAAAAGATCTTTATGTTGTTATTACAGCAAAAGAACAAACTAGAATTGCATTAACACATTAATAAAAGTTCCTAACTTTATTTTGCCTAAGTTAGAGGGGCAGCTGAGAAGTATTTCCCAACCAAAAAAGGTAAAATAAAAGTACTTTGGGGTCCAAATAAAGAAAAAAATTTAAATTAAAAGAGGTGATATTAGCTCATAGGATAATGCCCTTGTGGAAAAAGGTAAATAAATTTTCTACAAATTACAAAATAGATTCTTCTGGAGAATTTATTTAAATATAACTTTTTCTACCAGGTATCAAAGAGTTAAAGCCAAGGGGAGTGAAGAGAAAGCCCGAAGAATTAAAATTCAAAGTCAACAATATTTAACTCTATTATTTATCACCAAGCTGCCAAATCAAATAACCTTTTTTTTAAAAAGTGTCTTTTATGGTGAGAATACAATGAATTCTGCCTTAATACTGGGAAAGTTAATAGTGAAAAGCATAATTGAAGGGGGAAAAATGAGTAATATGCTTAATTCAGGAAAGACAAATTCCTGTTGATGATAAGTTCTCAAATACATTTTATTTACATTTTAGAAAACATCTGTCCCTAATCATATTACAAGTTAACTACAATTATTTATGCTCTTCTGCTAGTGAAAAGCACATTCAGGATTCTGCATAGTAGAATAATATCTCTGATAGGACTTTCCTTTCATGATTTTCCTGTCTGTTTCACTAATAAATAGATTCTTGATGTTAATGAACTCCTGCTTTATCAAACTGCTCAACAGACTACACTGTTATGTGCTTATTCTGTATATACATGAACTTTTCATATTTCTTGATGCACAGGACTCATTTCCTCATAATTTTTTTTCATTTCCATATGAAAATGTGACAGTGCTTGACTTAAAATTTAATTTCAAGGGAGAAAAACTCTGAAATGGGATCCCTATATTTTCTAGGCAAATAAGGCCAAAGGCAATTTAGATTTGGCTTCTAGATAAGGCAGCATTATCTTGTACGCAACAAAGTGGTACCCAGATAGATTGGAGTAGCAGATTCAGGATTCAGTTGTCTCCTAGCATATGATATCTTTTGCTGAGGTCCTCACAGTTTTCAGCTGCCAGCACAGGGCTGTGGATGACTCCTGAAGGTTCTCCATGGATCTGACTCTCTGCAGTATCTCATTTGAATTCCAGTGGTTGCATGTAGGCAGCAAGAACTCCTCCCTAACACGCCCAAGCATCAGTAACTATGTGTAGGTGCCTATGCATGAGCAAATTGCCATCCTGGTTTGTGCACCTGAGCGATTCTCAGGAGCTGACTGACTGCTGGGGGTCTGGTTTAGGACGATCTGATAAAGTAGGTCTGTGTTATGTAAAGGACTTCTGTAAGATCATGTGAGATTAACAACATCAGTTAGCAACACATCACTTAACCGCTGTAAATAGGTGGAAATATTTTTCCAGCCTTTTGTCTTTCACGCAGCTTCCTTCCCTGCCTGTCTACGTGCCTGGCTTTAGCTGCTCTGCTTAACTTGCCTGAGACTGATTTCTGTGGTGCTAATGGTCATACATAAAGCGAACACCTTTCAAGAATTAAATCACTTTAATTATAGAATGTTTTTCTGCTTAGGAAAAAAAAAAGAACCAACTCTTCTTTGTTTTGCAAACCAGATTTTTATTTTATAAGATCAAGTTTTCAGCTTGGTCACAGCAAAGACTCTAGGGACATTGTAACGCTTACTCACAAGTATTTAATACCCTGTTTGTCTATTTGAAAGTAAATTATCCATGATGTCTACTCCGAAAATCCTCTGAGATTTCCAATCCCATAATGATCAGGTAGAAAAATAGTGTAATTTAGTTTAGAACGTGCATTCCTCACATAATTTTTTTAAAGGTTTCAGTTAGAAAAATACAGTTTTTGGTTTTTACATAATCATTCCATATGCAAACTTATTTAGTACTGCACCTTGCTACAAAATCCTTTCCTTTAATGTCACTGGGGTTTTCATAACTTCTTTCCAAACCAATCTGTCTGCTCTGTTTGCCCAGCTGCTACCGAGATGCAAAACCAGTCACAAAAAAGACATGTTGGAGTCTCCTTTGGCTTCAGCTTTATTTTGCTATCGACCAAGGTACTTCTATAGGGTAGTGTGCCCCACGATTCCACAAGGGTAGCTGAGGTTTACCTCTGTAGGTCAACAGTGTCCTGTGGCAGCATCTTCACTCTAAGTTTGTTTAGCAACAGGGAAATGCTCATTAGCATAGCTGCTTATTGTTTTGATTCTGAAGCTAAGATTTTTAAATTTCCTTCGTCTTTCTTTAGGGTTACAACTCAATATGTCTACGCCAGTGACTGGGTGCTGGCTGAGGTTCAGCTAACTGAACAAGGTGCTCAGAGAAAAACTTCCAGACATGAGAAATTGCTGGATGTGCTGGATATCTGAGTGAGAAGCTGAGAGAAGGTAGTGCCATGAGCAGTGGCTGGACTTCACAGGTCGCTAAGGAGAAGGTATATGACACAGCCAGACTTGACAAACAACAAAAGCAGAATCTTCCAAGGCTGTGCAATACCTGGAAAACTGGCACAGCGATACATTGCAGAGCCAAGATTTTCCAGGTAATTGTAATATCAGAAATACTTGATGCAGGTGTGGAGAGATATACATACAAAGTACACCTGCTGCTGTCTAGGGCTTGATCACTGCCGCTGCACAAGGACCATAAATCAAGCTAGGATCATGTAATGAAAACGAAACCTACTTCCATACTGCGGAGAGAATGGGGGAGCAGGGAGCTTTCCCTGGATAACTGGAAAAGATCCAGGACATGCAGATGGAGTGCCCTGCTATCACCATGTCAGAGCCCTTTCAAGGTTGACAGCTCTGGAAATGATCCAGCTGTTACCTTGTAATATCTTTATTTGAAAATAAAATAAAGAGACAATATAGAGGATCTACTGATGGTGCAAATGCCTTCCAGTTACTGTTAAAATCATGCAGGTGAGACTGTGACTCACAATCAAAGCTATGACATGAATAAGGAGTAGCAGCAGGAGAGTTTTGCTAAAGTGTAGCTGCAGGTTCTGGTTTTGGCAGTCGTAGGCCTTGGGGACTTCTGTGCTGAGGCAGTTTGTTTGCTCTCCAGCAAGGCTGTGGTGAGGAGGGTTGTAGCTTTGAACAGATAGGAGAAATACTCATCAAAATCTTCTGCTCTATTTTTAAGGCATGAAGGAGGAGGAAGAAAATTAAATATTACTTCACAGTGATGCAGTATTTTCTACTCCAATATTGACTAAAAATAGTGCTGAACAGAGGTTACTATATTTGGATTATTTTGGGATTATTTTTCTAGTATCCTTAATTAGCCACCTGAGGATCTCTCAAGGCCATTAATATTTATTAATTAATACAATGAAACAGTAGACAAGTTTTAGAGTCCTGAAAGAAGTCATGACTATTATCTATTGAAAAAAAAAGAATGTCATAAGTGAAAAACTACCTTGCACTATGAACAATAATTCGTGGCAGATAAACAAATATGTATGTCTGTGTTCGTAACTGAACTTCTGAACTCTCAGACAGAAACCTGCTTCTGGCCACTGCAACTCGTTCAAGCTAGTTGTTAAATTTGGTGATACCTGGACTAAACTAAAGTGCCATGTCCCAAATGCTCTAGTTAATAAAAACATGAAACAGAACCATCCAGTTTAGACTATTAGGCACATACACTCTTTAGATTGGAGGAAAATCAAGGGCTTAGAGTTCTGCAAAGACAAAGTGATGTTGAAAAGAAGGGTTCCCAGAGAAAACTGGTCTTGGAGGGAAAGAAACCCAGAAAGGAGGTGGTGAAGATCTTGGAAATAGGGAAAAATCCCAAGATGGGACCACTACATGGAGACAAATGCTGGGGGACATCCAGGAACCTTGGCCAATAATTCCTGGTTGAGGTAAGTGTGAGCAGCAGCATGGTGGGAACTGGCTTGGTTTCCTGCCTGACGTTTGTGGACGGTCAGAAATCTTTCTGATGGGAAAGGAAGTCAATACCTAGGAAACTGCTGTGGGAACAAGCAAGTGCAGTGTAAGTGTAGCATAATCAGGTAGGTCAAGGACTCCAGTCTCAGAGGTTCTTAATTACCCTCCAGTGTCCAGATCCACTGTGGCTTGTCATTTATTCTATCCTGCCAACAACAATAACTCAAGATGCTTTAAGTCTATTCCCATGATCACTTCCCTGGGAAAAAAACATATAATGAATGATAGAGGATTCAAATCCTTAAACTTTGATAGGACCATAGCATGATCAATTTCTATTAAAACAGTTTACTGAAAATAGATTTTGTCAAAACAATTTGATATCTATTGATAAAAGCGTTAGTGTCAATGTAATATAATCCTTGATTGGTTTTGACTTTATGCTGCCTGACATTTCCACTAAAACAAAAAAATCATACAATCAACATGGCATACTTGTATTATTGTCTGGCTGACAGATGCCAAATGCCATTGGCAATGAAGATTCATCATCACACTGGTGGGTTTCTAGTGCAGCTCTGTGGAAATCAGCTCTTGTCCTGTGCTGTTTAATATTTTTCTTTCATCTATACCCTGAAAGAAAATAATTTAAAATCTTAGCTTCTGCAGGTAAATGACAAAACTCTTGGAGGAGTGATAAATAATAAAATAGACAAGCGTTCTGTAGCCTTTGAAAGAGGAGTGCAAAAAAAAATCATGAAGGGATAATATACCAATAGAGTAGTTAGGGTGCTGCAAAGGGCACATGTACATCTTGTACTCCTTTTGTAGTGAGGAGAGAAAAATTGACATTTCTAAATTGTGACTTATCGTAGAGCAGAAATAAAATTGGTCAACATTATGGATGCTACAGATACCTGTTTTTCTCCCTTAATCATAAAGGGAGTCAAAGTCAATTAACTCAAATGTAAGTTTTGTCCTGTAAAGATTTGCAGCTTTATGTAATAAACCATGGTCACTGCCACGTCAAAAATAAGTGTGTTTGTTCAATGACTACATGGTTGGAAATATTTCAGAAAGTGGGACTCTCTGAGTAGAAATAGTTGTATACTTCTTGGCAAACTCTAGGGAATATAGATATTAACTGAATTTTGAGTGACTTCTGTCAGCTACCACAGTTGTTTTCTATAAAAGTTCCAAATCCAGGAAAAATGAATCAAAAACTTCTGGGATAACAAAATTATCTTCTTTGTGGTAAAGTGCTCCTGAGAAACTGTGTAAATTCTATTTCTCAGATCAAAGGACATGACAGAATCATCTAGAAATCTTTGTAATACAGACCTATTTTCACCATTATTTATTTATTTATTGCATTATATTTTTTCTCTTTATTTAAAAAAATATATATTTTCTGTCATTCCACAAATAATAAATGGGAAAACTGAGCAGCTGTTAACCTTTCAGAAACATTTCTTCCTCTGTGTTTCCAGTGTCCCTTGTTCTGAAGAACATTATTCTGTATTCAGGCCTAGGCTACTCAGTGATTTACACGTATTATTTCCACTACACCCAGCGTTGCTGCTGCTGTTTCTATGAGGAATGTGAAACAGAATCCAAGGCTAAAGAGGCAGAGTTCAATCAAAACATTAAAAGGCCTGCCCTTCAACATTTTTTCATCAACCTCAGGTCCTTCTCACTTACCAAGTCTATATTTGGTCCATGGCATATTAAGAAAGATGGTGTTTGAATTCTGATGAGAGCTGCAGAACTATTGTTTTTGGCCATGAACAGACACATCTTTTCTCTCAAGGGCTTTGAGATGAAGCTCATTAGGTCTTATACAACACAGACTATATATATTAGAGGAATATATTTGCAATCCTATCCAGCTCAGATACATATCAGATCGTTGTCCGCTATATTTGTGCTCTTATCTGCAAATTGTAATCTCCTTCTGAGGAGAGGTATCTTGGCTCTCCTCTCGTGAAAACTATTTCCAGTAGAATCTTCCTCAGCCTGGCTCTATCTTCTGTTTACTCCTGTGATTAAAAGTAATGGAACGCCCTATTAATGGTGCAAATGCTATTCTGCTATCCTAATTATTCTCTTGACCATTAATGAAAAGAAGAAAAGCAATTCTAGAGGTCAGGTAGCACTGGAGGAACATGCAGTTTCTGCTCTGTGTTTGTACTCTCTGTTTTCATTAAATATTTCAGGTGCAGCTCTGCAAAGCAATAAACACATAGGAAGAAAACAACCTGAAGTGTATGAGAATCTGAAAATAACACTGGTAAAATAATAATGAAAGAAGGTATAAGAGAAAAATATGCCATTAAAACAAATGTAACAGTACCTCTGTTACATTTTTATCCAACCGTTCTTATATTTTATTTGAAAAGTGAAGTTTATGTACCAGGATAGATGGGATAGATGTCAAAGAACCTCACAGCAATTGTAAGCAGGTCATTGTAGCTGCTTTGTCCATACAGAGCACTCAAGCTATCACAGCACAAAAAAAAAGGATAAAAGGATGTTTGCTCCTATGTAAAGCAATCCACAGGAATGCAATATCTCTATGCAGGCGCGGGTGCCCACCAAGCTGCTCTGTCACTCCGCTTTCTCAACAGAACTGGGGGAGAAAAATAAAATGAAAAGCCAGTGGGTCGAGCTAAGGACAGGGAGATTGCTCATCAGTAGTATCCCAGGCAAAACAGATTCAATTTGGGGAAAATCAATTTAATGTATTGACAATTAATCACAGTAGGATAACAAGAAAAAAAGTCTAAAAACCACCACATTCCTCCCTAATTCCCAGTCTCAGCTTCACTCCCAAGTGGCAAAGGAAAACAGTGGCTGCAGTCAGTTCATGCTTTTCCTCTGCTTTTCCTTCCTTCTCATGCTTTGTGTTCATGTCATCCAGTAGTTACCTACATGACCCTTTGCACTGCATCCATCTTAAATGCAAAGCTGTACTCCAATGTGAGGTGTAAGAACTGGGTGGGCTCTAAAATGACCAGAAAATCAATGACATCTGGAGACAGCCTGAGAGTCGGCTGTCCTCGAGTGCCTGCATGGTGGCATGGGGCTGTGCAGCATGGACCCATCTCACCAGAGCAAGTGATGTGCGCTGGCAGGGCATGGGGCAGGGATGGCATAAAATTGCTGCCTGTAATTGCTCCCAGAGAATAGCCATAGCTCACCAATAGAAGGACAATTTTGAAAGACAAAGACTCCTGAAAAAAATCCAGAGGTTTACATAGCATAGAATTGAGATAGCTTTTGATAAATGATTTTTATTTTGTGGCTTCACACTGAAGGTCAAGAGATTTCACAGCCTGATATGAAGTCCTATGCTGCTCCTTTTCTCTGACAAGCTTCTTCTCATTTGTTTATTTCTAGCCTTTTCTCTCTATATAAAGAAGCATCACTAATGCATTTATAAACTCTAGATATGAGGTCTCTTCAGTAATCAGTGTACCTAATGCAATTCTCTTAGGCAATCTCTGGATTGTTTTTAATGAGACGTTCTGAGGTAAAGGAAGGATGATGCTGGAGGGTATTTTAGAAAGAGAACTCTTTGACCTAGGACTTCGATTAGATGCTGTACTGAAGCAGATGTCTTTGTTCAATACCCAGAAAACAAAGTTATTGCCTTTAGCTAACAATAATTGTACAAAAATGTATTTACAAGTGAATGGATATTTACAATGGCAATTGAACGGTAACACTCGTTTTTCTCTGAGGCAATTAAAATATCTCATCTTACTCTAGGTCATCTCTTTGTCCCAGTAAATTAATAATTACTCCAGATAGTTTCTTACAAAAGCACAAAAAACAAAAAGAAAGAAAAATGTATTATTGAACAACTGCCAAAAATTTAGAAATGTAGCCAACTTTTAACTTTTTCTAAAAGATTAAAAGATCAAACCTGATTTAGTAGCACGTTGCTTCATTTCACAAGGGTTTTCATTCATTCATTTAGGGATAGGACAGAAATAGACCTTAACAATTGCCAGTATCAAGAGTGAAGTGCATTCCTAAGCCTGGAAGGCCAGATGGTGTGAAGTGTAAAGGATAGTTAACCATTCCGTGTCTAAACTTTCCCACACATCACAACTGAACACCTGGGGTAGGTGATCTTGGAGAAGAAGGAACTTCAAGTATGTTTTGACGGAAGAATCAAGGTGTTTGATTAGGAACATGGAGTATCCTTTATCTTTGAGTTGTTTTGTAGATCTTCAACTTCCCTTCAATTCCTGCAAATCTGTGGGACTTCCCTTACTAAAGTTACAAGCCAGACTCTTAGGGAGGATCAAGAGCCCTGTGAGACTTTTCACTAGGTTCTACTCATTCTGTTGCAAATGCTTTGTTCATTGACCTATTCCTTTTGGAACTATTTTGTGACCAGCCTTGAGCATGCTTTCCAAAGCTTAGAGTACTAAAGTTTTTTTCCCCCCATTTAGTATTGTTTATTTATGTGAAATAAAAGTTTTGTCATAATTTTGTAGCATTATTTAAGATTTATGGTATTAATTCTTTTTCTTGCCATTGTTACTGTTATTGCAGGGTGATTGAAAATTACTTATGCAATATTTTCCCCAAAGAACACTGAGCTTGATTTTTTAATTTTTTTTCCTCTTGGTGGGAAACAATCAATCTTGGAATAATACTTGCACTGGAAGAACATAGAACTCAAACAAGTCTTTCACATTTCCTGGTCTGAGATTAATACGAGGCTTTAGATCAATAGAAATACTTATACCTTCTTGAGTGAACATCAGAATACTGTAGAAAGAAAGAAGAGTGCACTGCAGGAGAAGTTAATTGGTCGGCTGATGGACTGGGAGCATTGGTTAGCCAAAGCATCACTCTCTATATGACACACCGGTAGCTTGGTATAGGAAGGAGATTTCAACCTGCCCAAATATGGTGTAGAAAGCGTTGGTGATGAAAACTTTTCTTTTTAAACAATATCACAATTAAATACATATGTGCAACTCAGGAAATGATAGCATATTTTTAAGTAATAGTTTTTTACTTTTTGCCTTTTTTTCTGACAAAAAAAAGGTCATGATGTGACACCTTCTCTTGAGAGAGAATTTGTCACTTTCAATAAAATCCTGGGTCAGGATGTGTAACAAAGGATTGTCTCTTACCTGAGGATCTCGCAGACTAAATGTAGACGAGTTTGTGCAAAGCAGCCTGATAAAAAGAAATTATGAGATGAGTCCTTATGCTAATGTAAATTTTACCTCTCATTTGTACACATGACTGGAATAAGTAAAAAAAAGCAAATGTATTTATGGCTTAAAATTTGTAAAGTTTTTACGTGTTTTGTATTCAGGACAGTAATGTAAATTACATGATTTGTTCAGTGTGGTTATAAGAATCAGTACATTTTTTGTAAAAGACTGATTAAACCAAATAGTTTCATTTGCCCTCAGAAATGGCTGTAATGAACAATAATAGAGTAGGCTGAGTTTGCTGTATTTGGCTTTGGATGTTTTTTTGTGGGCTTTTTTTTTTAATTCACTTTGTGACAAATGGCTTTGCTTGAATAGCCTGCCTTGTTTGGTTTGATTGGTGTCCAGACTGAGTACATTAGGAAGTGATGATACTTATCTGTGTGGTTCACATGTTAATTAAATTGACTTTACCAAAGCATACAAATGTCTCCCATTATTTTCTTTTCTCTCACCTTGTGTCAATACATCTCTGTAATAAATCAGAAAATCTTTATTCAGCAGGCAGATAGTATTTGAGAAGTGCAAAAGATGCATTCATTTTGACGGTTTTTACTTTTTTCAGAGACTAGCTTGCGAAGGCAGAGAAGTATCAGGAAAGAAAAGCTTTCCTATGCCAATTTCTTTGGTTTGCACATCATGAAAAGAAAAGATAAACTGATGGGTTGCTTATTCATAAATTGAAAAGGTAGATTTATATGACAGCTTAAATGAGGTCTGGCAAAATCCACTTTTAAGCTTGGGTTTGTATTTTGTGAGAGCTGTTTGACTAATCAAACAGAGGTGGCTGCATAATGAATAATTCATAGCTGCAGTGCCTTCGAAGGAGCGGGCTGTAAATACCTGCAGCAGAACTCCAATGACACCATAATCAGCAGCTGGCATTGGCTGGCTGATGTCACCGTTGCTCTGATGTGCAATTATAACATGACCTGTCGATGAAGCTGTTGGTGTGCAATATTTCCCCCCTCCGGTGGCATGCACTCTTTTACACAAACAAAGTAGAGGGGGTGGCCCTTCCATCCATTAATCCCAGCCCAGTAACCCCTGGCTGCACCTCCCTCTGCCTATCAACACCCTTTGTCATCCTACACCCTCCTTTTCTTCTTTTATTCACCATGATCTTCCTTCCAACCTCCTGCTAACACCATCAAGGCAGTTGTCATTTTTGCTGTTCCCACAAATTTTGAGTATGGGGCCCACAGGCAAGGTCAGGGCTCTGCTAGGCAGAGTGCCTCCCCAGATGTCCTCTGAATGAGTGGATGAAACACACCTTCAGAGTGTCCTGAACGGTACAGAGGTGACAGGTACGGAGTGTACAGAATGGTACAGAGGGGACAGGTCATGAGGGAGGCAGTCTGGACCCCTGTTTACTCAGGGGACAGCCTTCTCTCTGCGGCCACGGTTTTCTGAGTGACTCTGGCACCTGTGGCACATACCAAAGCTAATCAACTGCTGTTTACTTAGAGATAAAAACCTTTATCACCGAAAACCTAGCTGTTATCAGAAAGATACTTGTAGTCTTAGCAGAGTGAGAAGAAAATCTCTTATCTGAGCTGGGAGTGAGAACAGGGAAGAAAAGAGGGAGAGGACATGCATCCTTCAACAAAGCAGCATTCATCAGAGATCCAGTACATAGAGATCAAGTAGCTGCAGAAAATGCAGTAGAAATTAGGACAGACAGCACATTTTCCAGGAAATTGGCTAATCTGGACCTTTTTCACCTAAAAACAAAAAAAAACACACCATCAACCAACCAACATAACCACTCCAACATAACTGCTCCAGAAGAACACACACAAAAACAAGAGAGAAATAGGCTGGGGTTTTTTGTCCTCGTGCTGTGCATGTGACGCAGAAAAAATTTTCCTGTCCCTCTCTGGAAGACCATATTGCATTAGTGACTGATTGGCTCTGCCCATTGCCTTCTGTCTTGCAGTACACTCCCATCATCACAAGGATGTCCTCTCAGGATGCTGGTCAATGTCTCTGTGCTGTCAGAAAGCTATGGTAGATTTGGTGAAAGTCTGTGTTTTCTCCAGTAGTAGCAAACTAGACCAGGCACTGGTCTACAGGATCCAAAAGATGGATTACTCTATCTTTAATCAGAATTAAAGAAAGCTCAGAAGGAGTCATGTCCCCTAATACAAAAGTAAAAACTTGGAAAAATTATTTTTGTAAATAAAGTTGGATAAAAACCGTCACAAAAATTATTTTCATTTTAAAATGTACTCATATGTATTTATCTTTATATGTGCACAAAAGTAAGTGCAGACTCCAAATTCTTCAGATGCAATTTTAAAAATGTCTCCAGGGAATGCAACACTGGAGGTGGTATATAACTGTTTTATATGACTGGAATCAAAATTCAGAGACATCTTTGCTTCTGTAGAAAGCCACACATAGGGAGGCTCATGGCTACAGCATGTTGTAAAGATGAGCCCTAACAGGTTGTTAAGAAATCTTGCTGGGATACCTCATAGTTGAGAAAGTCTGTGGGCTGGGAAGAGCTTCATGGTTCCTCTTGGAACATGGATCTAGAGATGTGTGTCTGTAGGCTTATCAAAGTGCATGCTACAGGACTTAAACATTCCTCTACTCACTGGGCTAAGGTGAGGGAGAACAATTACTCCCTCCTTCTGTGTCTGCCCAGTAACATATCTGGTTAATCAGCCCAAAATACCCCTAATCAAAATTTCTTTGGGTGCAAAGCAGAAGTTACTGGTCAAGATTTTGTAGGCTCTATTTTTATTGTTGTTTTTTAATTAACAACATTGCTAACTTTCCTTGTGACTGATGTGGAAGAGTACAACATTAGCTCTCTAACTTTAACAGACTCATGGTAATTTGTGAACCAGTAATTTCCTTTCTCTGAATCTCAGAGGTGTTCATACAACAGTGAATTGCTCATTTGTGCTGTAGGAATTTATTCAAGGTAGTGTCCTGGTTGTTATCTCCTCAATGATGTCTTCCATAGGTGTTTGGATTTGTATTACTGCTGGTTACTCTGTGATGTGTGTTCATTTAGGGGTGTAAATATTGGCCAGCACTCTGCATTGTAATCACACAGTGCTCTGGGACTGAACTCACAGTCTTTCACTCCCAAAGTGAGAAAGCTATCCACAGAGCCAAAATTACACATGAGCAAATGGCGTTTTTATAAAGCAGCTGGAGTGATATTTCTTTGTTTGGCACATCTGTTTTTTTAATGACTGAGACTCAGGTGTGCATTTATGTTTGGAAAGGAATGTTAGTGGCAAAGAGAGAAGGAAGGAAACTTTCCTTTGTCAAACATTCTGGTGCTTATAGAGATGAACATTTCCAAAAATTACAAGCCAGGGAGACACATTACTATAGCAGGTCCTTGTTTGAAGGTTTTGGAGGGGTAGGAGACTTGCTTTCTGTGTTGGGCCATATCAGTCAGTACTTGCAGATAAGTAAGGCAGCAAAAACTCTTCAATCTTGAAGGAAAGGGAAAAATTTGTGATTCATACATTCCCTGTTTAGAGAACTGAGTGCAGCTTCCATTTGCAGTGAGTAGTACTGAAGTGCATGGAGGGTTGCTCTGCCATCTGTGTGTACGGATATGTCATGCCTGGTAACATGGGGCCGTAGCTAACTGTAGAGACTTGCTTCTTTATTCCTACACACAAAATTAACCTCTGGCTAATTATGATTCTGCCAAAAATTTTTTTGCTAATCATTATCTTTTGCTTTCTTTCTGTGATTTGGAAGCCTTGTAGGGATTTTCTGAGAAGGTTTGTTTCATTGTTTATATCATCATACAAAGGATCATAAGGAAGAAGTGGTGGGACCAGGAGATAAAACCTGGCTGTTGAACAGTAACCCATATGTCCACAGAAGCTGTGGGATCCAGAGACTGTGGTGCAGGAGCTCCCCAGGAAGAGATCAATCTTCCCCTGAAAGCAGCAATGCTGTTACAGTGTCTGAAAGTCTGAACCAAGTCTATTTAAATGGAAAAATCTAATTAAGTGGTCATGAAACCAAATATTATCAAGAACTGGAGGAGCTGATGTCTGATTGAAGAATGGGATTGCGAGCCACAGCCTCTGCAGGCTGAGGATTTGCTTCCATTTTCTTTTCTGGCTTAAGATCAGCAACTGCTTGTGTGTACTAGAGCAACAAGCCCTCAGTGCAGGTGTGAGAGGGACCTCTCATCTCTGCTGAGATGCTCATGGTTGAATAACTGAGCTACAGGCAGCCCTTCTTCTTGCATGAGCCACTGAGCTGCAAAATCGGAGAGTGTCTGCACAAACAATGACATGATTGCATCTGACTCTTGTACCCAGCGTGCAGGAGTTGCATATTGCCATTCTGTGGGCTAAATGATTTCTAAGCCCAAGACTTAACAATAAGATAATTCAAGTGTTTGCACATACATTTTTATGGCACTAGTACATTATTCCAACAGTTTAGTACTGTGGTTAGCAAAAATGACTGATGAATTTTGTGGAGATTAATTTTAAATTGACAGAAAACATGGTTTCCCAAAATATCTAATGTTTTTCCCTCTATAATAAAATTTTAAAATGTACTCTTTCTATTTACAGAATCACAGAATAAGCTGAGTTAGGAGGTACCCTCAAGAATTGAGTCCAACTCCCAGCCCTGCACAGGACCATCCCCAAGAATAACTCCACATGCCTGAGAGCATTGTCCAAACACTTCTTGAACTTTGCCAGGTTTGGTGCTGTGACCACTTCCCCGGGGAGCCTGTTCCAGTGCCCAGCCACCCTCTGGGTGAAGAACCTTTCTCTAATATCTAACCTAAACTACTCCTGACACATCTTCAGGCCCTGGGTCCTTAGAGATTAGTTTTTAAAACTAATGTTATTGTTATTGTCTCTACCTCAATATTTTCTCAGTTAATGCAAAAGTGAGAATTTTTGCTCATTTATCTTGTCTGTTTAAAACACCTTCCTACTTCTATGAAAAAATTACAGTACAAGATAAATAATATTTTTTTCTAGAGTTAGAAAAACCCTCAAATTGTCAAATCTAAATGAACTTAGTCTCCATGGAGATTTAAAGATAAAGCAAAATAAATAGGACTAATCTGAAAAAACATCACAGCTTTTGATAAGGACAAAATAAGTTTATGCGGAGTAAGAGGTAAGATTTCCAATACCTCTACTCTTCCTCTAATCCCTTTTTTTTTTTTTTCCCCTCCCCTCCTTCTTCACTTTGGGACTATCATTTGCCAGAAGAAGTGATTACCAGAGAGAAAAGAACTGTTTTCTCCTGTATTTCAAGTTCTTGTTAGCACAGAGGTCTGGAATGTTAATTACAGAACTCAATTATCTCAAGTTAAAATTCTATTAATCACACAGGAAAGAAATGGAGTTGTCAAGGTAAAATGAGCTAGGCAAAGTGAAGAGTGGATGGGCTATGGTGATTGGATGGATACAGAGAGGAATGGGTGAGTGCTTTAATATTTAATTCTGTATCTTGTATGGATGTATTTTTATATCTATTTGACAATTTTCTGAATGTTTGAAAGAGTATTGTGCTGCATCCATATCTTGAAGAAAAAAAATGATTTAACTGTTAAAGAGTACTGCAACAAATTACAGTTACCTGAAATTAGAATACCTACCACTACACAAGTAGTCTGATTGTTGCTTTTTGCTTGTCTAATGTGTCTCACATCTTTTAGTTATATTTGGATACTTATTTAAATCAGTGGTTGTGCCAAACTAGTCTGCTAGTGACATTGCTTCACTTATTTCTTTAATCTTTTTCTAACTAAAAGAAGGAAAATAATTAAGGAGATGTTTTTTGTCTCTGATGAATACACTGAAAAATCTACACTGTTTCTAACATAAACAACTTTGTAAATAATATTTTCATTAAGATAAAAATATTTTGGCTGACTACAAATAAATTTCAAATCTATTAGTAACTTTTATCTGTATTAAGCAATGATTAGACTGAAGAATTTTTTTTTCCTTTTTTTGAAAGAAAATGAAACAGCAGAGAAGAAGAAATATTATTATCCTGGGCCTACAGCTTTCAGTGTAGGCTGTAAATGTGGCTTGCGGCCATGAGAATAGATGCCATTATGGGATTGAAGGTCATAGTTTCTGGAAGTAGATTCTTACAAGATAAGGAAAGAGACACGGCAGTATTTTAGTCCGTCAAGCTTTGAACTGCTGATGAAACAAAATGCACTATTTTCAAAAACCACCTAATTGATCTAGGAGCTGTTTTTCTGAAGTTAATGGAACCTTATTTCAGTGAACATTGATGGAAAAGTGGTTGTCTGATCTATTCAACATTTTTATAAGTCCTATTTTTAAATGCTTTGTAAATTCGACTTTAAAGTTCTGAAGTCACAAACTTCAGAATGCATTAACCCTAGAATCTCCCCTTCCTTAATTCCATAGGACAGATTTTATTAGTAATTATTTTGAAAATTTGCTAAAATGATTGAAACAGAGTTATTGTTTTGACATATTTAACAGCAGTAGTCTTTCAAAAAACTTATTAACTGTTTCAGTAAAGGTAGAGCCTGATTTTGAGAAAGATTTTTAGTATGCAGAAAATTGATCTGATTCTTGGAATACAGCTTTTGCCTTCTGTACTTTTCTGAATTTCTTTCTGACGATGATGGTAAAATTTATCTATCTTTCATATTATTTTTATGTGGTATGATACTTTTAAAATGGATGCATAGACATTCAAAGACGCGTATAATATTTTCCATGAGAAGTCATCAACTCAAACGCTATTGACTGAATTTTGAAGTGATATGCTTTAGATGGTGTAAATCAAAGCAGTTGCTTGCATGAAGTAAAGCTCTTGTCCTAATTAATTTCATCTCTTCATGCATATTTTCTGTTAACAGATTTCCTGAGAGATAGCTACTTCCCTTCCATTTCCATCTGTCTGGGGATTTCGAGTCCTACCTTTCCCAGCCTCTATAGAAAAATCAATATAGGCAATTTGTTATAGAAGGTATGACATGCATCTTATATGAGGGGGGTGTTTGCTTTCTTAGTGTAGTGGAGCTTGATGGTGAACAAAATATATTTGCAATTATTCCTGAAATTCATGAAATAAAATATGACATTTTGCAAGATAGCTCAAGATATTTTTGGCAAAGCAACTCTAGTGTCTTAGTGCTAGCTATGGTTTTAAGAAGTCAGACAGTCTCCACAATCTTGTCTTAGTCTGCAGGAATGATTCCATTTATGTCAGTGTTAAAATATGTATTGACTTTAGGGGGCCCAGGATTATTCCTCTTGTGTCTTTACTATCAACACATCAATGACCTGCTAATCTTAGATAGATGATTTGAATAGGGAGTCATGTCACAGGTAAAGCTGTGGAAGTTATTTATTATTAACTGGGAGTACAGTAGCATTTCATCTGATTTTAAAATCTTTAAGTTGCCCAGAAATCTTTGAATTAAGACACAGATTTTTAACATTCACACCAGCCTTACTGAGAAACAGAAGGCAAATGCTAAAGCCAACAAAGCTCCACTGGGAAAAAAAAAAAAAGTCAAAGTAAATATAATTTTATCTAAAATCATATGAAGCCCCTTTCTTCTGGATAACTACTCAGTTTGTCCCGCAGTGAAGCAGAGTTAAATTGGAAAAAACTGCCATTTTTCTCTCAAAACTTGCCTCTGAACTCTTGTTACTCTTTTACATTCCAAGTGCACTCGCGTTCCACTCAAATACTCTTCTCATACCTTTTGTGCACCCTTTCCTGTGTACTCATTTCTCACTTCAGTGCTGTCAGGAGGCAAAACTAATTTACTTCTACTTCTTTCTAATTATTCCTTCCTGATTGATATTACTTATTATCACAATGTTCAGAATGACTTCTTTTCTCGTTTCAGCTGAGAGACACAATCGGATACAATTGATAGAAAAAATTATCTCTTTTTTTGATAGGCAAAGTATTGCAATCCTGAAATTTAAATTTTTCCTGACAATTGGAATTCATTCCACGAAAGATAAAAAGTATGTTTCTGAGTTTATTCATGCCATAGCAGTGGACTTTAGTGAGTGAGAAATGGAGACTGTAAGGTCACCTAGCACAGGACAAACAGTATAGGTCAGACAGGGACAATATTATCACCGAACATCTTTAAAGATCTGTTTGTTAGGAGACTTACAGAAGGTATGAAAAGAAAACTCCCACAGGAATCATTGCCAAGTTGTATTATTTTACTAAAACCAAATAGTACCAAATTGGCTGAATACAAAACCTGTTCAAGTCAATGGAAATGTATCCATTTAGTCCAGATCTTGTGTAAATCTTGAGTGTTGTTTTGTACTTTTTCTTTCTTATACAGCAATTTGTTAGGCAAGACAAAATATTTTGATTGTCCTCATTAATCTTTGATGCTACTTATTCAAATTTTGTAATGTTTTCACACCCACCTCTGAGATGGTCTCCTACGCTGTTAGTTGTAAATGAATGCCTGTTGCTCTACCTGAAGAGAAAAAAAGCTATATCTCCATCTGTGTGGTCACTGATCAGAAACAGATTTCAGAAAAAGACTGTGAGGGTAGAATAATAACAATACAACTTACTAGCTTTGATTCTCTAAGCTTACCTTACTTTCAGTGTGTTTTGAAATGTTACCTACTTATTTCTCACATCTGTTATAAAAGAACACCGTCTGTTATAAAAGAACATATTAGCTCCAAAAGTAATAGCAGTGCAATTTGGCAAGAGGACAGATGCAGCTTCAGGAATTGAAATACAATTGAAAGAGTGCTGGGAGAGATGTCTAGCACTGGTCACCATGGAGAGGAGACCTGGTCTGTCTTACATTTCTGTCTGCAGCCTATAACCATTATAGACAACTCAGAAAACCCTTGCTTTTCCCCACCAGGAAGAAAGTCTATCAGTAAAGACAGTCAAATTAAGCTACATCTAGTCTAGGCAGACCCACTGCCTCTGTGTGGGACTTAGTACAGGACGGGTTTGGTCAGCCAGGAGTTAAGCAGCTCACCTTCTCCTGAGGATCATGTCTGCAGTGCTGAGTGATAAAGTTGGCTCTTACTTTCGTCCCTTCCCAGACTCTTCTCTGAGGATGTCAAGAAAGTACCTAAATTCACTTGGGAACTTTGTTTCAGAGAAAACCACCAGTGCTTGTTTGGGTGGTGTTGTCTCCTGCAGCCTATTATTTGCATAACACCCTAGGAGAGATAAAGCATTCCTCTAAAGATGTGGGATGTCAAAGTTCAACTCCCTCCTGTGCTGGAACAAATGTCAAAATTTCAGTCTAAAAGGCACTGTATTTTTTGTTTGTTTTCTTTCTAGAAGCATCTCATACATACTAGATTTTATGACCCACTGGTAGGGAAACCCCCATCCTTTCTATTGGAGCAGTGCTATGGAGCAGAAAAGCACAGCATGTAGAAAAATGCTTGGAAAAAAAGGCTGATCAATTGCTTTAATTTTTTTCCTCGATATGTTTTGATATCTGAGCAGTGGAGAAGTATTTCTGTGAGTACTTCTATATTAGCAATTTTATTATGTGCAGGTAGATATTCATGGCTGGAAGGGACAATCATAAGGATCTATTTCAGTTCCCCTCTAACACAGGTGGTAAAAATACTCCAGCGATTCCTAAATAAAATCTACTAGCTCAGATAAAGCTAGAAAACCCCTTTTAGAAAATTGGATATTTGTGCTCTGACTATTTGTACCTATGAGCTAATTTTTTTGCACCGGTTCTTCAGGTGATCTATTGAACTTCATACCACTGGAAAATATGGGCATGAAAGTTTACCATTACATCAAACAGTACAGTGGAGCACAGACAAGTGTGACAGCATACAAAATGTCTATATTTTCTGGGAGCTGGACAGATTTTTTTTTCTTTTAAAAAAATGGTTTGTAGAATACTTTCATTACCCCAGATCTAAGCAAATGTGGGTATTAAAACCAGTACCTCAAGCTGTATATATCAATGTACAGAAAAGTGCTGTCAGGCTCAGACACCTGGGAATATTAATAGCAAAGGAAAACATTTTGGCTGGATTTTCATAATGTTTCTACTAGAAAACTTAAACAAAATGTTGCTATTAATTTGCTATTTTTTTAATCAAGTTATTTCAGCTAAGACTTTATTTGGCTGTTATTCTTGAAAATAGCAAAAAGGATACCAAGTCTGTCCTTTTATGCCTCATAAAAGGTCAAGGCTGTTTAGAGAATCACAAAAGATTCAGGTTTTCCTGCCTTGTGGTGAAGAAGCAAGTTCACATGCCTTGACCACACTGTTGTGAAACCCCATCTCAGGTCAGAAATGGGATTAAGAAAAACATAATTCACAATAAAAATGGTCACCTGAGCTCACCTCTGCTGCTCCTGGAATTTGAAAAATCATCTCTGCTGAGATGATCGTGCTCAAAGGAGATATTAATGCAACCTGAATCATTATGCACAGTTACTTCTTTGCTCTATTATCTTCCAAGCCCCCTTTATCTGAGAACAAATCTAAACTTTGTTCACCATCAGTGAGTAAGACAAACATCTGCAGAAGCACATGGGAACATCAGGGAATGAATAATAGCTTTCAAGCAGAGATGAGTGATACATCTTTCAAACTGAAAGATGGGGAAAAAAATAGCAATTGGGACACAACTTGGGACACCAACTCCTCCTTCTAGGAGAATATATTCAATATTGTTAAAATACTTATGATTAGCATGGCTTTTAATTTAATTTTCATTTGTGGAAGTGTTACACTATGTTTGCTGTTGTACTTGATTAAGTGAGAGGTAATATCTTTGTAAATAGGGTTTAAAAGGAATGAACTGCCTGGATTCTGTAGGAGTACGACATTGATTTCACTTGGCCTCACGTGGCCAGCCCAATATATGAAAACAGCTGAGTTATACTAGAAAGCACTAGAAAGACTATTGGTCTCAATTCAAGCTGTCAGCCTTGTAATTCAAAAAATAGTTCACCTGGTCTGTGGAGCCTTGGAGACTTTTCCACTCCTAAGTTTCAGTGGGACCACAGGCCAGCAAGAGCACAGCTGTCTCAGGCGACCTGTGTGTGTCTGCTGCAGTGTTCCCGAATGCTTCAACCACCTCACCCACCCCAGGGCTCTGCCTGAAAGCTGCTGTGGCTTTCTGGCCCACCTACTGAGATGTCCTCTATGCAAACAAGAGCAAGGGTGAGGCATGATTGGAAGTCACCAGGGAGTGGTGGTGTTGTCATCCTCTCCCTTTAGAAATAACCTGTGAAATCCGGAGAAACCTGAAAGCTGTCATGCATGAGGAAAAGAGGGTTTGACTTCATGAATGACAGATAAACTTGCCCAGTTGTTTTCTGCTCAGTTTGTTTCCACTGCACATAGACCCCTCCCCAGCTGGTATTTTCTTCTTTAATTCCCTCACTGAAGATGCGTACATTGGAACCTGATACCTGATGTGTATGCGAGGCAGAGCTCTGCTGCACCACAGGCACCATAAATAACTACTCACATCAGAGGGAAGGCATATTGCTGGTGCGGCTCATAATGTTAATACTGAGTGTTAATGTCCTGCCCTTTATCTTAATTAGTGTTGCTTTCAATTAGAAGTAAGCCATTCACTTTGGAATTAAAGAACTGACCCACACCTCTTCCCTAAATTTGAATTATTCCCACAATTAAGTGCTAAGTATCTGTCTTGACACCTACAGACCTTTATCACCATCATGTCTGAGCGACTGGCAATGAACTGCAGCATTCATTCACCCACCCATTCCATAAATTTTTCATATCAGATATTAAAGATGTCTTCTGTGATGCATTTCAGGACAGCATTTTATGCGCTTTACAAAGGACTGACAAATTTCCCTTATAACCTAACACTGTCCTTTGTACTCACTCTTGGATCTTTTAACAAGTTTCAGCTCTTGATAACTGATAATTTTGTTTCAGCTGTTGATAATTGATAATTTCGTTGCTTAATTCTAAGCAACTTATTTACATTCTCAGACTACTCTGCATTCATACCTTTAGCACTGATTCTGCTTGGGTTTACAGTGAAAGGGTCATAATAACTGGAGAAAAAGGTAGATATTTGGAAATAAAAGTTTTCTGTTTTATGTGTGTAATGCAACATACAATATATGTTTGGTTTTCAGTATGACTGTGCATGTCATGCATACTAAAACAGCAGCTAGACTATTGGAACACCTTATGCAAAAAGGCATTAAATCTGAATTTCTCTGTGCATTCCTGTTCTGATATCAGTGTGTTGACTCTGTAATCTGGAGGTTTTTGGTCTTTAATTTTCTCTATGACTTCTGACCCAGTGAGTTAGAAACCTTTGGATATGCTGTTTACCTTCCCCTTGACAAAGAGTAGAGAACTGTCGGTAACAGAAAGTGACACAAAAGAGCCCCTTCTGCACATGCCTGTGCCATAACCCAAAGGAAAGATGCTTTCTGATCTCTTTTGATGCTCTATGGTTATTAATATCTTTTGAACAACTGAAGGCAAAAGGGTTGGATGCACAAGTATGGTGCAAAAGTGTGTTATTTTCACAGTTTCAGGTATCTCATCTTAGAACTGACATGGCCAGAGGAGTTTGGCTTCTCGTATGCTCCATGAATGTAAGAGGTGCTTTTACCGACAGAGATGAGCATACATATACAGAAGGGTGTGTGGGAATTGTGGAAATTATTCTGTACGGTAATTCCCTTCTTGTAATATAAGATGTATAATAAAACACATGCTAAGGACGGTAACAGGTTTTTATTTGAAAGTAACAAGGAAATACTGAAAAAAGTGTAACTGCAGACTTACAGATGCCTTTCTTTCATGCTTCTCAAAATGATCTCTACTTCTCAAGAAAACACATATTATTTACTGTTTCTTTGTACGGTCCGCATGAATTACAATGTTAGTGATTTGAAATTTTCTTTTAGTAATGCGACTTTTTTTGTATGAGACCAGTCCAGACGGATGCTACAGAGAGTCTGAAAGCTATGTGATAGTCTATTTATGCCTGCAGTCATTTTCTTTTCTTAGAGCCTAACAAAAACTAAGAAGTGGGCAAAGTTGCAGAACAACAGAAAGAGTATAACTGTTTCAAAACACTTTGAATTTGGCAAATAAGAACAGAAAAGAAAACCAGTAAAGTATGCCAAAAAAATTATTCACAACAAGCTGTTAGAAAAATGCTTCCTTTACTGCAGATGTTCCACATCTGGGACAACAGGGAAAAGTGAGTCCAAATGGATCTAACAGAAAATCTTCCAGTACAGTAAAAGCCTTCTGTGAAAGGGGGGTTTGTGCAGTCACAGGCAGTTGTATTTTGCTGTATTGTTCACAGTTGAAAACTATCCAGTACTGATGTGGACCTGGCAGACTCATCTGGAAACTGCTTCTGCCAACAAGATGTCTTTGGAAGGCTGAAACAAATGAGAAACTAAATTCTTCACAGCTTGCTGAGATAAGAGGTTCCTGGGAATTGCTGAGTGTTAGATTGCTGCCCTAAACCCCTCAATTTCATGCTCTCTTTTCCTGTGCTGCATATTTGTTCCAACTGGCTCCCTACCTTGAACTCTACCGCATCCTGCTGGGTTAAATGTGATGGACAGTCTATATGAAAACCAATCAGTTATTTTGGCAGGAGACTTAGTGAAGGTCAAGGCCACTTCTTCTCAAAAACCTGTCTGCTGCGTCTTCAGCTGTCAGAGATGAAATGACTCTGAGGCTCTTCTTTGGACTGGGCTGTGTTTTCATTTTGTCCCAAACAATCAGGAATCCAGCTAGTGAAGGCCTTCCAGTGCTTTCATCATAGTACTTATTTGATTGCTATTGTCCAGATTTAGAAGTGGGAAATTGTGACTCAAGTACACTGATTGTATAGTGTGCTGCAATACCTCGCATATGAAGGAAGACAATTCAATTTGATATTCACATGACGTACTCTCTCTTTCAGTGGTAAAGCTCTGCTGGCACACAAATGTGCTGTTGTGAAACAATGCTTCCAGAGCTTATCTAATATACAACTGATACATGATTAAAGGATTAGGTGAGAGCCAGTCATGAAGGATACTTAATATATAATTTTTCATTTAAAAACAGACCACAATGAGGCTTGAAGTCAATTTCATTAAAATAAGGTTTATGCTTAATATGCAGAGATGAACTTTATTTAAACAATATATTTTTCACCTTCTCCAAAATGCAAAGGAAAAAAATGTGTATTAAATTTAGAGCCCATAACAGTATGTCCTAATCTCACATCAAACTTTGTTCAAGCTTTATGAGCTCTACAGGATACATGTTTCAAGCACAGATGTTCTGGTCTAGATGCTTACTATAATGAAGCTACTTAATAACATTTAATTACAACTACCCTCATTTCTTGAGGTTCCTAATTCAGCATTGTGTTTTTCAGGAAGAGGCACAATTCAGATTATAGTTGCAGAGAAAGAAAAATTTCCAGTTATGTATTCTATAGAGATTTTGACAAGTGACATATTCTGTACCTCTGATGAATTTTTATATTTCAAGGTTTCTAAGAAACCGCTAATTCAGTTCAGTCTCGTGACCTAAGATTGCATTAAGAAATATAAGGGAGATCTAATTTGGTGGTTTTCTAGCATTTCAGGTGATGGAGAGTTTCCAGAAAAGCTTAAATGCTTACAGCTGTCAAATTTTTTGAATTTTTATATATCCATGTGAAAAAATTGACCAAAGTTAATTCAGAGGACTTGGTCTAAATTGTGCTAGAGAAAATCAAGGTCAAAATGCAACAGTAGGACAGAAGAGACCTACTATCATCTTATTAAAATGTTGCATACATTTTACTAGAGCTTTGCTGATCTTTTTCTTTTGAAGGGCACGTGTTAGCAGCTATACATGATCATTTGAAAGAGTCAAAGCTGGTATGTGAAGAATAATATATTTATTCAATGTTCTGTTGGAATACCCTGAGAATCGCTTAGTCAGGATGGTTTGTTACCACAGCTACTAACTGGGAATGAGCCCAATTTTGTAGCCCATAAATTCAACATTCTTAATACAATATTAATTGTGGTCATTATATCAGATCATTATTGAACCTATAGGCAATGCTTCTTAATCAAGAAGTTCAAACAAGGAACTTGGGAAAATGATCTAATCATGACTCCCTAATTTCATGTTGTCTTATTGAAACATATATAATTCAAAGAACTTCCAGGCTTTTCTAATTTATTGAAACCATTAAAGAATGACACAGGTAATGCAATTGCAGCATATACATACGGGAAGAAATATAGTAAGTATCAACCCACTAGTTTAATTAGGAAAATTATATCTAACTTACAACTTGTTGGTTGGGCTAATTGAGTTTTGCCTAGGTAATACCTGTATAACACAGGACACAGGGTATGCTTATGGTGGTGTTCGGAGGAAGACACATGAACCAAAGGATGACAGCAGCTAAAATATATTTGTTCACCTGAAGAGCACTTGGGTGGCTTTCAGACTAGTATGGCACTAGATGATTTTGTTGGAAGAGCACTAGGTCCTTATACTGGCCAGAAGACGAATCCATACAAGTAGAAAGTAAGGTAGAACTATCATCAACACAGGTTGTCCTGTACCAGAGCCAGGACTAGACTGAGTTACCTAAACAGTCCTCTGGTGCCATCCAAGACATCCTTAGGTATCGTGCCTGGCCTCTGGCTACCTTCCTGAAGGGCCTGGACCACCTGTAGGTGCCTGATCCTATCTGCTAGCCCTGTGTGCGCACATCAGAAGTCCCAGGACAATTCATGTGGTCCAGGTGCTTATTCATGGAATTGAGCCCCAAAGACCACTCAGGTCTGTTTTTCTCATGTCTCATATTTAAAATGGGTTACCAATGGTAATATATTAAACCAGATGAGAACGAACCTTTGTGTTGGGCAATAATATATTCCTGCTCAATTTTTTCTCTTGTGCCCTTCTCTTCCCTAAGCCAAGGGAAATAAGAATTAGTGAAGTCAAAATA
Source organism: Melanocharis versteri (assembly GCA_013397845.1). NCBI lineage: Eukaryota > Metazoa > Chordata > Aves > Passeriformes > Melanocharitidae > Melanocharis > Melanocharis versteri. Next base: position 662,505 of record VZTG01001419.1, on the reverse strand, counting down.
TAAAGGAATTAAAAGGATGAAGTCTTTAGGACATTTCTGATCTGCTTTCCTATTTCTCAGAAGGGAGGACTTCTGTGATTTCAAGCCTAACTTCTGTACACACACTGACATAGTCTACGAGAAGATGAAAATTACTTTGAATGAGCACTTGAACGGAAACTCAGTGTTTTACTGAGGCTTCCCCATCACTAATCCTGACGGAATTATCAAGTAACATTAATGGCTTTAAGTTATCTACACACATAGAGCAGCATAGCATTTTTTGAGTCAAATAATACTTAGGCTGTTTGCAAACTATGTGCAAAATTAACACAAGTATCCATTTCCAATCTGTATTTTTTGTTTTGCTTGTTTATGGTGCTTCTTAATAGAAGCAATTCCTGTTGAAGGCAACAGGAATGAGGTAAGTATATTGGAGCAAAATTGAATCCTAAGTGTTTAATTTATGTTCTAATGTCTTTTTTTTTTCTTTTACAACAGTATTGATTAATTGTACAAATACCATTAAGTATGAAAGGATTTCTTGGAAGCACTATGTTGATTACAACCTGAATCTACCCATTTCTTGGTTAAATACCCATCTATGTATTTAAATGGTGCTTCTGATATTTTTTCCTGCCTTGAGAGACTGCTAGTAGATGATAGACTGCTAGCAAGTGAGTAGGTGGTTGAAAACCAGTCTTTGTCTCAGAGGGGAAATTCTGACATTTCTGAACTTGTTTTCATTCTCAACTGGAACAAAAAAACCCAATAAAAATGTATGAGAAAAGAAAACTTTAAAATAATTCCTATAGAAATATGTATGTACAATTTCCTTTCGGTCAGATAAAATTAGATTCAGTGATGTGGAAGGTTGCAACAAATATTCTATATATGTGTATGTGTGTTGTGATGTAATGCTTATATTAAAATTTACATTGTTAAAATTTAACTTAAGTTAAACAAAATTAGTAAATAAAGGTAAAAACTTTATTACTTGATTGGACAAAAAATTATTCTTGCATTATTGAAAGAAACTTAGCTGAAATAATTATTTCATCATTTCCTTGTGGAATATTTTTTACCCCTCCTGAAATGAAAGTCATGAAGAAATTATCAAGTTTCTGATCTGTCCTGACACAGAGGTGAGTCGCACTCCTTACAACATTATGCTCTGAGTGCTTCACCAAGCACGACCATGTGGGACATCAGTCTTTTTCCATAACAGGCCTTTCCTTAAATGCAACCTGAGATTGCCTTCTTAAGTTTGTTTTATTTTCCTATGAATTTCACTCTATCAAACACTAGCATATTTGGTTCGAATTTCTTTCTTTTAACCAGGTTTGTGGCTGAGCAAACAGTAATTAATCCTGAGATAATTTTTAAGATTTCATATAATTTTTGCTTTGCATTTCAGTGAAAGGAAAGCCTTCTTGAAAGCTTTTAGAAACCACTATTATGTCAAAAGGCCATATCTGTTAGAATATTTAGCCTTTAAGAAGGATGCTTGGTGGCCTAAAATGGCCTGGATTGTATGGCTAGGTATTGCTCTACATAATACTATAAAAAAAGGAAAGGTTTTTCTGAGCGGCCAGGAAACATGCATGGAAAATGAAGCATGGCAAAAAAGCTGAATTAGATATTTCAAGGACATTGAACAAATAAAAGAAAGAAAGGAAGAGAGATTTTATGGGGCAGCAGCACAGTATTGATGGATATGGATGAAAATGCAGCTATGGGTTTGCAGTACACTGTAGCTTAGTTTCTAGTTGAGCTTTTGGAGGACTGATGAGAAAAATATTTGTGGAAATGCAAATGGCTATGCAATCAAAATGGAGACAAAATGAAAGGGTCTTTAATGCTCAATATGTCTGTAACTTAGAAAAGAAATGGCATGTGAAATCACAGGCATGGCAGCTGTAGCCAGCCAAATCAGGGGTATCACCATTTAGCTTTAGTGTACATGAGAGCCATCAATAAATTTAATATAGAAATTGAGATAAGCTTTTTCTTCATTAGAGAAGTGTGGATTTTGGAGGGTCTTTCAATCAGTAGGGAATTTGCCTTGCTTTAAGATGAGTTTAAGATGTTCCTTTAGCATAGATGACTAAGATGGCAGGGGAATAATTCTGATGATGTAGGAAGTCCAGGCCAATTGTGTTGTGCACGTCCACTTGTTTCTTTCCCAACAGTTTTCCAGCATCCAGTAACTGTTTATTTTAGTCTGTATGCCAATTCTACACTAGTTTTCATGCTGAATTGTCCTCTTTAGGTATAAGTCCTTCCATTAAGCAACTAGAGTCCCATAATCTTTCCTTGTAAATCATTCCAAATCTTGCATAATTTTCACTGACTGACTTTGAAGATTTTATGTAGAGCATATTTTGAAGTTCAAATATAAGCCATCTTATGCCTCTTAATATCTTATACATTTAGTATACTTTAAGCTCAGTTTCTGGGGTCAGTATTACCAGGATGTTCAAGTGAACGTATTTCACACCAAATAACTCCTTTGAAATCTGTATCCCATAATGCTCTTAGAGGGATGTTATGATTCTTGATGTGAAAACCCTTTACAGTTACTAGTGCGGTGTTTCCTATTTGTCCCAAGGAAGGGGGATTAATTTCATTTTTTATAGCCGTTGAGAGAAACTGGTGGGTTTAGAGTGTGATTAATCTCATGTCTTTTAGTGTAGATGGATAGCCCAGGTTTCCTGATCTGCTGTAAAGTGACAATAGAGGGAGACCCAGGTGACCAGCACAGATGAAACTGTCTCACTTTTGATTTAGTCAATCTTACCACAGTTTTCACCCATCTTATTTTGTCCTTATCCCAATAGACTATACTCTGTTTTCCTACAAACTTCAAAAGCCTTGAAAAAGCAGCTGTTAGCCCCCTGCTCAGCTGGTCAATGCACCACAACTGTAGCTTGGTAAGAGTGGTGATATACCTGTCTGTGCTGCCTATGGCTCACTGCATGCTCAGGAAATGCAGAGATATGTTTAAAACATCTTCCTCCAGCCCATTTTAAATATCAGACTTAGGATGGGATGAAAGCTTCTCTAAAGAGTCTGATTCTCTCCTTTAATTATAAAAGGAGCCTGTAGTGGCTAAGTCAAGCAGAGAGCTTAACCTATAGATCTAAATCCTATCCTGTTACCTACTAAATACTAGGCTTTGCTATGGTTAGGTGGCAGCACAACATGAGTTTTGAAGAACAACATGTTAGGTATGAGCCTGTGTCTTTTTGTGTGCCTGGTCTTTACAGGGATAGAGACCGGAGGAACATTTGGTTGAAATGGAGAATTAGAGTGATAAGATCCAGTAATTGTGAAAAGTGCTGCAAATATTTGTTGCTGGTTTTTTTCTTTTTTTCTTGGAGAGGGGTGGAAAGGTATGATGTGTCTTGCTTGAGCAAAGCTTGGAGAACCATCTGCCCCATCTCTGGATATCCCTCTTCAATGAGAGAGCTCAGAGAAGAACTTGGGGTTCTTGCATTCAAGCTTGAATCATCTGACTGCGAGCATTGACAGCACTCTCCTCTAAGGGATCTTGGAGAAGCAGAAAAGTGAGTGCAGGAGGGAGTGAGCAAGAAAGGAAAGAAAAGGTCTAATTACTCAGCCTCAGAAGAGAAACACATTTTAAGCTTATTTTGTATTTCATGGTTAATAAAACGTTGTTTTGCTGCATCATTTTTCTGTCCGTGCTTTTCAACATTTGGATATGTAAATGTATTTGTGTTATGTAGACATACGTAAGGTTGTATTTCCTGATAAAATATCTATTATTCACAGGTTAGAAATTATTAATTTATCATCTTATGTACATTTTAAAAGAGATGTCTCCGACTTGTACACAGAGAAAGCATTTCAAAAAGCAGGGAAAGAATTTCAAAATCATGTGTGTGCCAGAGACTTGGGCCCTACAATAGCAAGTTTGCAGTTGAAATGTTCCTTTTCTACAGTTGTTAACCAAAAATATTCTACTTTGGCTTAGAGCAACCAAGAAAAAATCACCTTAGATATACATAAATGAAAAAAAAAGGCAAGGTATAATATTGTCAATGATCTTATTCAAATATTTTTCCCATGGTTTCGAGATGTCATTGTGGCATCCAATATTTCATCATTTTTCTGAGCAGGGTTGGGCATTTTCTCTCTTCTTTTGGCAAACCATTTTCTTCAGAATTTATCTTCCAGGAGGTGCTTATCTTCCATTACAAGAAAAGCTGTCTGGGAACAGATTTCAGACAGGCAAGGGGGCAATAGAGAGCTGCAGCCTTCTTTCTGCATTAACACTGTGAATGGATTATGAACACAGATGCATCTGCACATCTCATTTCCATCTCTATATTCATTTGGCATTTGGATCCAGCACTGGAGCATATTTTATTCTCTGCAGAGCGCTGTCAAGTATTATAAATAAGACTAGAGATCTAAGTTAAACAGCTCAGTTTTGGATTCAATGGTCAAGAAAAACACAAAAAAATACATGAGCCCACATAATCTGCCACCTCTGCCTTTACCTCCAGCTGCTTCCTGACTTACTGGCCTGAGGTGATTATTTGCTTGCTGAGCTATCTACCACTGGTTTTCAAACAGTGCTTCTTGAACCCTTGAGCTCTGCGAGTGATAATCAAGGAAATGAAAACCACGGTTAGTGGATTTAAATTTGCTAGTCAAAGTTTTATGCAGTCGTAGGAAAGAAAGAATATTTAGGCATCTTCAAATTGAAAAAAGGTCTAAAAAATTACTGAAATATGTTTCAAGTGATACATTCTCAAGTCATTACATTTTATTTAATCCTTAACATTTTATCTTAAAAAACAGATCAACATCTTCATAACAGTCAGTCTTTCACCCACATATCACAGTGGTGGTTCCTCAAGTATTATCTAGAAGATTAACATTCACTCAAGTCACTACCTCCAAGTAGACTCCTCATCCAGTAACTCAGGAAGGAAAGAAAGAGCACATGTTATGTGTTCAGCTCTGTGTTCAGCACCGGGACAGAGCAGCCTGTGTGATCTTTGACTGTGTGTTATAGCTGGGCAGCGGTTGAGCCCAGGTCAGCAGTGAGCCTCGGCAGCAGGGAAGGCCAGCACTGCCCTGGGCTCCATCGGCAGGAGCACAGCCAGCAGATCAAGGAAAGTGATTATTCCCTGTACTCAGAAGCTGTTAGACCACATCTGGAGCTCTGTGTCCAGTTTGGGGCTCCACAGTATGGGAAAGGCATTGACAAACTGGAGCAAGCCCAGGGCAGGGACACTGTGGTGGGCAGTGGTGGAGCACATGGGACTGGGGCTTGTTCACATGAAGAGGGAATATCTTTGCAGGCACATGAAAAGGCTTACAGCGTCACATCTACAGCTTATGTCTAGAGTCACGTGACAGGCACCAAAAAAATATATCTCAGTTTTTACTGACAGCAAGTCTGGCCAGATGATCCTATTCAATGTGCTACAGCCAGCAGGTTGAAGGCTACTTATCGCTGCTGGCGACGTATTTCCACCAGCTGAATCTTGTCGTCATGGTCAGACACTTTTTGTGCTTTGACTTCTGAAAAATATTGCATTTGGAGAAGGTGGATAACCAATCCTCTCAGGAGACACTTACTGAAACAGCTTCAAAATCTTGCCCTATCATTAAAAGTTAAAATAACTTAATAATCTGAATTGTACTTCGAATCTTTTTGGTAATTTTTATTCTTTTAATCAGATAAATATTTGACAGGTAAATTCTAAGTTTCCTCTGGCTGATAAAATTAAGTATAGATTCCACTTTCCTGCCCTAGCAAAATGGTTTATCCCTCAGGGTAAAATTATTCCAAAAGGAGAATACTTATTGTTTTTCTTGCTGTTATTCCTTGAAGGTTGTACTTTCAAACTATCTAACATTGCTTTCACCAGGGAGCCTTATAGAAAGGTTGTTTTGGCATTGTATTGAATTAATTTAATCTCTATTCACCTTATTTAATCTCTCCCTTCACTTTGTCTGGTTTAATTTCCTCACCTCCTTGGGTAGAAGCAGGACTGAATTTTTATTATCACTTTCTCTAGATGTCTTCTGCTGGATGTCCTGAACTTTATTTTATTTCAAGAAATATTCTAGGAGTATGTTCGGTTTTTTTCAAAAAAATGAAAAATAAATTTTAAAAATGTGCAGGAGTTTTTGATGGAATTTGAGTCAACACTAGCAGAAATCAAGGGAGCTCAGATAATAGTTTCCTTAAGCCTGAACATTTCCTAAAAGAATGACATTGATATCAGGATGTGCTAGCGAACTCGTTTGTGTGTGGGCAGGCAAATATGCAGACAGACCCACAAGCACCTCCCTTTTCTTATGTCTCCTGAAGCCAATGTTTTCTCTCCTCATTATTGTTCTCCTACAGGAAGGTTTTTCTTATCTTACTCTTCCAAGGACCACTTTGCTCACGGGGCTCTACTGTTTATATGCTTTCTTCTAGATTTCCAGCCTTCAGTCCCTTTCTACTCTCCTCTATGCCAGACTCTTTTTCAATGTTCCTGGGAAAATGGGGCAATCTGACAGTGGTATTTCTCAAAACTATCTCCATTTCTGTGCCATGTTTGGACAGAAGGAGTAAATAGAAATAACTAATTAGGAAGGGAGCTTTTTTTATCTGAACAAAGCACTTCAGTACATGTTAAAATCTTATAAATTTCAATAACATTTGGGAATATGGTTGTGCATGTGCACTTTGCAGAATAAATATAATACCAAAAGTCAGAGAGAAACTTTAGTACCTGATGAAGTGAGAAGGAATGAGCACATTACCAGCCTATCCTTTATGGTTCTCCTCTGCCCCACACTGCTGCTGTTACCGGCTAAGGGAAGTGACAGCTGCAGCAGCTGCCTTCAGAACTATGAGAAAGGATAATAAACACAGTTTGACAAGATAAAAGTTTAAAGATAACCAGTATCAGACCTGATTTATCCCTGCTAAATGAGATAATTTAATGAGGTTGCTTCTGAGATGAGTTTTGGTCATCACAGTCCCAACAGGTGACGGCGATTTGGGAAAAAAATCCAATAATTTTCAAACATCATGAACACTTAAATCATGGTGCTCTGCACAACACCTGAACACTTTAGAGTCTAAAACTGGTAGTCTGGCATCCAAGTGGTGCTGTTGATGCCTGTAAACAAAATGGAGATCTTGATTTACAATGTCCAACTTCCAGGCATGCCAGGGAGAAGATCTTGATAGTGCTGTTTGTCAAAATCCCCCTGGCAGCTTCCTGGTCCAGCTAAATGTCCCAGAGAGCAGCTGTGTGCAGTGCCTGCACCATTGCTATCCTCCACAACTTTGGGAAGTGGACCTGAACACATCAGTGCTAAAGAAAACGACAACAGGTCCAGATTTTAGAGTGTGTCTATAGAAAACAGTTAACTAGGTAATTTTGCCAGAGAGTTATAAACTGTGGAAGACTCAAGGAAACCTAGTGTCTGTAAAAATCATGTCTAAATGAAATTCAGTGCTAGATATAGGTTGAGTTTTTGCCCTCAAAAGTGGTGAAGCCATTTGACACCTTCTGGGGTGCTTTGTCTTGCATCAGAACCATGACAATATTCACTGCCTTCCTGTTTATGGATGTAGGCACAAAATAATTCAAAGAACAGTTCAATATACCTGGCACTTTTGTACAAAGATTTATAGCAAAAAAAGGGGATTATTTTTACATATATTTCTACTCAATAAGATTTTTTTAAAATTCAAATGGTTTTAACTTCAAAAGTCTAATCAACTTATATTAAAAGAATGAAATGTTGAAACAAAAAAAAAATTAAAAGAGCCAAATAAAAATTTCATTGGGTCCATCTGATGCTTTCCTTCATTATAAATTATTGCAATTTTTAGGATACTGTTATTTTGTACCAATATGGTCAAATCTCTGAAAAATAGAGCTGAGGAAAACCATTAAGAACTACATATACATTTACAGATAGCAGAAATAACGCAAATTAGATTTAGTTACACATGCTTTGGCAAAACAAAAGATTGATTATAAACTCTTATTTGAATTGAAGGAAAAAAATCCATCTTCAAATTAAAATTGTCATGCAAGTAAGAAAAGGAATAATGCAACAAATGGCTTTTGCTAGCATGACTTAAACCATGGAGATGGAAAATATCAGCCCAGCAAAGGAAAGAATAATTTGGTCTTCTATATTTGTCAAAAATATTATAGAAGTATCTATTAGCTGGCTGATAAAACAAAATCTTATCTGAATAATTTTTTCCCCATAAATTATATCAAAATAATATAAAGAATTAGACTGTTTTCCACTTCCACATTTGTCTACTTGGAAATAAACAAATGAAATAAATAAATGCATTTGCATGACTAATTTAAAAGGTAGTGAAGAAAATAGAGTATTTTTCAATTTTTTTCTTAATCCCTGCTGTCTTCTGTGCTCTACAGATTTTCTTTGCAGGGTCCTATTCTGCTGCGGATAAAAAACATGAATGAATAGCACAACCAGCAGAGAGAGAAGGTTATTAAACCAGCAAATGAGGAAACAACACAAAGAATAAGAACACCTTGCAAACAGATTTCTTTGCCTCTAGAGAGAAAATACAGCAGGGTTGTTTGGCTTAGGGGATATGCATATGCTCAAACATAAAAGGCAAGTGGCTTTAGTAATGAAAACTCCCACATAAAGAAAGTAAGAGGATCAAATGTCACGTGTACCCTCTAAGGAGCTTGCAAAGATACCAGAGCTACAACACGTGTACTGCTGTCTTCGTACTAGTCATTTCAGGTCTGTATCCTTCAAAACATAATAACCACAAATAACAGTTTTGTTGTGACTATTTCATTAGTTTCCAATAAAATGGGAGGAGGAGATGCTGTCAGGAGGGAGATTCACTGACTGATGAAGCCAGGTATAAAGCGAAAGGTTATCTACCAGGCATTTTTGGTTACTGAGGCTGTAACTTAAGAGGTACAGGGGCAGCTTTTTTCTCTTTCTTTCTTTAAACTGAAATACTAATAGAGCAAAGCTGAAAGGAAAAAACAAACCACACATAGATGAGATCTTAGTGTAAATGCTAATGTTAACAGGTTTTTTATTTTTTGATGGTTGTTCCAATACTTCAGTGTGATGATTTTAAGCAAGCTATTTATTCTATCCTCTTGCTCAAATGGCCTCCAGTCATATTGCTGAATAACCACACAGAGAATTTCTAGGGTATTCCTAGTAGTGAGGTCCTTCCAGCTGCCCTGCTGAGACAGTCTGAGAAGAGCACAGCTGCCTGCCATGCTGCTGTGGGTTATTCATGGCATGCTGGAGGCATACATGGACAATAGTGGAGGCCAGCCCTCAAAAGGACACTGTGCAGCCATGGAGGCAAAACAAGACCTCTGCTGCCCCTGTGTGCTGGGGCAGTTAGTGTCTGTTGAACCACAGGAGAAAAATTCATAGAAGCATAGAATGTCCTGAGCTGGAAAGGACCCACAGGGATCATCAAAGCCCACTCCTGCTGCATCTCTCCTCAGAACTACCTTACAGTTTTGAAATGTTTCATGTATCCTCCTTTCTTTGGTAGAAATATTCTCTAAGCTGAAATATTTCTCTTTCTCATTGATTCTGTGATTTATATGTGCCAGCTTAGTTTTTTTCAGATTATTTACATCTTTTCTTGATTTTATGACCTGCATAAAAGCAGAGAGAAGATATTCATGTCTTTCTAATGCTGAAAATCCAGTATGCAGGAGTACTCTGTATTTTTAAAGCTGGAAATACTTCACTTATGACCATCTCATTGGAGGATGTTCTTGAAAAAGTATTCAAATAGTTTACAGGGATGAGGATATTTTTATTTTTAGAGGGCAGTTCAGACAAAGGGACATATGTCTCACCGGCAACCAGAGGAAGTAAAAAGCACTCTGACAGTTTGAGAAAGAAGCAGAGAAAGAAAGAAAGCTATCAGTTTATGATTAGTAAATAGTACAGAATATTATGCCAATATACTGCAAAACAATAAATTGTTTCAGTTATTTGGGGAGCAGCACAAGCGCCTATGTATTATGAGGAAAACTGTGAAGCTTTTTAAAGCCTTTTTTGATTTTGAGAAATTCTACCATGCATTTATCTGTGCTAACTTCTGGAGCAGAAACTAGATAACAGTACTTTAAGGTAAGTTGGGTCAGATTTTTCTGCCATTACTAACATTCTTTCTAAATCTGAGTTTAAACAGCCTTTGGGCATTTAAGGAGTGACATTTGCTGGCTAAAAATCAATTCTCATCAAGATCTCCTTGGCTTATACAGTAGAATTTGTGCTTTGAAGCTCAGAGGAATTACTGAGAAGTTAACTGGAAGAACAGAGAAAAAGGGACCAGAGAAGAAGCTCAGAGGTCCAGTAGGCAAATAACTTCTTTTCCCCATCCACTATACATTACTGAACTGGGAAGGAAATAATGAAACCAAAGGAGACCTGAGAGGAACCTCATGACTAAGGCGTATGGCAAGGTGTATGGCTTTGGTCCTTTGAGAGCCAATTTAGGTGCATCTTCAGGCTGAATCTTGGAGAGGTTTTATTTACTGAATGCTCTCCAATTGTCTGATAAGAAAGTAAATCAAAAACCCTCTACTGGTGATGCTATGAGAGCAATGGACATGCCTGGCTCTAGACAGTATCACAAACAGAAAGTATAGATGCAGCAGGTAGAAGAGTTGAAATGGTGCAGCTGAGCTCACATCCTAGCAGATGCAAGTTCAAGGATAGACCCTGTCCCCATTCCCAGGAATTTCTCATCAGTAGACCAAGCCCTTCCTTCACCATGAGGTCAAATGACGGAAGTTTTGTAAAGATAAATAGGTATATAGAAAGAGGCATTGAATTTGGTGCTGAAGTTTGCTGTCTCCTTTGTGATGAGGATTCATCATTTTCCATTAAAAAAAAAAAAAATTCTTGAACCCACTTGCAGTTTCATGTATCACAATCACCAGTGGAAGAAAAGGTCACTGGTTTAATTCTTTATTCAGGCACGGGGAATATTAAAATGTAAGAGGTAATGTGAGATATCATACAGGATAATTAGGACATAACTATGTTCATATATTTTCCTATAGATGAAATTACTTTGCCTGCCCTTCCTCTTTAAGGAATTACAGTGGACATTGTTCCTATGGTTACTGGGAGGCAGTATTTACAGACACTGTGGATTTCTATAAAAGGAGCAAAAAATCACTGCAACTGGAATGGTCTGCTGTGTTAAAAGTCACTTTGCACTCCAATTTTTATAGGCTAAGAAGATGCTGAAGATTTTGTTTCTAATCAGGTACAATTTGACTAATTAAACATTTAAGATGAGTAATACAGTGTAATTAATTTTGTCAGCTTTTATTGGTTTGCCCCTCCTCCAACCCCCCTCCCCAAAGGTTTGAGATTTAGAATGTCAAAAAACATCAAGAAGATTTTAGAGCAGCAGAGGACAGACTGATCTTAAAGATGGTCAGAAGAGAATACCTAAAAATAAAATTCACTGCATATTACTGTGTGTAGTAGTACCATCTGATCTACATTTGGGGCGCGTTTGGAAATACTGACCTCTTATAAAACACACTCATTGACCACATGTTAATAACAACCTACACGATACATTTTTTCCTTGTTTTTCTCCCTGTCCATATAAGACCTGAAGGAAATTTGGAATCGTTTACACTGGGAAAGGAATTGCTGTTCTTTTGAAAACTTAGAATAAAATAATCTTCAATGTAATTTTATTTGGTTAGGGGAGGGCAAATTAAAAGGCTGTGGGATGTTTTACCTGTCTGGGGAAAATGTTTTGTCAAGCTGATATAACCTGTTTCAGACAGCCAGATGAGAAATAGAGTTCAAAAAGTTTTCAAAATTTTAAACTCTTTTTGACAGTGTCAAAAATAGGTCAAATAAAAGTGAAAAGATCTTGTTTATTTGACTGAAATCTGTTATGTTGCCCTCACGGCAATTCTGTTTCAAAGAAGTTACACTCATAGAAGAATGCCTTTGTTATTATTTTGGAGTAGAAGCACCCCAAGAGTCAAGTTGGAGCAAATGTCAGCTTTTATGTACTTTCTGTGGGGTCACAGATAAAAAGCATCTTATGATCATAAAGTTTGGTTCTCATTACACAATATAAAACTCAAAGAATATTGTCTTTTTAATTTTGCATCATATTTATAATTTCTGTTGGAGCTTCAATTTATATTTTAGAATATTCAGTTTTGATTTGGGAAAAAAACCCCACGACAGATAAAAGAGAATCTTTTATATTCAAATTTTCTCTTCATATCACCTCTTTCTATTGGTTTTTACATTCTGTTTTTCACCCCAGCTGGATTATTTTATTTTTACTCTCTATTCACTAGTTTACCAGTAAAAAACAATGAAGTGAAGAAAAACAAATCACTCCTCAATAGTCTGAAAAGCCAAAACATTGCCATTCAAGAAAAAAAAGTCAAAACCATGATATTTGAGTATATTTCAAAATTAGACAAAAGTTGCTTTGGTTGCTCTTATAGCTCTGCATGGCTATGATTTCAAAATTTATTTATTGGCCCAACCAGCAGATCGATGATTAGCTGATCACACTGCTCATCCCTGAATGTACAAGACTGACTGTTTTGTGGAGAATGCAGTGATTTAATTTTGTTTTAGCTGAGGCTACAACACTGCTTTCCTCATTCTGGGCTGTTTGTTTTGGTTCATACGTGGATTTACACTATCATTCAAAACAGACACCTGGGTGACATTTACTGTGAATTTTGGCCGTGGGTAACCACTACAATCTTTAAATGATGATGCACCAAATCTCATGCCTGAATCATACATTCTCATAAAATGTGAATGTCAGAGTACAGCAGCCCTCATTGGTACAACAAAGCTCACTCCCCAGGCTCTTACAGCTGACAAGAAAAAAACAAACAAAAACAGTCTATGGAGAGCCCACATGGTGACAAACTTATGCAAATGCAGTAATTAAAGCTTGGTAATTCAAAGAAATTCACTTGAACTCTCTTATGAATTTCCTGGCTCTTTTCTTTTGGTCTGAAGGATCTGAAATTTTTGTCTTTCAGAAAATGTCTTAGGGCATGTCTGGCAGCAAAATATTGTCTATTAATGAACAGGCAGGATCATTTTTACTTTGGAGAACACTGAATTAATCACTGGGACAGGTTCTGTCATCTTCCTTAAATGTCCTTTGGACTGTTCAGAAGGCAGTTGCTACTGCATAGGACTTTTAAGAACCCCAAGATGATAAACAGATTCTGGCACCAGTACTCACCTTAACTGATTCTTTCCTCTTATAGCGAATTAATGGGTTAACACCTTTAACTGATGTAAACTAGAATAGTTCCACTGGTTTCAGTGAAAAAGTATAGGTGCACAGCGATTGCAGATATGTCCCAGAGAGGAAATGTGAAGTGTAAAATATTCAAGACAAAATCTCTTTCTGTGCTAAGGACTTAGGATCAGTTTTTCCTGATAGAAACATTTGAAGAAAATGGGAAAAGGAGTCATCAAGATTTAAAATGTGTATTGTGTATAGGAATTACTCTACAGCGATAATAAGAGTATAGGTGAAATTTCACACTTCTTAGAATCATGGAATACACTGAGTGGGAAGGGATGCACAAGGATGATCGAGTCCAACTCCTGGCTCTGCACAGGACACCCCAGGAGTCACATCATGTGCCTGAGAGCATTGTCCAAATGCTTCTTGAACTCTGTCAGGGTGGTGCTGTGACCACTGCTCTGGGGAGCCTGTTCCAGTGCCCAACCACCCTCTGGTTGAAGAACATTTTCCTGATATCCAACCCAAACCTCCCCTGGCTCAGTTTCCTTGAGTCCTTTCACTGGTCATGAGAGTAAAGAGACCAGTACCTGCTCTCCTGCTTCCCCTCATGAGGATGCTGAAGACCTCAGTGAGCTCTCCCCTCAGGCTTCTCTTCTCCAGGCTGAACAGACCAAGTGACCTCCTCATATGGCTTCCCCTCTGGACCTTTTACCTGCTTCCCCTCATGAGGATGCTGAAGACCTCAGTGAGCTCTCCCCTCAGGCTCCTCTTCTCCAGGCTGAACAGACCAAGTGACCTCCTCATATGGCTTCCCCTCTGGACCTTTTACTATCCTTGTTGCCCTCCTTTGGACACTCTCTAACAGCTTCATGTCTTTTTGATATTGTGGCACCCAAAACTTCACACAGGGCTCCAGGTGAGGCCGCTCCAGTGCAGAGCAGAGCAGAGCAGGACAATCCCCTCCCTTGACCGGTTAGTGATGGTGTGCCTGATGCACCCCATATGCACTCCCGACAGCATTTCACAAAGTACAATACTTTGGAAAAGAAAGGGAGAGCAGAATAGCCATAACTGCATGGTATTCACCAGAGAAGATACGGTGGGATAACCCTCAAACTCCTTACATATCCTTCCAGTAAGAATGACGAGAACATGTAATCATTCAAAATCACCTATCTAAAACACACATTATCCATTAAAATTACTTTAAAAAGTTCAACTGCCTAAATGAAAGCTCAACCTGACCTTAGTGAGGTTTCTTGGTAAATGTTGGCAGCATTTTTTTAGATAATATGTGTCCTGGGTGTGAATTATCATACAAAGATCCTGTACAAAGAGAGATGGCAAACTGCTCTTTGCTATTTATTTCCACAAGAACTGTGCTTTCTAAAGGTGATTTGCTGTCTTTTCATGCATTCTGAGAAACATGAAGAGAGAAAAAAAAAATAACTCCCAAACCCTGATAGTGTTGAAAATACTCCAAACCCAAGACTAGCTATTGCACTTGTTTACCTGCTATCCATTAATATTTAATCTGCACATGGATAAAATGTCAGCTGAGCTGTCCAGAAACATCTGGATGTTATGATACCTAACAAATCTAATAGGCATAGCTAATGAGCCCAAAGACGGGGAATGCATTATGTGGTTGCTGCTACAGCCTTCACCCAATGAATATAAATAGGCTTTCGTTGATCTTTTGTCCTACTAAAATGTAATCCAGTTTATTGAACTGGTGAATTGCATTAACCATTTTGACATTATTTCCTTATAAATCTAACATAGTGTCCTTGTTCTGTTCTTTGTCAGTACATAATACTAACCAAAAGGAAAGGACAAAATTCCACAGCAGAGAGGGGTTCCAAACCACTGATGGATGTTGATTTAAATGGGAAATATTTTTTAAAGCTCAAAGAGAGCATCACATATCTGCAGAAAAGGTCTGGGGAGGAGGTTGGAGGAATACATTAAAAGAGACATATTTCATGCTTGGAACGCAATGTGTCATAGACTTGGAGCACAAGTAAATGAAGGTTTGTAAGTAGAACTCAGAAAAGGCTTATGTGTCTGAAAGATTGCCTACTTTTCACTACTATAGTAGTTTATCACATGTGACAAGCCTCATGTCACAAACTGAAACCAGCATGGCTCCAGCTACATTAAATAAACAACTGGGTTTAATTAGCAGTGGCGATTCTACCATTCTGTTTTAAAGCATCTAAAAACATTTAATAAGCTGGCGGCACAAATACAGCAATAAAAATTTGCTCAAGTTGGGGTTGTATGTTTAACACAGTCTCAACTGTTTTGTGCAAGTGACTGAAAGGGTTGAAAACACAGTTGTGCCTCAAAGAAAAAACAAAACTTTTTCTTACCTTATTTAACTGTCTCATTCAGCTCACAAAGGACATTGTTTTGCGAAATGTCATATTAACTCGATTTGTGATGTCACTAGTCTATTGCACATATGTTAATATAAATAAAAAATAAATGCTTCTAGTACGTGGATTTATAACAGCTATTGACAATATCTAGGGTGGGGTTTTTTTAATTCACAGATTATGAATCTGAAGAGTTTGACATAAAACCTTTCTTCAGATAAACAATTAGAACAGTTCAAAGGCAGATTTTATTCCTTCTACTGCATTTACTGTCATACTGACCTATGAGTTCCTTTCCTTTTAAAAACACATACTGGTTTCCAGGTCATAGCAGTAAAAAGCCAGAGATAAAGAAAAGTTACAGAATTCTTGTCTAGCACCTCTGAAGAAGGTGTGTGCATACCAAGGAATCAGACTGCAAAGGCAGGAAATCTTCCTACAGCTCCTCTGAAAGAATAAGGAGGTGGTTCATCCCAAACACCTGAGTCCAGTTAAGTCCTTCCACCTGTAAATTTGTTTTTGTTGGTATTCTGTGTATTTTCTTTTCCGCAGTCATTGCTCCTGCAGCTCTGCAGTTTATTCAGCTAGCTGAATACCAAGAGTAAAATTGCCATGATTTCATCAGCTTACCAGTCACATTCAGACCTTGTCTATATGAGCCCCTCAAAGAATGTCAGACTACAGTTAAGAGCAAAGTTTGGACAAAATATTTATCAGGGAGACGAGAGAGAAGAAAAGAATCCAAAACCTTGAGTAGGCTTATCCAAGAGAAAAACAAAAAGAAGAGGGAAAGCAGAAACAGTTACATATTTCTTTGCTTTTGGGTCTTCAAATTTTAGGGAAAAAAATATGATTTATTCTAAAACCTGAATCTTCACCAAGCCACAGTTTTGATTAAAAAAAAAATAAACAATTACCTGAATCTAGAATTATTGTAGTTTTCCACGTAGACATAACTGTTGATGGTAAAAATAACTTATTACAATTTTGCCCCTATGAACACCAAGTAGAGCTTTCCAAATGTGCAGAGAGGATCACAGAAAGATAAGCAGCAACTTGCTGTATCTGGCAAATTTTTTTGTGTTTATTTTGTGTTGCAGGATATCCTAAGGACTTGCAGTTGTTACAGTACAGTAGAAGAGATAGCAATAGATCCAAGCATCAGAGAGAGGATACAAACAAAGGACGTAGGAGATGAATGAGCAGCAAACTGCTGCGGCTGGGAAAGCAGCATGGCTCAGAGGAACAGCAGAAATTGCTGCCTGCTTTCCTGATACCCTGAGAAGTGGAATCTGTAATTAGAAGACAAGCAAATATCCTTGCAATCTGTTTCTGACAATGGAAAAACAACTTCTCTACTATTTTAACGATTCATCTGTTTCGAAAGCATGATGAATATTGATGGATCTGACAGCATTCTGTCTGCTGTATAGGAAAAAAATTTGAGAGTTTGTAAAAAAGTTAAAAAATGAGAATAATGAATGGCTAAAATATGAAAGGAAATCAAATAAGAAATCACTGATATCCCTCCAAATACTAAACCTTTAAATGATCAACCCTTTCTTTAAGATTTGTTGTGAAAAAAAATTAAAAATGGAGAGGAAACTCAGTCTCTTAGATTAAATAAATACTGCACTAGTAAAAGCTTACACTGAAGTGAAAAACAAGTGAGGAAACAATCGTTAAAAATTTGCTGATGAGCTTTTGTATATGTACATGTGGGTAAATGCAATTATTTTGGACTTTATAACCTTGCATATGCTGTATAAAGAGAAAAGTAAATATTTTCAACCATTTTTTCCCCAAATCTCTGTAGCATGTTAGCATTTCTAAGGAATTTGATAAAGGAAAGGAAGGTATAAGGTATTTGCTACACACTTCATTGTAACAATACAATAGATAGATCAAGAAAAGAAATTCAAGCTGAGTGTTTAATATTGAACATTTTGGTGGAATTGGAATACATTTTGGTCTTTGAAAACATAGATATGGCAAATGTGTGTCGGTTTAAAATGGCTTTGGAGTCAACAAGAGATGACAGCAGAACCGGCCATCTTCTGTCAACATTATCCTTGCCAGATTCAGTCCGTAAATAGAGTTCACAACTTAATAGTGGCTTAAAATGACAACTGAGGAATTTGCATTCCAGTATGTACTGCAGAAACTGTTGATGGGATATGAGAAAACAAACATGTAAGAACTCAGCTCTTTGCTGCCTTTATTAAATGAACATTTCCAATTCTTGGCATTGTAGATCATAAGCAAGGGAGGCTTTTTCACCTGGCAGGATAATTCATGTTAGGGAAAATTTGTTCTCTTTCTGTATTTCACAGTGCAGCAGAAGCATGAATAAGTGGGATGTGAGAGGAAAATCAGGTCTTTTTGTTGTGAGTTGTGATTTTTTAAGAACCAAACTTCAGAAGTACTATTAAGAATAAGAATATTAAACTACTGCAGAGCAGTGGTTTTTAAAACTGTTCTAAAATAATAGGCCACATCTCTACTTCTGTCTGGGTATTTCTTTCCTTTTCAGAATGATCTGTACAATACTGCAAATGGCACATGTTTATTTTCTCAGCAGATTTTTGGTAGTTGAAAATTAACTTTGGGATAGCTCAAAGATGCAATGTCATCTTCAGATGTTTAAATTACAGTAATTACAACACCTCCTCATTGCTTGTTACTGTTTGGCCTTTTTTTCTCCTTTTATTTCAACATTGTTTACTTGACTGCGAATTTGCTCATAACAATAAAAAATACACCTTAAATAGGATAATATACATCACTTTTTCAGCCTTTCTCTGCTTGACAATTAGCATTTTGGATGCAATACTCTTGTTAATTTCTGCTGTGCAACATATGGATAATTTCTTTCTATTTCCATTGCATTTAGTATTGCAATAACTGCTGATAGTTCTGCCAGTATTTCCATTTGTCCCTTGAAATGCAGGAATCTTCTCTGCATGCCTAATGTAATACGGTTGTTCTCTGCAGTACAGCTGATGAGCTCTTTGGTTGGATTTTGAATATATAAATTATGTCATATTATTTCAAGAGTTAATTACATCTTTTAAAAAGTTCTATAGTTTCTAATTACAACTAGCTTTCAGTATTGGATAATTCCTGCTTACATACAATTTCCACTGTGATCATACTCTGCACAGTCAGAAAAATCCTGCAGGCTACCCTACAATACTCTGGAATCCAAAACAGTCCAGACATGGTATTCCCTCTGACTACCATCATTAGATGTGGTGGACACGTTTGCTGCTGAAGGTATTTGCGTTTACAGGTTTTAGCAGGGAGGTGCAAACAACTGTGTGAGTTCTGAGAGCACATGGAAGCTGCTGTAGAAACTTGGTCCACAGTTTCATATGGGCCCAAGTAACAATGGTCCAACCGATAAGAAGGATGAATCGAACGACATCATGGGACAAACAAACACAGTCCCCAGCCCCGAAGTCCAGAGCTGGTCACTGATGCCTATCTGCATAACCTTTGTAAGCAGCCTGTGCTTTTTCTAGCTGTTCAGAAGGAAACAAATGTACGTGTTGCAACCACCAAACCAGAGTCCTCAAGGGAAAACCCCTGGAGGACTGCCCCAGCATAGCTACATGGTCATGGGACTGGAAACCATACTGCATGTACAAAGAGGTCTGCTGCTTGGAAGAGCAGACACTGCTGTTACAGACAAATTTTGCCAGTGGCAGCAGGTAAACCCAGCCATCCACAATGGTTA